>JAVJGG010000027.1:5671623-5702972 GCA_035590195.1 Aviceda cuculoides | reverse complement strand
TATGACTTCAAGGTGAAGCTGACCGGGGAGCGGGAGCGGGTGGAGGACCTCTTCGAGTACGAGGGCTGCAAGGTGGGCAGGGGCACCTACGGGCACGTCTACAAAGCCAAGCGGAAGGACGGGTGAGTGAGGAGCGGGGCTCCCCCGCACCCCGCCGCGGGCTCTCCGCCTCGCCCCCCGGTTCCCGGCCCCGTCCTGCCCCCGGACCCTCCTGCCCCGCGGCCCCGGGTGTCCCCCGTCCCCCCCCCGCCGTTAATGCCGCCCTTTCTCCGTCCCCCGACGGGGCCGCGGCTTCTGCTGCCGCCCGCGTTGAACCAACCCCGCGTGGAACCAACCCCGCGTGGAACCCCGCGCTCCGCCGGGCGGGCTGGGCTGGGGTCCCCGTCGGTCCCCCCGAGCCTTCCCGTCCCCTCGGCGTGTTGCCGGCGTCTTCCTTTCGGTACGAGCAGGTTTTGGGGGGAAAATCACGTAGCTGAGGAAAACGCTCCAGTTAGCGGGTTTTCGTCGTCGGTGAAGGAGTAGCCGCTTACCATGTCCGTCAGCTGTGTGGAACAGGGTCCGATTCTTTTTTCCTCGATAATGCTTTTTTTGTCTGATTTATTACTTGTAGTCACCATTTTGGGTGTTCTTGCTGGCTGCTTCAGGAACCGAAGTCTGCCGGCCCTTTCGGGGCTTTAGAGTGCCGTAAAAGAGCTTTATGGCTCACCGGTTCTCGGTACAGACCTCCGTAAACGGATTTCTTTGCATGAATGTTTTAAAGAAAGATCTAGCAAACTGTCATTTAGGTTTCCTCCGTCCACGGCACGGCATCACTCGCTGAACAGCAGAACAATAGGAAGTGGGGAGCGGAGCGAGCAGGAGAGGCACGGGTTGTTCTTGTAAAGGTCCGAAAATTTGAATTACAGCCAGTCTTTCTCTTGCAGTCTCCTCACAGCGGTGCTCTGTATGTTGTAGTTCAGATAACGTGTTTTAAAAGCCTGGGTGGTGTTTTTGCGTTTGATAAATAAAAAACTTTTAAAGCAGGCTGGGGTCAGTTATGGCTGAAACATGATCTGCTTCTGTGTACATAAGCTTTAATTCTAGAAATGCTTTAGCCATTACCTACGGAACGGTTGTAATGGGACTGGTCACACCTTCCCTTGTCTGTGTTTTAAACGTGCTGATATTAATTGTAGCAGAGTTACTTCGGCGTGAATTTCGTTCGCTGGTATGAGTCAGCTCACTACTTTTCTTCTCAAATTTTGCATTTGGATTCTTCAAACTGTTCATAGGAGGAATTCTTACCTTGCCTGAATTCTTTTTTTTTTTTTTATTCTTTTTTTTTTTCAGGGAGGGGAGGGGGAATAAACTGTTGTGAGTGTGATAAGCTATTGCCTCAAGTCTCCTTATATGCACGTACTGACTTTGCTAGTACAGCCAGCCCCGGTTTCAGCACCGATAGACACCTGCAACATGAAAAATAGATTGAGGTACTGAAAGACATGACTACGTTTCCAAGGTTCGTGCCAGGCTCTGTGCAGCTGTTCGGCATGTTGGGCTGCAGCAGCGTGTAGGGAATCCGGCATGTGACACTGGTGAAGCATATATTCAAACATCTTCTGGTGAAATCATCGGTCTGCTTGGTGGTGTTCGGGAGAGTGTGTTTAGAGCTGCTAATTGCGAGAAATTTCAGAAAAATGGAACCGTGTGCTTTAAAAATGGATAGTTACTCAAAGGTGGCTTTAAAGTAGAATTTCCTCTTGGTTCTTGACTATGTATGATTTCAAATCCTCTCTCCTCTTGGTGAGGGGAGAAATCAAGATACGGTATTTGATTAGAGTTTGAAAAAAAAAAGGGGGGGGGAGTGAGCAACATATATTGTTTCCTTTTTTTGCCTTATTGTTCATTTAGTGCCACCTTTCCCTAGTACTTCCCATTTCCCTTCGAGATTTCTGAAAAATGTCTTTTAAATATGCTGTGTAATTGCCCTTTGACAATCACTAAAATATGTAAAATAGAAACATGCGTAGATGCTTTTATAGCTTGTAGTATAGTTGTACATAATGTGATCTTAAATCATATGGATGGAATTAGGATTGAAGTCAAAGGTTCCTTTTTACATCCCTTTATCCGAAGTAATCAATTAAATTGCAAAAGCAAATGTGTAATAACATTTCATTTTCCTGAAGCTATGGTAACGTATGGGTAGACGTTACATCTTGCAGTGGGGAGTGTATGAAACAGAATTCAATGTTTGTATATTGTTATATGCAAATATTGAAAAAAAATATTCTTATGTTGTTTCAGTATTTCCCAAATGGTACATACTGATGGATGAATAATCCACTTTATGAGTTGTTTGTAGTATTTATACAGCTCAAACTTTCTTTACATGTGAAGTTGTTTGCTATCTTTTAGTTAATTTTCATATTTTTTACTCTTTAACTTAGAAGTCTAAAGCAGACTTTGTTACTGTTTCTAATTCTTATTTTAAATAGCACAAAACTGTTAAGTCTATTAATATACATCATGATTTTTAGAGTACTTTGAAGAATGGGCTGCAGGACTGCAAATGTTTTGTTTAAAATACTGAGGCAACTTTAATGTCATCTACATACCGATGTCTAATGAATAGAAGAAGCACAGAAAATAACTAAACTTTAATAATTTGGTTTGTGCAAATGTATGTTCAAACGCCCTTGGTAATAAAAATCCAGTTCAAGAGTCGTAGGAGCTAGTGTCTTTGGTATGACTGCAGTATTCACCTTTTTTTTTTTTTTTGATTGCTTTTACAGCTGCCTCTGAGATGCAGTATGGCAGTTCAAAACTAGATAGCAGCTGCGTGTCCTAATTGTAGGAAGTTAATTGTGCGCCATTAAAACTACACGGCAATGTTTTGGAGGACAGTCTTATAGGCATCTTGATGGAGTGAGAATCCTTCTAGTGAGCAGAAGAGATGTTCTGGAGCGTGTGCTTTAGTTACCCGCTGAGGCTGCGACCTGGAGTTCCTGCCCCGCTCCACCAAAAAAGCCAGTCTGGCCCCGCAGTGCCCTTGGCCAAGAGGTGAGGTTTGGGGTCTGCCCTGGGCTGCCTTAGAGGGTCACCAGGGACGGCTCCACGGAGCCTTCTTACGTATTCGCGGCCAAACTCGACCAGCTGAACGTCGGATCAGCTGAGTGACCATGTCGGGCATCGCAGCCGAGCTCTACCTGGTCATTGCCTGCAGCAAAATTGCATTCTGTTCTCAAGGTTTTATTTTAATCCCTCTTATTTTTCAGCCTGTGATCTCTGTGGTTGAATCTTCCTGGCTTCTATCGAATGGTGCTGTCTATTTCATCAGCACAGGACCTGCAGTGGGCTCTAAAACCTGCTTAGAACAAACTCTGTGACTTGATAGGTTTTTTTTTTAATAGCAGAAAGGTGTGCAAGAAGGCAATTGACTCTAATGGCAGACACTGGGAAGGGAGCACAGGCATGGCATGTTGAACATCAGTCTTCAGATAAATAAACTGTTGCTTGTCTCTAGTGGTGGTAGGAGAGTTTACTTTTTTTTGTCAGAAAATGTCAGTTATTTCCTGCATAAGAGCTGTTTTGCGTGCCATTTGGGTGCTCGCTTGGGAATGTTGCTCAACCCAGATATTAAACCTACCTATTTGACTTATGCTGGACTTAGAAAATATGCCAGCGGTTTTTAGTTTGTTGGACTAACATACAGATTTGATTGTTAAAATTTTTTTCTAATTGGCAGGACCAGACTCCTTCAGAGCTCATTAGGAACTGAGGTGGCAGGACACGAGGGGCTGCTGGTGCAGCGCAGCAGGGACGCGCTCTCCTGGAGCTGGCAGCATCTGCTAATGCCAAAGTGGTACCCAGTTTTAATGGATTGATCTTGCACTGGGGTTTTTTGGGGTTTTTTTTGTTTGCTGTCTTCTCCCTTCTGTTTTTGTGATACAGCTACAGTAGGAAATCTGAGAGAGAAGCTTGTTCTGTGGAGCAAGGCTGTCTGTTTCAGTGGTAATTTAAAGTGTTTCCAAATACTCATTTTTCCTGCTTATACGATGTGGTTTGGATGAGAATAAGAAACTATTGAATGTCACTGTTAGGCAGTAACTAACTTCTTAATTACCACAGCAAAAAATGATATAATTGAAGATCTCCAACTATAGTAACATCCCCTGGTGCTTTATTGGAAGCTTTTCTTAATCTCTCGGAAAGAGACTAACGTGGTGAGACTTTTGGTGGGGACACAAAAGTAAGCAAGCCAACGCTTTCCTAGTCACTCTCAAGAATTGTGAGAGGTGATGTAGGTCCCAAACACAAGTACAGGTGGAGGTTTTTTTTTTTTTTTTTTTATTTCAGCTATTATAGTTCTGTGTTGGAGCTATTGCTGTAGGTGGAGGGTCAGATTCTTTTATTTGGACATACTGACATATAATTGAAATGACGAAAATGCATTGATGTGCTGGACTTTTCCTTGCATGCTTCAAACAATCAAATCTATATCCACTTTTTTTCCTTGAGGGCCTGTGTGAGTTGAATAAGAAACAGCATTGTGGAAAACTAGTGGATGTCTGGTAAACTACTGGTTTGCTTAATCTTTAATATGGTATGTCATAGTTTTACTTACTGGTTAAAAGGATATTGCAAGAATGGTGATGATTCTCTCTCAAAAGCTTTTATGTAACGAGAAACTGAAGAGGTTGGGAGTATTTCCCATGGAAAAACAGAGAAGGCAGAATGTGTTTAAGTTAGAAAAAATAATGAATGGTTCGGGTAATGTATAAGATGCTGGTGCTATTTTTGTTTTACAGTATTTAAAGAGGGGGACATGGAATTTTTTTGGTGAACAATAAGGAATATTTTAAAGCAATATAGATAAACTGCTTAACCTGTTATCAAAGCAAAAAGATAAGTCAAGAGCTTAGCGTCTGCTCTGTAATGTTATAAAAAACAGTCACTTCTGACTAACTGTTGCAACAAGTTGAATGCTCTTCTCCTCTTGAAGTTAGGCTGCTCTGTTAGAGGTCAGGCCAAGCTCTGCAGTACATGCAGAAGAGCCCATGTTTGTTAACTTCAGGAATTTTTTTTTTTTTTTTAAACACTTGGCCCTTCATAAGGTTGATACCAGGTTAGTTCCAGTTTGTGTTTATGGGTGTGTACTGATTGAGTTACATCAGATCATAGATCACTTAATTTGTCCATGTTTATATCAAACTAATTTTAGTAAGAGGTACATTGAGTTTGGGAGTGCCACAAATGGAGGTAATGAGTCCAGTGAGAAATTTTACTTGGCAAGAAGCAAAACAACAGGTCTGGACTTACAGCTTCTTGATTAGTTCTGTATTGAGCCTTTACAGGAGCTGTATCATGAAGTTCTTGCTGTTAGTTTTCACTATAAACTTCCAAACAATTCTTGTCTTCGCTCAGTTTAATAGACATGAGGGTTTTTGGTTCTTTTCTGAATGTTCTTGTGTGTTGATTTTAACCGTTTTGAACTGAAGCAGTTGGTGCAGATTACAGGCAGCCGGTGAGAGCCGCGGAGTCGGCATGCAAGCCTTTGGCTTCTGACTCCTGTCAACAATAGCATGGAATTTCTAAATGCCACAGACTTTGTTTATGTATGTAATATATGGTAGTATCTTCTTAAATTATATGCCCTGAGTCTCTTTTGGATCCATTACCATAGTAGTTAGAAATTTCTTAATTAAACTATCTACATAATGAGGTATGCATGCTGTATTGCATGAAGTCTTGTGCTCTTTAATTTTTCTGGTAAACCACTCGTATAACTATCTTCCCATCTGCTTCCTTCCTTTTTCACCCAGTTATGTTGCTCCAAGCTTTACAGGTTTTTAAGGTCATGCAGTTGAGCGAGTCCTCCTGTGGCCCTTGGACTTTATTTGGTGTGATCTTTTGTTATCTCGTCACAGATGTGTTGATTTATTTTCATAGCCTGCAGCAAAGGTGAGTTAGCGTTTCATTCCTGCCTGAAGCCTTTGACAAGTGCAGAGAGGAGGGTGTGAGAATAGTGTTGCAAAACACCAAAGATCTGTATCTGCTTTTATTCTGGATTTATAAATTAGAATAATATATGTAAATAATGGGGGCATGTACTGCTGTGCTTGACTTCTCATGAGGGAAGAGGGGATAGTTTTTGAGGGTGCTGATGATAGAGAAGGTGCATGTCATCAGAGAATGCTGCTGTCGGCCAAATGATGGTGAGGTAGTATGTTCACTCTAGCTCTTGAGTGTTCTTTGATTCTTCTGTTTTAAAGTCTTTTTGAAGCTTTAAAAAACCCCCAGACAACCAACCACAAAACAGTGGAGGTATCCTTCATTACCATTGGACTCCGAAGAGCTGTAATTTGCAGACTGCTGCACCAGAAACTGGAAAAATCTCCTGTTTCTTGACAACAGGCTTTTAGTTATGCTGAAATTTGGAAACTGCAGTGGAAATGTAATGAAGGTACCGTGGCTCGGATTTGTGTATGACAGGGTTGTGCTCCAGCAGCATGCAACAACAGCCACCACGGCGACATGCACTTCACAAGGCCTCCAAGTTAAAGCCCAGATGTGTCCTTTTTGGCATTAAAAGGTGATTGTTGTGCCACTGTGAGTATCAAAATGGTTATAAAAATCTCGCTCTTTATTGAACTTACTGACTTTAAGCCATTCATTGGTGTGCCTGAAATAGCGATAGAAGCAGATCGTTCTGAATAGCCAGTTAATACCAAGATGCTTCCATCTTCCACCAAAACAGTTTTCTACAGACAAGTAGCAGGACATCAGCTGCAAATGTCTGGGTACCAGCATCTTCTAAACAAAAGACTACTATTTTTTTTTTTTATCCTTCCCTCCCTAATGGCTTTCTTGGCAACAGGATTGTTTCTTTCTACGATGGACCCTTATCGTTGTGGAGCTGTGATTACGTGGGGTGGAGACTGGGCTGCTGTGGTTAGATGAACCGAGTGTGTGAGGCAGCGCACAGGCTGCTGGCGTGGACTGTGTCGTCCCACCTCTGCTGCGGTTAATACTGTCAGGTCCAGCTCCAGTTGCAGAAGGGTACAGTCTCCTTTCATTTTCTTTTATGTGGATTTAAACATAAAATTAGTTCAGTGAGAACTGGAAAGCAGGATCATGAGTATTGCTCCGAACAATTGGCAACCAGTATCTTTCTTTTTTTTTTTTTTTTTTTTTTTAGCAGAATGCTGGGCTCCAGCCCCAAAAGGAGACAGCTCATGCACTTCACAGGATCTCCTTTGTTCTGTGCTGACAAAATGAGTGCTATCTTCAGTCTTCACCCTTTGCCTGATGTGCTGGGGGTTTTTTTGTCTTAGAATAAAATGTTTGCCATGTCTATATTTTTGCCATACATCCTGTCTGTCAAGCTTGGCTCTCGTTCTTAATTCCAGACAATAATCCTTTCATTTCAAAGTGTGATGTTAATCTGAATTTTCCTACAAGAGTCTGTAATGTGAGTGATAGGTGGACTTCTCTAGCTTCCTTTCATGCCTGCCTTGGAAGCAGCAGAAGTGTGATAGTTATTTGTTGCAGCGGTGCTCATATAGATTATGCTGATCGGGGGTGGGTGGAGGCAGGGTCGAAAATAACTGAACGATCTGGTACTGTATTCTGTTTGGAGAGTGTTAAAAAAATAGTTAAATTTTTTGAAACAAAAGTGGCTTTGGTTACAGACAGACAGTTGAAGTTTCCCCAATAGTCCTTTCCCCTCTAAACTCCTACATATATAAGAAAACTCCATATTTGCAGTGTCAACCCTAATGCCATCCTAGTTTTTGCACACATTAAGATAATATGTAACTGAATATGAAAAGAATAAAATGGCAATGGCTGGTAAATGTGAATGACTGCAGAATGTGAAGACTGAAAGGAAATTGTAGGTAAGAGTTGGTACTGGTGTTTATTTTGATTTAATTGTCCCCTCTAGTATGTGCTAAAAATGGGCTCTTGTGCATGTCCTTTTCAGTGAGGAAGAGCATTTTTGGTAGGCTGCTGCAATATGCGAGGAACTACTGTGTTGCATTTTTCAGTCACCTTGGAGAATGATTCCCGTAGGGTTTTGTATGCTGTTTATGTCCACAAAACTTCTGAAAAATTCAGAGGCAGCTTCGGGGCTGAAGAGACCGCTCCATTTCCCTGTCCGCCCGCATGAAGGCTGCATACGGTCCTCAGCGGCGCCCAAAAGAGCGGACCTGGGGGTGACGTGATGCGCTAGAAGTGGTGGAGGTGGAAGATATCCACAGACACCAAGATGTCTAGCGGCAGGCTAGGACCGACGTACCGCACCGTCCGCTTCTGGGACGGCAGGGCAGAATACGTGCGGTTGTCGGGTGCGCTGAAAAAAGCGGTGGGCGCGCTGGGCCGTGCACTGTTCGGGAAGAGGAGGTGAACCTGGAGCTAACCTGGACTTCAGGGGAGGGCGAGAGAAGAGCTGGAGGTGGCTGGGAGGCTTTGGAGGGTGCGGGGGCTCGGAGCTTGGGCAGGGTGTCTGGGTGGGAAAGCAGCTGTTTGTACAGCTCGGCTAGGTGGGGGGGGCGACGGTGCATCCTTCTTCGCCTTAACAGGCTGGAGACGGGGAAAAACCACGGAGTTGGGAACTTTTCCTGGGGCTGAACTCGGTGATCAGTGTAGAGTAGCCATCGGGTTTGTGTCTGGAGGAATGGGGATGGAGGTGAGTCAGGAAACTGGGTCCTGGAGCAGGAGGACAGATCCTGCAGCTCTTGGTTCTGGCACTGAGTTTTGAGAATCCTGAGAGAAATTATGGAAAAACCCTAGACCTGGCCTGGAAGGACCCCCTTAAGTCCAGGAGCAGGAATAAAATAGTAGCATTAAAGGATTAATCTAATTGTGTGCATTTGAAGAAAAGGACTTGGAGAACAGAAGTTCAGGTAGATAGGCAAGTAAGTGGTGAGTACAGGCAGTGCGGGTAATTTGCAGTGCAGTAGCAGTTCTTCAGTGAACAGGTTGAAAGCAGCTTTGGAGAAAGCGTTTCCTCATATCTGAAACTTTTTTTTTTTAAACAAACAAAAAAAAGGGGGTGGTGGTGGTGTCTCCCTTGCTTTTAAGGGTGAATGTGATGAGGCTCTAACATCTTTCTTGTTTCTGCAGGACCTTTGCTGGCCTTTGCAGATTCTAAAAGAATAACCTGTAGTGCATGAATATCCAGATGTATTCCTTAACCTTTTTGCTGATTTTAAACAATACTGTTTGTGCTCTCTGCATGTGATAACTGTTTTGTGGGAAATACAGCTTTCAAATATTTCTGCAAAAACATCAGAAATGTCTTAACCATAAGGAAGAAAAAAAGAATATTAATTTTATAGCTACACATACTGATAACCTCTGTATTTCTGAAACTGTTTAAACCCAAAGAATTCTGTGGCTGTACAGAGTCCTTGTATAAAGAGATCTGAGGTTCTAGCTGCTTTTGAGATACTCGAAAATTGAAGATGGACTTGTAGCCTCGCTGTCTTAGTCACATAGGCTGCACTAGTTCTGCTGGCAGCTTTTTGTAGCTTGCACAGTAATTATGTGAATAATGCCATTTATGAACCCTGATTTGGTTTTCCCCCCCCCCCCCTCCTCCCCAAGGCTCTTTGCTTTATCGTGGAATTATCCACTGTCTAAATGCAAATTCAGATTGGAAGTATACTTGTAGCTAGGACTCTCTCCTAGGATGAGGTAAATAACTTGTCGTGCAAAAGTAATAATCTGCATGTCTTCTGCCAGTCTGCTGCTGTGAAGAATCTTAGATTAGCTCAGATGATTTGTGGTGAAAATGTGCTTTTTGGGCATGTCTTGGAGGAAGTGCCAGATCTTAAACATTTTAAATATGACAAAAGGGCCCATGCTAAAGGGATGTCAGATCTCATTCAAAATTCTCATTTTGAAACTGAGTAAGCCTATGAAGATTATGTTCGTTCAATATATAATTGGCTGTGTCTTTTATGCTCGATTAAAGTCTTAAAGTAAGCCAGCAGTTTGTTTCGTAGTATTATAAAATACTCAGGATTGTGGATTCTGACTTTGTGTAGATGATGGTAATCAGTTCACCCTTGTCTGTTAATTTAAGTCTTGGAAATGCTCGTTAAGGTTCCATACAGACTATCTAAGTTTGTTCAAGTAAGGTGATGAAGCTGAGGCAGGAGCATCAGGATACTTAACTGCTGCTGATAAAAGACTCGCTTGCTTTCTGGTATCCTTCCACTGTTAAGCAGTCTTGAGTTTAGAGTAGAGAAGCCCATTGTGCATGAATGGGTGGGAATAAAGTTTCAGTTTCAGGCTTCATCCCTCCAGAGCTCTGACTCTCATGCTCCTCTCCCCCCTGCTGCCCCCCATCTTTTCTTTGCAGGCTTGGCAAGTAGTGCTGCGTGTTACTGCTCCGCGCAGGCTGATAACCATTCAGGAGGGTTTTGTGTTCTGCCTGGCTAGCCTGCTGTTCTCTCTTGTCTCCTCCAAGGCTCAACAAATGGTTTCTGAGACCTCGGCAAGCCTCCATAATAGCACATTTGGGATTACAGCATAGCTTTATTCATAGCTACAATTTTTCGTTAGGTACAAGGCCACTTGTGAACTAGTTCCGAACTTTTGTGGGTTGTAGGCTTCCCATTTGAGAAATAGCTATTTGAGTAAGTATATTTAATTTTCTGCAGAAGCATATGAAGTCCTGAGTAGCTTATATAAGAAAGGTACTGGATAGACAATTTAATATTCTGCTTTTTTACAGAGAATTCTACTGATGTTGCCCTGTTGCATGTGTTTTGCATATCCTAGTTAAAGACTGATTTAAGCATATGAAGATTGGGATGCTAAGTAGTCCTTGTAAAATTATATGCAATACTTGAACAAAAAGATACTGCTGTTTAGGCAACAGTTTCTATTCAACTGCCTCTTAACTACCTTGAGTGTTAAGTGGTAGCACGGCAAAACATATTGTGCAGTCAGTCTAGAATTTGCAGGAAAAGAACTATAAGCCAGGATTAAAGCTGTAGATATTTTCTTTAAAGGACAAAATGTTTGAGAGAACATAATGATTTTCTCAACTACAGATGATAGCCTAAACATCCAAAATTAAAATTAGTCTTGAAAAAATGCATGTTTTGTGAACAGGGAAGAACACAATTAAAGGTCACCGAAACAATCTGCTTGTTTTTCTGTGAAAGCTCCGTGCTGTGTGCTTGTAACACCTTGCATACAAGATGTTGACATTTGAATAAAGGACACTTGAGAGTTGCACTAAAAAAGAAGGCTCAATTCATTATTGTCTGTGTGAGTAATATGTGCAACTGAGAACTTGGAATACAAAAGGATCTGAATTGCAGCAAACCCCTGATTCTGCCTTGTGTTTCTGGCCGAGATGTGTTTTCTGGGAGCAGCATAACCTTACCCTGTGAGGGGCAGCCCTAGCTACAGGTGTACTTTCAGTTGCAGTTTGAGTTCAGACACCGGATAATCCCACAATGAAGCCTTGGAAAGTCAGATTTCATCGACTCGGTTGTTCTCACGGAGCTACTATGCAAGGTATGGAGCATAACAAAAGCAACTGGAGCAAGCTCTACCTGGGTAGACTTCAAGACAGCAAGGTGGCACATTTGTCCCCGAGTGTAATTTCAGTCTTATCTGACTTTTTGTACTTGAACTGCTTGACGTTCAAACTCTCTCTTTTCTTCTGGGGTGAATGTCAGTCCTGTTTAATCAGGTTTGAACAAGACAACCCCTCACAAGTACATGTGCTAACAGTGCCATTCACTGTTATGTTAGTTCAATTTTGTAGAGGCTCAACTGGAAGCTTATATGACTCTGCTAGATGAGTGTCAAATACTGAAAGACTCAAAAAATGAGTAGCTATTGCAACACTGAGAACTCTATGGGTAGAATTCCAGGTACCTGTAAGAGGGGAAAAATAGCATTAGGACTTCATTTCCATCTGCCTGACTAGTTTGCCTATGCTGTGTGAGATCAGAGAGGCTACAAAGCAGAAAATACAGCAATGAATGGCTCGTTAGCTGCATTTCATTTGGGTGGATCCTCTGTCAGGAAGGGATGCCAAGACAAAACTTCGTGACGGTGAGTAGCTGCTTACTGAAAGAGCTAGTCAGGACAGCCGCGACGGGAGAGTTGCCTGGGGACTCGGCCTACGGTAGGATGAAAGAGCAGATTCAAACTGTTAGTACCGAGGGCTGTCTGTGACAAACACGGTTTGTTCTTTGCTCTTGGAGGGATGCTGAATCTAGACAAGGTGAAGAAATCTGCTTGAAGTACCACAACTTCAGTTAAACAAGAAAAAAAGAGAGGGGCGGTGATGGGAGGAGATGGCTTCTTAAAGCTAAAAGAGAGGCAAGAAGGTGAAATGCTGCAAGCTGCTTGGGAACCATTTCTGAAGCTTCACTGGGCTCTCAGTGAGTATGTATCACTCAAGACACACTGTAAAACCATCAATTAAAAAAATGACATGGTGAAATAGTACAATAAAGGAAGCCCTTGGGAGTAAGGATATGTTCTTTGAAAAATTAATATAGAAATAGAAGGTAAGTGATGATAAGCTAAATGTGAAACTATAGTGTGAGAGCCCACCTGGCAACCTCCCGCCCATATAAGCTTTCAAAAACACAGACAAGCTCCCCCTGCCTTGAGAAACTACTTGAGAAAGGCATGAAATTAATCTTCCTTTTTCTCCCTTTTTTCTGATCTATCAGTAGCACAATGCTATCTGTAGAAGCAGGGCACCACTGACCTATAAAAGGAGTTGTTTAGAGAAGATGAAATGACAGCAGGAGAAGAACTTTTGTTTTGTCTGTGCATTATGAAAGAACTTAGAGAATTGGAGGCGGAGGAATGCATTGGGGGATCTGTCTCAAATTGCAGTGTTTGGGGAAGGGGCTATTTGAACAAACTGAAATGAAGTCACCAAGATGAGATGTGTTTGCACATCTGAAGGAGTTCAAGAATGAAGTAAACAAATTACTAACCAGAAAGTATAACCCAATGCTTTAAATTGTCCAAGTCATGGAAGACTGGGAAGGGACAGTGGTGAGATCAGTGTTTTAAAGGCCTTTTTGGAAGAGTGGAAACTACGAACTAGTGAGCTGAACCAAGAGCAGAGATAGTGGACAGATGAAAGGTGCTGAGGTGAGGAGACAACAGCCTTATAAAGCACATTCAACACCTCCTAGGTCTGTTAAAATCTTTTGATGGAGTTAGCTTACAGGTTAAGGCAACGTAGTTGATGTAATCTATCTAGATTTTCAACAGATGTTCTGTAAAGTCCCCTGTCAAAGACTTAAGATGAACTTCAAGACAGTCCTTCTTAGTTAGAGATGTGAAGTAATGGTAACGGTCATTACTGGTACCTCTCAGGAGTATGTGCTGTTCAGAAGTTTTGTTTGGAACTCACTTGTCTTAAATAGTTGGGCAACAGCTTTGCTGGTTGAGCGCCATTTGGGATAGCGAAGGCAAGGACTGATTGTGCAGGCTTGGCCCTCGATATCAGAAAGTTCTCCAATAATAGATCATACTCATTGACGTGAAGTGATACGTGTGAGAAAATGGGCCTTTCTTTACTCACGCAACAGTAGCCTCTGAATTTATTATTTAAGAAACAGATTCTGGAGTTCAAAATTACAGTTTTCTGAAAGTGCCAGCTCAGTGCAAGTAATTGCTAAAAAGCAGAGAGAATCACAGGACTTAACTAGCAATGGAGTGGAGCACAAAACATGGTGTCATTGTTGCTTTAATTCTTATTTTCAGTATTGTAGGCATTTCTAATTCCTTCATCCCAGGCAGGGTATAATAAACCTAAGGAGGGCTGACAAGGACACTCAGAAACGTGGAGTAGTGTCTATGAAAATTTAAGTCGTTCCCATGGACAAGGAGTCTTCTGTCTGTGAGAGTGAGGGACAGGGAGAGTCTCTGAAATCCTGAGTGTCATCGAGAAGATAGGAAACAGTTGTTCAGTGGCTGCGTACATTTATGGAATTCATTAAGGGCTGTTAAATAAGAAAATATAACCTGTGAACCTGTGGCTCCTACAGTAGTATGTTTGTGACTGTTAGGCAAATTTGTAACTTAAAAAGCTTCTCATCGTAAAAGTTGTTTTTAAAGCAGCAAATATGCTGTTTCCTCCATGTAAACTAAATAATTTCACAGATTTGACTACTGAAGAAAAATGTACCAAAAATAGAAGTTATCCAGTGAAATCATGGTTTTCTGAAGTTTAGACCAGTGCTTTAACCCTGTTTGTTGTTTGCGTTTCAGAGCAGATGCTTTGAAATGCTGTGCTGTCTTTATGCAACTTCTAGTTTCTGAAGTGGTACAAATATTGAGGTGACTTAAGAGCAATTTGAGAGAAGGAACGTGCAAATGAAATACAGCAATTTTCTCCTTTGTAGAGAATTTGTGTTGCTTTACATAAAAGTACTGGTAAGACTGCCATGTCCTTTAATAAAGTAGCATGAAGCTTTGAGTCTGGAGTGGGATATTGCTGCCCACCAACTAGTCTCCTCATAGGAGCAATCTTTATAATTTTGTGGTTTTAAAACCTTAGTTTTTAGGCTGGCTGTCAAATTACAATTTTGTGGGAGAAGGGAGGATAAAATATTTAATCAAATCTCAGAGATTCTTGCTTCTGTGGAACTTCTGTGCTGGAGTTAATTGCAGGGCTAGACGGGGGAGTTGGCTTGGTTTTAATTTAATTTTATTTTTTTTCTTTTCCAATTACGTGGTTTCACCACCACTAGAAAGCAGGGAGTGAAGTGAGTGGCATCTTGCTTTTTCTCCTCCATTTCTCTCTCCTCTACCCATTCCTTTGTTGTCTTTTGTTCTTACTACGTACTTAGTGCTGGTTTTGATACTCATCATACCCCACTGTAGGCTAACAGAAATTGTTAACCCAGGAAAAAAGAAGTGGATAACTTTTTGCCAACTGCAGGAGGTGAATCATCATGGAGGAGTGTGGCACAGATCAGAGCTGGCAGAGGAGTCGAGGCTTTTCTTTCAACAGCAGCAAATTCTTAGATCAGAAGAACCACATGTACAGTGTATCGTCGAATTTGCTTGGTTGCTTTGAACTTCTTGCCAAACTACATGTTATGGCGAAAGGTGTTAATTTAAAAAAAATCAAAGAACAAAAGGAATGAAGTGAACCGGTAATTGCCATTCACCAAGTAGTATCAGCTGTCTCAGAAGCCCAAGTGTTTATTGGCTTGTTGTTGATGGTTTTTCCTCTAGCTGTGGAAATGACCTTTTCTTTACCCATGAAAAAGTCTGATTACTGAAGGATTTGTTTTGAAATAGAAAATATTCTCAGCATAAGCTATCTGATAAGAGTAATGATGCTGTTCTGGCACAGCAATCTTGCCATTTAAGTATTCTGGGGATGGAAAAAGTATGAATGCCTGAGTAAGACCCTTAATAAATTCAGTTCTGGTAGTGCATCTTCCCCTGCAATAATTTCTTTATGTTAGCATTGTGGTGAGTAATACGGCTTTTTATTTTTACATGACATCTTGTAAATTCAGATCCAAGTCCATGAAGCGTGCTTCAGTCACAAACCGAGTTCCTCGTACTCTTCTATCCTTTTGTAAAGGAGGTTTTTTTTTGTCTTTTTCTTGAAGCACACCGTATCTAAAAATGGTGTACTGCAGTGTTAGCAAGACTTAGTCACGCTGAAGCATTACTTTTCTTTCAGGATAAAATGTGTATTTCTGAGGAGGGGGGGCGAATAGCAACAAGAAAGAGCACAAACTGGCTTTTTTTTCCCTGTTGCGGAATATGCTGTCTTTTTCCTGTTTGCTTTTTTTGTGCATCATGAACATATCCTTAAAAGGCAGAAAAACCCTAACCATGCAAATCTGTTGAAATATTATTACCTTAGAGATAATTCTTTAAATTTTTTCTTCTGCTAGGTTATTTACATTAAAACATGATCTTTCTATTAGTCCTTCCTTAAGTTAGATTTTAATTCAGCTAGAATTTATTGACAAAGTTGAAGATAATCTCTGCCTTACATTAAGATAGTGATATATTTGTATTACCTCTCCGGAAGAAAAGGAAGGAAAGGAGAGAACAGCAGGATCATTAATATTAAATATGAAGTTTCTGTCAACTTCTCTGAGTTTTGCAGTTTATTTAAGTTCGGTGATATGACTATGCAAACACTTCCTAAGGCTCACCAAAACTTAGTGTAATCATACAGCGCATTGATTGAAACTCGGTGTAGCTGTAATCTATGGCACGTCTTTATAAAATTAAGGGCTGTATTGATTAATGGGGGTGGTTGCTCTAGTTCGTAGGAAAGGTCTACCCAGCTGTCTTTGACAGTGGACTCCAGCACAGCCTTAGGAAGCGAAGGAAAACTAGAGCAAGCGTGTAGTGGTGCTTTCGTACTGACACACTTCTGCTTCGTCTGGTATCCAGAACTACTGTTATCTTAAGGTGAAATTAAAATTCGAGGTTCTGGATTTCCGCCATATTGTCCACTTGTGGTTGCTCTTGAACTGTTTAAACACAAAGGAAAAGGAACCTAAGGAGATGAAGGATGGGATGCATTTTCTTTTCCTTGCCTTACACTAATCTTTATTCTATTTTTGTCATATTCTGCTGTGAAACCAGGCAAGATGTAGCTGGTCTTCCTGATAGTAGTTACGTGCCAATATCATCTGAGAGCCCGGGCCGATCAGCAACACCTACGAAAACCAGGACAAGCCCTCGGAAGTGTACCCGTCGGAGCAGACGGCAGCTCCTCAGGGGTTGCGTGGGGCTGGACCAGCACGGGCTGCCGAGGCGGTCGGTGGTTTTGGCGGGCAGCGAGCTGGCTCTTCCCCCTTCCCAGTCGCTTCCCGGGCTCGCTCGTCAAGCCCGCGTGCCACCAGCGCGCTCTGCTCCCGCTCGCGTGCCGAGGTCTGGCGCGGCAGGGACGCGCCGTTCGCCGCGGCCTCCCCATCCCGCTCCAGCCGACTCCAGTCGCTCACCGCCTGTGGTTTTTCAAACGATTCGTCTTTGTCTCGCGTGTCTCGTGTCTCAAGCTAGGGAAAAAGTAGGTAACGTTTATTTCTGTAGAAATACGGAAGCGGGCTGAAATTTCCCGTTTGGGAGCGAGCCCTGTGACAGGCGTGTGAAACCGTGAGGCACGTACTGGTGCCGGCAGCCGCACTGGGACGGGTGCGAGGTGCTGCTGGTAGTGGCAAGCGCAAATACGAAAGAAGTCACGCTACTTTAGGAACTGTATTTATCCTCATTTGCAGATTAACTAGTAGCAACTGTTCTTTATTCTTTTCACCTCTTCTGGAAAGTCTTCGCAGGTGACTTTGTAGAGGAGAGAAGAACAGTTGTGAACTACTCTTCTTAGCTGAAATCCTTGACAACGTAGCTCGGACTCCCAGCTTTTCTGACTGGGTTGCATTATTCATGATCCGTTCTCATTTATTAATACGTAAGAGGCTTTCATGACAGAATCTGGGTTTTTATCTGATTTTTGGCAGATTTCTTCTGTGAAAGGAACAAGCTAGAATCTATGATGGGATAAAGCTTAAGCTGGTTGTAAATACATTTAAATACTCTGGGCTTGAATAAATCTGAACTTTTAAAAATAGTCATGCTTTGGTTGTGTAGCAGGCAGTTTATAATAGAGAAGATAATGTTAACCCCTCTTCTGTAGGTTTAATGCATGTTATAGGGCTACCCTGTTTTTCAAAATGTTTTTAAGTTCAGTCAAAGGAAGAAGCAGCAATTTGAGCTAATGTTTATCTTCTGGTCTTACTTAATCCAACTTGTTTTAGCCAGTGTAACTGAAATGTGTTTTTTGTTTTCTCACAAAACCCACGAAAAGTGGCCCTTGGAAAATTAGATATTTTTAGAATAATCTTGTTTTTGAAATTTTATATATATATATATATATATCTATCTCACATAGAGCATCAGTAAAAGTAAAATAACTTTAGTGACCCTCAAACAGCTATAAGTGAAGGGCATAAATCTAGTTTATATTGTTCCCATATTTTGAGAAAGCCTACTTCTTTAGCTATGGTGAGTTTTTCCAGTGAACAGAATTATTTCTGCAGTGGGTGTAGCATTTAACGGCAGCTTTCTGGCAAAGGTGAGTGTGCTGCATCAAGCTGACGTGGAAAGAAAGTACTAGTTAGAAGATAAACTAACTTCATCCTGAACGTGGGCAGAAACCACTGTGCTTCTGCTGTGTCTGCTCTCTGCCTTTAGATAGCTCCAGTGCTCATCTGAGCATTCAGCACATCACTTCAACTCACTAATGTGGCAGAAAGTGTACCAAACAAAAAATTGGAAATACTTTTCCACTCTCTGAATAAGCTCATCTCCACCCAAAAATGAGTGCCTGGGCCCTAGCGCGAAGGAGAGGAGTGTGTGTGTGGATGACGGTGGGGTTCTTTCAGCAGCAAACCATTGACTCAAAGCAAGGTATTGTTCAAAACTTCACTGTTAGTTTTCAGTTCTTTTTATCAACACAACTGTAAAACATTTAGATGTATGAAATCCAGCAGGTTTTGTAAAGATGGAATTACAAAAGGATGAAGCGGTTATCATTGCATCACTGTTAGCTCAGATATTTATTTTTTTTTTAGAGAATGATTTATGAGATTTTGCTTATTTTAGGTTTACCTCAAGATACAAGGTCAATGATCAGACCTACTGTGTGAACTAATTAATTTGACAAAAGTTTTGACCTAAAATGTGCTTTCTGGAAAGTCAGGTGCTTGTAATGCAATTTCTCAGCCTGTGTACCAAGTTGTTAGTACCATTTTTTTTCCTATGCAATTTATTTTCTGCTGATGCACGCAATCTTTGCCATTGGGCTGTTACCCTCTGTCCTCACAGAACCGTTATATCTCAATGTGCACAGCTATACCTGTCCAGTTTGTACATTTAAATGTATGCAATGATAACCGCTGGGTTTCATGTATTTAAATGTTGTACAATTTGTAACTTTTTTCAGTCTCAGTCAGCTGGACTGCGACTATAAACCTGAGTAGACAATACTTTGGTGCATTCTTCAGTTCTAAAGGCCGTATATCGGGGATGTGCTTGTTGAGGTTTAACCCCGGTAGGCAGCGCAGCCCCACGCAGCCGCTCGCTCCCTGCGGTGGGATGGGGGACGGAGTCAGAAGGGTAAAAGTGAGAAAACTCGTGGGTTGAGATGAAGACAGTTTAACAGGTGAAGGAAAAGCCGCACACGCAAGCAAAGCAAACCAAGGAATTTATTCGCTCTTCCCACGGGCAGGCAGGAGTTCAGCCATCTCCAGGACAGCCGGGCTCCATCACGCCTAACGGGGACTTGGGAAGACAAACTCCATCACTCTGAACGTCCCTCCTTCCTTCTTCTTCTCCCAGTTTCATATACTGAGCATGATGTCCTATGGTCTGGAATATCCTTTGGGTCAGTTGGGGTCAGCTGTCCCAGCTGTGTCCCCCCCAGTGTCTCCTTGTGCCCCCCCAGCCTGCTCGCTGGTGGGGTGGGTGAGGAGCAGCAAAGACTTTGACTCTGTGTAAGCCCTGCTCAGCTGTAACTAAAACATGGGTGTGTTATCAGTGTGATTTTGGTCACAAATCCAAAATGTACCCCCATAGGAGCTACTATGAAGAAAACTAACTCCATCCCAGCCAAAACCAGTACAGTGCTCTAGTGTCCACTAATAGAATATGTTTATCTTGTTGGGGTACAATGGTCTTTAGGGACATAAGTCAACTCTCTTTAGGGGTGAAGGGATTTTGTTAGGTCTCCGTGGTTCTCTGTGTGTAGGCACAAAGCACATTGGAAGTTTGTGGAGTGTATGTGAAAGCCATTGAAATCCAGTAGGTAGAAGGAATTTATTCTTCGTTTGTGTGGCATCCATACAAAACATCTGCAGACTATACTAAGATCTGGAGGTTCAGATACCAGTATTTGTATTATTGAGGAAAAATGTAATTCTAAAGGCTTGTTCTTTTTCACAAAAATGTGACCTGTGGGTTTCTTTTTTATGCTGCTTACAAGTAGCAGTATCTGTGCATTGCTTTAGTTTTACAGCGGGTCACAGAATAATTTCCTTGACAGTTACCATTGCACACATTGCAAATACTAGAACAAACTCTAAATATTGAATAAAGAAAGATTAGCATTCCAATAAGACATGGAATTCCAAGCTGAGTCCTCACACTAATCTAAATTATATTGAAAATGAAAAGTTTTAAATTTCTCTATAGTAAGTGGTCCTCAAAGTTATGTATGTTTGCATCCAGAATTGTCCTGTTCTTTTCTAGCTAAGTTTTGAAAATGTTGTCAGATGTGGAAAACAGTATTAGGAATTAGCTGTGTGTCTTGAAAATATGTAATGAATGTACTAGGCAGCTGTGAAACTCTTTACAGTCTCAGAGGAATAACAAACAATGTACTTTATTTTACAATCCCACATAGAATACTTCAGGTTGGAAGGGATCTCTAGAGGGTACCTGGTTCAACCTTCCACTCAAAGCAGGACCAACTTTGAAGTTAGCTCAGGCTGCTCAGGGTCTTACCCAGCTGAGTTTTAAATATCTCTCAGCATGGAGAACTCTGTCAAATCTCTTTTACTTTTTGACTAGCTGTGGGGTTTTTTGGGGGTGTTTTTTTTGGGTTTTTTTGGGGTTTTTTTGGTTTTTTTGGTTTTTTTTGGTTTTTTGGGGTTTTTTTTTGGGTTTTTTTGGTTTTTTTTGGTTTTTTTTGGTTTTTTTTGGTTTTTTTTGGGTTTTTTTGGTTTTTTTTGGGTTTTTTTGGGTTTTTTTGGGTTTTTTTGGTTTTTTTTTTAACTTTGTGATATCCGATTGGAATTTCTCTTTTTGCCACTTGCGACTGCTGCCTCTCGTCAGTTTGGTGGGCACCTCCGAGAAGAGTCCGACTCCTTGCCTGTAGCTGCCGGTGAGCGGGCTGAAGGCGGCGCTGGAACCCCCCCTCAGCCTTGGCCAAAGGCTGGACAAACCTGCCTCTCGGCCCCTCCTTGCGTCACGTACTTCAGACTCCCGCTGCTCTGCTGGACTTGCTCAGTATCTCAGTGTCTTTCTTGTACTGGAAAGCCTGAAACTGAATATGGGTCTCCCAGATGTAGTTTCACAGTGCTGAATATAGGGGAATAATCATCGTTTTCCACCTGCTGGGTACGCTCTTGCTAATACGGCCCAGGATTTGGCTGGCTGCCTGTGCCGCGGGGGCACGCTGCTGTGTCGTGTTCAGCTTCTCCACCAGGACGCCCAGGTCTCGCTCTGTAAAGCTGCTTTTGACCCGCTTGACAGTGCGTCCAGTTGCGTGGGGTTATTCCGACCTAGAGGCAGGTCTTTGCTCTTGGCTTTGAACTTTCTGAGGTTCTTGTCTGCCCATTTTTCCTGTCTGCTGAGGTCTGACCAAACGGCGACTCGGTTCCTCGGTGCGTCAACCGCTGTCCCCAATTTAGCATCGTCCGTGGATTTGCCGAGGATGCCTTCTGTCCTGTTGTCCTTTCATTAATGAAGATGTTGTATCAGGCCCAGTATCTGCCCCTGAGGGATGCACTAGTAACTGGCAGCCTGTTGGATTTGTACCATTGATTACAACCAATTAAGTCTGGCAGTCCAATCGATTTTTTTCATCTGTTCTGTAGTTCAGCTGTCCAAGCTCTCTAATTTGGCTGTGAGTACGCTATGAGATCATGTCACAAGCTTTGCTAAGGCCAGTGTAACATCCAGTGCTTTTCCATCGTCTATAGAGCTAGTCCTCTCATTGTATAGGACGACCAGGTTGATAAGGCACAGCTCACCCTTGGAAAATCCTTGCCAGCTGTTTCCAGTCATTTCGTTTCCTTCATGGTCCGGAAAATAGCCTCCCAGGAGGGTTGGCTGCATAACCTTTTCAAGGACTGAGGTTAGGCCGATTGGCCTATAATATCATTGAACCTTTTGCCCTTCTCAAAGAGGGTCCTGATATTTGCCCTTTTCTAATTGTCAGGAGTCTGCCATGATCACCGTGACCTTTCGCAGATGATAGAGTGGTTTTGCAATGACATTTGCCGGCTCCGTTAAGCACCCTTGAACGCAGCCCACCTGGTCACGCGGACTTGTGCGTGTGTCTGTCCGCTTTGCTGGAGTCATCCCTAATTTGGTTTTCCTCCGCTACCTTTCCGCAGGACTGTGCCGCTAGCCTGGGGAGCGCGGTAGTTGTGCAACTGGACCGTGATGTGAAAACCAGCGCCGAGGGGGCCTGGAGAACCTCAGCTGCTTCTGTGTCCCTTGTCACTTGGTTCTCCACCACACCCGTTTTCTGGGTTGGTGGTTAATAGGTGCAAAATGCAAAAAAATACAACTCATGGTATAAGTGTCTTATTCTGGCAAGACGATTTGGTGCGTTAATGTGGTGTTGAAAGAGGAAACAGAGGTTCTATTCTTCCAAGTCATCGTTTGAGTGGGTACTCATGAGAGTGAGTTTGCCCTCATCTTGCTGTGCTTTCTAGAAAATGATGCGTTGTTTTGGGGGGTATTTGTCTGCTGTGTGTACAGCATTGGCGTTTAGTAGAAATGTTTAAAACCGTTCAGCTTCAAAATTTGCATTTTTGTATTCATATGCTTCCTAAGAACTGAACTACTGCTTCTTCCAATAGACTTCACTGGATGTCATGTGTGACTAGGGTGATTTTCATTTTTTTTAAAAATCTGATGTAAAAACAAAATCAAAAAATAACACTACTGTGACTTGGCGGAGGAGTCAGGGGATGATGCCACAGAGTGAAAATGCCAAGTCTCCTAAATGTAATAATTTTCTGTCATGTTTTATTTTCATGTTGTAACCTATAGCTGTGTGTTTTGCTAAGTTCTTCCTTCCATCTCAAATCTACACGTAGAGCATGTCCATGTATTTGTTATGTTAAATTTCAGTAAAACACATAGGAGAGGAGGGACAAAGAAAACTAATGGAAATGCCACAGTTTAACTTCATGTTATCTTCCTCTTCACTTGTAGTTTTTGCTGTTAATAGTGAAGATATGCTAGTGTTAGTACAGTTTAGGGCTTGGAGTTACTCAGTGTTCATCTAGGTGAGTTGTTCAAAGCGAAGGTGCTCTATGGCACAAACTAATTTTCGGCTAGTAAAATCAAAATGCTGTATTTAATGCATTCAGAGAATTTTGAATCACTCCAGCAGTAGTGTGACAGTTGTGCTTACTCAGGATGTGTTACTGTGACTGCTACTGATGTTAATGGAATCCTCAAGGGTAGAATGAAAAAAAAAAACCCACACCATGTGTTTTATTGGTAGGCTTATCTTTTAATTATCAGGCTTTTTGTATTCTTTAGGGAATAAGAACCGTAAATAATTAACAGATTCCTTAGAGTTTTCTGTAGAAGAGATGCTGCATTTACAGTTCCCTGTGGTAGTAGTGGGACTGTAGAGCCTGTTTCCCTCACATGTTTAACTACTGTCAAGTTTTACGTTTCCTTGTTTATAAAGACAAAACTATTCCTAAATTGTGACCTGTTAATTTTGAATGAGAACTTTTTTTTAACCGTAATGTAAATTTAGAATTATTACCACTGATTTTAAGGTTTTGTTAATTTATTCTGCTGTTTTAATTACTCAATTGAATTTTAAACTGATCTAGTGATCTGAATAGAGGATATATTCTAGTGTTGTGCCAATACATTTCTATAAAACATGATATGTGAGATGAAGTAACAGTAGAACTGATTTTTTTTTTTTAAACTGCCTTTTATGTAATAAGCCTCTTTCTTCTCTGCGTGTAGGATATTTTCTCCCACTTGCTGACATATTTATGCTTAAAGTATCCCTCTAAATAAAGAGTAGAAATACCAGGCATTTTAATACTAAAGGTTTGCAATGTGCTCACATTCAGCAGGCATCTGTTCCTACTCCTTTTGATTTTATGTTTTTTCAGATAGACTGTATCTCTAATGATGCTGTTGTACTTCCACATTCAGCAGAACTTTAAAAAAAAATTAATATTTTGAAGCAGCATTATAATAATAGCCTAATTCCCTTAAAGATGGCATTTTTTGTTTTAGTTTATTCAAGCTATAAGAACAAAACTAGGTAGTTATGCTCTTTTATGGTGATTTTGCCGGTATATTTATTTGCTCTTGTCATTGAACTGCACTGATGTTGCAGCTACCCCCCTTTTTTTTTTCCCCCAAGTTTATGCCTCCGATGTTAATGTCGTCTCTCTGAGGAAATGACATTTTAACGCAAGGTTATGTAGTTTTTGCGTGGCTACAGTAAATACTGCTGTTTCCAGCACCCGTGTATGAAGTGAGGTTTCTTATTCTTACCGCTCTCACAAGTGCCTGTTACTCAGTGGGGAGTATTAGTGTGTTCAAGATGCCAGCCTACCGAAGTGCAGGGAAGTGTGAAAATATTGGTAGGAAAATAAGTTTGCAGATTGACCAGGTTTTCTAAGCCTGCTGGTAGGTGGAGGAGCTGCTGATGTTACTTGACGTCTCATTCCCAGAGAAAGTGGACAGGTTTTCCCAACAGGACCTCTCTGTTAGAAGGAAGAAATTTAGTTGAATTATGCTTTGAGTCTTACCGTGCCTTTAAAATGCAAGCTGTTAAGTGGCCAATTTTGTTACTTACAGTTGGCTGGGAAGATATTTATAAAAAGGTTTTTTTCCCTTTTATTTTTTCTTATTGTTTGCTTTTTCCCATCTTGTCATTGAACATCTCTTTATCTTCAGAGAAGGAAATTGCCCATATCCAAAACCATGGGGAAGCCATTTGGGCTGTGTTACAATTCTAAACAGACTATTGGGAAAATATTTTTGGAAGTTTTGTAAAATAAGTTTGGTCACTCTGGCGTTTCTTTTGGCTTCATAACACTTTTGTAAACTCTTATCACTCCCTTTAAAAACTATTCTCCCAGTTCCCTTGGTTCCCAAGGAATTACACTAAGTTTTATAAAGAAAATCTCACTTGCCTCAAAAGTAGAAGTAGGAGCTGGTACTGGTGATGTAATGGTAACCATGGTGTGTTCCCAGTCTCAGCACAGAACAGATGTTAGAGAGGGTTAAGAATTGGTTTATTACTTTGTGTGTCAACTGTGTGCACACAATTCAGAGAATTTGAGTCTTGGAAGCCTTAGGTTATTTTTTTCAGGTTCTGGAGGAGAGTGTAGTGTGGTGCTAAAAATGTGCTTTATCCCTAAATTGTAGTTTCTTTGCCTTCTTTTTACCATGATTGTATTTCCTCTAAACTACTTGGACAGGTTGACAGGGTAGAGGCTGCTTGTTCTTGGTTCCTGCACGCAGCACCGGCGCGGAGCAAATGAGCGAGCGGTTAATTCCCTGCAGCCCTGGGTTGCTCTAAGGGCAAAGCAAGGTTGGGCGTGGGATCTCTGGATCTCAACTCTTTAACTGCCTTTTAATGCGAGAAGATTAATTTTCAAGAGGCTTCTTATTTCATCCGTTGTTTTGAGGAGACCAAATGGTACGTTCTTAAACCCTGTTAAATTTCAGCATTAAATCTGTGATTTTAAAAGGGTTAACATACACAACTGAAAGTGTGTTCTTCCAGTTTTGTTCTATGAAACAGCTGAAATATTTTTTCTAAAAATTTCCAGAGAAAGTCTGCCATCTGGTATGGAAAATTTTAGTCCAAACTTAATTTGGCAAAAAAATTGACCAATTAAAAAATAGTTGTATAATCTTAAATGTAAGGCAGGCTTCGTTGTAGACAGTGCTACCCGAAATGCTTGTAAAAATACCAGTTGTATG
This sequence comes from Aviceda cuculoides, assembly GCA_035590195.1. Taxonomy (NCBI): domain Eukaryota; kingdom Metazoa; phylum Chordata; class Aves; order Accipitriformes; family Accipitridae; genus Aviceda; species Aviceda cuculoides. The sequence continues at coordinate 5,677,244 of JAVJGG010000027.1, read as the reverse complement.
GTAGCACTTCTTGTTATACTGAGTTCTCCTTCAAATACCTTGAAATCTAAGCGGATAAGCAACAGGGCAACGAGAATAACCTTTCGCCTGACCCGTTTTGCTCCGTATTCTGTCGGTGGTGATGCTTGCAGCAGTAGCGGTTGTCTGGTAGCACTTCTCATGAAATAGGGGTCTCTCCAAGCACCTTGAAAACTAAGTAGATGAGCACATAGGGCAGTGAGAATAACCTCTGGTCCAATCCATTTTGCTTCATATTCGTATCCAGTAATGGCTCTGAGCCATTGCTAGCTAAGGCACAGAAAGAGTAAAATGATTTTTAGCTGAGAAAATTTCCCTGTATCTTTTTCTGTCAGCGGCATAGGAAATCTCAGTGCTGGAAAGCAGATTGGTGCTCGTGGAGCTGGAGCTGCTCATGGAGTGGTCCATAACTCCCCTACACACCATAAATTTGTGTAATTTGATTTGAAATCTGTTTATACTTTTGATGCCTATAATATTATCTCATCATGAGTTGCACAGTTTGATTACGTGTTGAATAACATAATGGTTTCTTGGTTTCGGGCTTCATGCAACTTGTTTTCCTCTAAGATGAGAAATAGGGAGTTGTTCCCTACTCACACCTTGTTTTGGTCATGTATGAGTTCGTGCTCAGCACTGGCTCTTTCTCTTCCAGACTGGGAAGTTTTAGGGGTTTATTATTTTGAAGCTTTTTAATGCTTTTTGTCGTTGTCCTCCTTACTCTTTTTTTTTTTTCCTGTTTGTGTCAGATCCCGCATCTTTTACCCTCTTTTATCTTGCTGAATCCATGTAATTACCCTCTTACTGAAATCTGCTCTCGCCCACTTGCTGTTTCATTTTTCCTGCTCATTAACTGTGTTCAGATTTTGTCTGTTAATTTCCCACTTTTTCCTCTCTCCTCTGTTTCGAAAGGTTATTGCTAACAGTGGGTTGTCTTTGAACCCAATGAAAAATCTCTTGGACAGGACCTGATAATTTGAGGGATTAAATAGGTACTTATGAATAGGGGAAACTGTGTTTCTGGTAGAAATACAGTAATTCAAAGCCTTGCAAATGTTTAGTGAGAGCTGGAGGAAACAAGTGCATACATTTTAAATGCTTAACCAGAGTTTTGTTTTATTTGCTTTTAGGATGTTTGAGTTGCGTTTTTTCCAAGGTGGCTCTTAACAGCTGTGAAAGCTGGCTTCATTAAAAATTAGTAAGGATCCTTACGTAACTTGGAGATTGGGGCTATATGAGGGCCCCAAATATTGAAGGCGACACTGTTAAGTACCGTGTCCCCCCGGAGTGCTGTGGGTGCCAGCCCACGAGTGGGAAGGACGAGCACTCCGTCTCCGGAACGTTTGAGCTCTTTGAGACTGAGCGTGGGCAAGAGTTCAGTGTCATCGTCTGCTGCAGTGTTAGCTCTTCTTCATTTTGCTTTTGGTAGCTGGAGTTACTAATAGGCTTGCATTTTAAATAAATGACTAAAGTACACACTGACTAAAGTATGAGGGGGCGGTGGTGGTGGTTTTAAGTGTTATACGTGTTTAAAGCTGAACAAACATTTCGCTGGATTCTTCAGATTGTGCAGATACCTTGTGGGGTTTTTTTTTATTAATCTTGGTAGTTTTATTAGCTTGGTAGGAACAAAATTTTAGGGCACTTCTGTGACCTAGAGGAAAGAAGATGTTACTGTGATGCTGCTTCTGGGCTACATTCATTAAAATGTGGGGGACACTTACTGTGTCCCAGAGTAATGCATTTATGGGAGATGTAGCCATAGCTAGACTTATTTCTAGTATGTATTAAATGTTTGCTTTGTTTTCTTCTTAAGAGAAGGAAGGAATGGAAGAGATGTTGATCACTGCACTGAAAAAAAAGTTTTTCAAAAAATCCCTATTTATGTAGTGAGAGCAAATTTATATTTTAGCTGTTATCAAGGTGGTGTGGTTAGCTTATGGTTTAGCTGGGTATCCAGACATTAAACTAGGAAAGAATAAAAAGAAAATAAGATGCAGAATTTGTAATAATTAGAAACTGTCCTCTGAATGGTGGTGAAGAGCTCACTTTGAATTCATGGTGCAATTTAAAAAAACCACTTATTTTCTTCTTTCACAGGAAGGATGATAAAGATTATGCGCTAAAGCAAATAGAAGGTACTGGAATTTCTATGTCTGCATGCAGAGAAATAGCAGTAAGTAACATTAGTTCTTTCTACTAGCAAACAGACTTATTAAAAGTATTGATTCGAGTGCATGCTGGTTTTTGTTTGCTGAATCGTGTTATTCTACTATGGGTGCTGTGTTTTTATCATAGAGTTATAAAATAAGTACAAATGTCATGGAAGATTTTGTGTACCTGTTCTGTTTGCTGTCTAAAAATGACGGTGTTTTGAAGTTACAATTTACTGCCTGCCTCAGGGCAGATTAACTTTAAATGCAGCAGTTTAAAAGCATGATTAGAGTCAGTGGCTTAAATTACACATTTGATCTGACTTTTGCACAAGTACTTCAGTTATTTTCCTAAAGAGATTAGTTCTTACTGGCTCATAATGATTAAAACATGTTAGCTTCTATCTAAGTGAAGACTTCAAAATCAACTGGCATTGTTGTTGCCTCAGAGGCTGTAATACACCCATGGATATTATTCAGACTTTTTCTTAAGTTACTCAGGTTTATATTTGTATATTCCATGTTGTTAGAAACTGGTGAATAACGTGGTCTAGTTATGGTTTGTGACAGTCTTGCAAGGAAATACTGGTAAAACTGGTATTCTGAAGTTTAACTGTTGTATGTTCTTATGTTATACTGCTGCTTGGGTTTATTTTTCTTGAAATGTTTCAACTGAAATTGCTTACTAAAAGGAAATGCATGTTAGATGTGTGTGTGGGAAGCGAATAGTTTATTTTCAGTCCATATTCCTCAAGAGTGTAAAACTATACCTACCTAATCTCATTTTTATTGACTGAAGTGAGTATCAGGCTTTCCTACTTTGTCAACTTCCAGTTGGCTTTGTGATTTCAAACACTGTAGTCCTTGAACTGAGTGAGGTGAAAAAAACGAAGCGCAAAGAATATTCTTCAGGAGAAGGTCTTCCTGTCCATTGATCAAAGCGGAGCCTCCCTGCCGTCGTAGACATCTGCTCCCAACTGAAGGAGCTGAAAACAGGGTCTTATGTTTTGCTTATTTCAACCATTTTGGCAGAAACTGTCCAAATACTGTGACTCTTTCAGGCTGAAGGCTTTTGGGAAGTGTCAGCTACCATTTCAGAGGGGTTGGGGAAAGATTTTTTGTTTGTCTTTTTGCAGTGATTCACCTAGAGAGTTTTGAAGAGTTCGTTCCGCTTGAACTTGGCAGGAGAAGCTTGGCTGGTGCTAGGGAGGTGTCTCTGCTCTGGGTATGACCCTAACCCAATTCCTGGCTGTTAAAAGAGAATCACTAACCCGGCTGACAGTTGGGAAGGGTTTGGCCTGGTTGCATGGCTTGGGGTGTTGTGTAGCCAATTCCCCTTGGGCGGCAGGGTGTCCCCGGCAGCGATGGAAGAGGAGCGCGAAGCGGGGCGGCTTTCTCCTCGCCCTGAGCTCTGCAGCACGCGCCCTTGGAAGAGAACAGCGGTACGACGCCGGACCCGCGTGGGACGGGGCTGGCGGGGGGAAGAGGGGGACGTACTGAAGACACCGAAGACGCCAAGACGGCAGGAATCGAGAGCAAAGAGGGGAGTGGAGCCCAAAAGTGGGCCTAGTAGAAAGAGTAACCTGAAGCAGCGTTTCTCGAGCTGTTGTTGACTTTCCTTCTGGTCACGCTTCCAGGCTTGCAACTGCTGATAGGGTGGTTGAGTTTTCCTGCGGTTGAATTAATAACTGACCGTGGACTTCTAGGCTTTGAATTTCTTTTCCTTACCATTCTTTTGATGTTGCTGTTCCGAGGTAACAGGAGACTTTTTTTCCCCAAAATGTGTTCTTTATTTTAATTCTGTTGTACAGAATTTTCCCCCCCCTTTCAATCGATTAATTTTGTAAAAGGAAAAAAAGGAACCTCATATGGAGATGGATCAAATTGAGGATAATAGCCACACTTTATATTGATTATGTGAGTATGTGTCATGTATATATGAAAATGCTACTGAGCTAATCAGCAGTGTTGTACCCTAAAATGTCATCTGTACGTCTAATTAATGAAATTATTTGTTGTCATACTTAAAAAGTCAAGGCTGAATGCCACGCTTTGTTACAGGGTATTCTGGACTACCCCAATAAATGCATTTTACAAGCATGGTGGTATTAGGAGGAACTAGGATGACTTGATTTACATATAAAGTATATCCATTTCAGTTTCTCTGGAGAGCTGAAATGTATATTTCAGTATATTTTACTCTGTGACAATCTGGGAAGAGTGCAGTTTGATATAAATCCCAGTGAAACTCCCTTGTTTTTACAACTCTGCAATGGCTTTTGTCTTGTTTACGATGACTAACTTCAGTTTTGGATTATTGAGTAACTTATATGTTTAAAAATGCCCATAGCCTACTCTTCTAAGACGTTTATTTGATGCAGACACCTGAGCTGAAGAACAGTGTCAGATCTTCAGAAAAATAAAATAATTACTGAATACTGAAATATATCAATTACAGGGAAAGGTTCGAACTAGTTCAGAGACCTGAGTTGAAACGGCAGACTCGGTTATGGTGTGAGCTCAACCCTATATATGTGTGCGAAAGGCTTCCTACATTTCAGTACTTCCTGCAGCATGAGAACTCTAGACCTAATAAAGTCCAAGAACCTAGCTAGTCTCTTTCTTTGTTGAAAGAAGAGGTTTTTTTCCCCAATGATTTTATGTGAACCATTTGTTTAACTGGTAGAATTAACAGTAATTGTGCAAAATATGCTAATTGAATCAGGGTCTTTAATGGCAAGATAGTTGTAGTGTTATATTCTTGCTTATCTTTCTCCCATTCATCCACCATGGTAAGCGTTTGTGAATCCTGCCTCTTCCAGAACCTGAACTGAATGTTTGGCTGCTCGTCTCTTGTTCTCTGCAGACGTGTGTGCTGCCTGGGATTCTGGGTATCTTTTTTGTGATCTGCACTTGGACTTCTGAGGATTTAAGCAGGCACTAAAAACTGCCAGCTCATCATACCAAGAAATGGATTTGTATTAGATGGGAGAGCAGAGGGATAGAATGGTGAGAAGATTTCTATAAAAATATGTAAAACATACAAGCCCAAACACCTGATTCCTTGTCTTCTGGTTTAATCACAAGGAAGAAAGTCATTAAAGCCTATCCACCTGGAATAGTGCAGCAAATAGTATTTCACAGTTCGCAAAGCAGGAGAATTCTTCAAGGCTGTAGGAAGCTGGCATAGTTAACCAGGCTTCAAATAGAGCTTCAGGATTTTGGGTTGGGCAGTTTCCTGTACAGAAGTCTTAGGTTTTAAAGTAATCAAGTGACTTGCTGACATTTTTCTCATTGATTAGCATTTTTCATTCAGTTTTAGCAGGTTTGCAAGTACTTCACTTGCCTGTGCTTCCTTTGGCTAGTGAGAAGTTGCTTGGGTTGTGGTTTTGTTTGTTTGGGTTTTTTTGGGGGGTTGGGTTGGGTTGGGTTTTTTAACTTGTTGCAGGA
>JAVJGG010000027.1:5649683-5671523 GCA_035590195.1 Aviceda cuculoides | reverse complement strand
TGTGTTTTTTTTATTTTTGCAGGAATTCCATGTAGGTTTTTTTTTTTTTTTTTTTTTTGGTGCCTGGTTTGCTTGACAGAAATAACCCTGAAAAGCTTGCTTGTATTTAAAACCACCACATGGTATTTCTACGTGATAGCATTAGGTTTTGACTTGCTTTTGAAGAGGAGGTACTAGAAATGGTGGCAGACGCTCCCAGTGGTGGAAATGCTGACTGGGACAAAGCAGAGCTGGGTGGATGATGCTGTATTCTGGCTGTCTCCTGTCTGTGTGTCCTCCAAACACCAGAGCCAGCTTGTGCAAGTCAGAACAGCCTTGCGTCTGCCGGGGCTGGGGCAGAAAACTACAGAACAATAAGTAGCTGGCTTCTCTGATCATTTCCACTCTTGAGGTCTGCCTTGGAGCCTTTTGGGCATTCCTAGGATTTTGTGGTTTGCTATTGTAACAAATGCAGGCTGTCATCACAACAGGCAATGTCTTCTGCGTTGGATCTAGTGATAGCGTGGCTGTAGGATGAGGAAATTCGTCTTCACCGAAGGGGAAATGAACAGTTTTGTTAGTTTTCTGTCGTTGTGAGCAAGCCAAGTTGAACCATCCTTCGGTCACACCGTTGCTTAACGTAACTCACGGGAAGCGGTAGGAACCTGCGGGGGTAGTTTGGGTGCAACGCAGACTTGTACCCTGACGTTCGCGTGCCTGAGCGTTAACAAAAGAAGGGGGAGTGTTGATTTTTGTCTCCCAGGCGGGAGGCTGAGGGCCCGGTACAGCTCTCCTTCTGTCGGGAACTTGGCCGGGTTTGCCGGGAGCGGGCAGACGGTACCCAGACGGTGTGAGAATAAGCAGAGAGACAGCTGGGTGATGACTGCTGCCCTTCCCGAAAAGGGAGAGCCTCCGGAGCAGCCCTGCTCACCTCTGCGCCGCTGGACCCTGGATTTCAGCTTCTGGGCTGGACGGTGGCAGGGGCAGAGCTGGAGCCTCTGGGGGGGTGGGAAGGGGGCTGCCGTCGACGGGTGGTCTCGGCCGAGCGGACCTCAGCGGAGGAGGGCTACGAAGAGTCTTATTGAGAGATTTTTGCGTAAAGGGAGGGTAGTGTTATTTTTAGGTCTGTGGAAGTGGGACAAAGACACTGATTAAATGTTAGGAATTGGCATCCTTAGGAATCGTAATGTTTTGTGTGAGCAGCAGAATTTGACCGAGCTTGACATCCAGTGTCTGTCTCATCTGGACTCTTCATCCATCTCCTTGCTTTCAGAGAAGCTTTAATAACACCCCTTCTAATACTTAGAATGTGTTGGGGCATTAGAGGTGCTAATAAATATTAACTTGTGTGTGTGATCACGTAAGACTCGTTTGGTTTGGAAATCACAGAAGTTAAAAACAAATGCACATTTTTTTTCTCTTGATATTTTGTGTTGTCAGGCTTCTTTTTTTGCAACATTTAGGACTTTATTCTTTTGTTTTTATTTTTAAACTAAAACAGTGATTTCACATGGTTTTATGTCTGAAGAACTGGAGCTTCAAAAATGTATTGTCAGCTTCATAATAAATTCTTGTGAGTGAGCAGTATTACAACTTTTTCTGTTACATTGCCTTTGTAAGCTTTCATCTGAACACTTCAAAGGAAAGCACCATGTATTTTCAGCAGGTATTTTGCTCTTGTTTAGTACTGTGGAATATCTGACTCAAGAGAATATAAAACTGTAAAATTGTATTTACATTGAAACAAACACATCTTCAATCTACTGGATAGCAGCTAAGCCAACTTGGGTTTTAAGAACTTGTGTAATAAAATTTGGGGTTTAGTTTAACAAGTTTAAAGCACTTGAGTAGAGCTGCAGTGTTTGCTAGGAAACTAAGAAAAGTGATTTAAGTTTTGGTGTTTTTTTTTTTTAGAAACTTTGAATATAGAATTGGATGACACCTCTGGTGTTGTCATATTCTTCTCCTGCTACTGCAGACAAGCCAAGTGCACCTTCAAAAATTTAGCAAACTACAAGTTAAACTTGTGAGGAAAAGAAAAATCTCTGAAAGCAGTTCCTGAGTCTCATTCTAGTAATGACTCTATAAACATTTTTCAGCCTTTAAGCCAAAATTAATCATGACTTGTTCATACCCATTTGTACTTATAATAATATTGTCAGTTAGTTAGAATAGCTCTTCTCTCCCGCTTTGATTTTAAAGAGAGAGACACTGTTTCTTTCCCTGGCTTTGTTTCGGCAGGCTGTAAGGATTTTGGCTTGGCTGGCTGGTTTCCCGTTGTGCAGTAGGCTCTCCCTTCCCCTGGGTGTAGGCTTGGGCTTTCTTTGCCCTTTTGCAGTTGGAATTAATCTTCCCTGAATTGGCCAGAATTGCGCATAGCATTTCAGGTAATGTCTCAGTACTGCATATACTCATTTGCTGTAGCAGTAGTTCCACTGGTATCTTATCTGTTACAGCATCGCTAAATCTTTGTCAGTCGTATTCTAGTCTGAAAATCGCCTTTCTTTCTGCATCAGCCGCAATCTGCTTTCTGTTCCAAGTCCCTATTTTCCCATTTTCTATCTGAAGGTCACGGCATGACTATTAATATATGATTTGTTTGTTGCTGGATCACTTGGCGGAACTGATGTGAGCCTTTTTGAAGCATGAGATGATGATTAGATTTTGAATTTACACATCAAACTAGCAAGATGACACAGTAGTGATTTTTGCTTAAGTGAATGTTTTGCTTGATATTTCCAATGGCTTTGTGTCTAGCCAGCTTTCTGACTGTCCTAAGCTTTGGGAGAAACGTGTTGCATAGCACTCGTAGGAAGGCAGTGAGAGCAAGAAGTTGCCTTTTCTAAAATAGCTGCTGTCCTGAGACAGGACATGAGAGAAACTCCTGTGCCAGGACACCTGGCCAGTTGCTCTAGCAAATGAGCCTGTGCTTGATTATAGCAGTAAGCATGGTAGTATTGCAACACTAAGCAGGTTACGTTGCCTGCGGGCCACATATAGTAGCAAGCATCAAGAGTCGGGGTGGAATGACATTTGCAGTAAAGCTAGAAACCCACTCTTAGGTGAAGAGCGCAGTGTCTTGGCTCACGAGAAGTGTCTGTAGTGGTGGAGAGCTGTACTGGAAATGTGGGAGTATCACCGGAGGAAGGCGATCGTGTTCATAAAGGGTTGTGCTGAGTTCAGCTCATATTTGATGCGAAAGGTAATTATTGCTAGTGTCCCTGTGCAAGCAAAGATTTGCCTTAGTCATGCAGCAGTTTGCCAGGCTGCCTTAATGCTGCTGTTGATTATTTAATAATGTCCTGTCTTACCCCGCTTTGTCCTTGTTTGTGCAGCAATTTAACAATTTTATGCATCGTTAGGACACTTTCGTTTACTGTCCCTCAGCTGCCTCATGGCTGTGGAATGAGTATTTCTGCATTTGAAGAGGGAGACAGAGGAACCTTAGTGTGAGGCCAGGACTTGCAAGTAGGGATGCTGTTTCCATTGCTGTCTCTTGAATAATAGATGTGAAAGCAAGGGCAAGGCCAGCCAGGGACAGCATGGGGTTATAACACTCAAGTCAAACCACATGTATCAGCATCTTCTTCATTTGCTGATTTCTGTCGTTGATGGTCAGTTGGGTCTTCCTTCTTTATAAGGGGCCCCCAGACAAACTAATTTAAGGGAAACCTTTCTATCTAGAAATAGATTTGAATCATCATGTGATACGCAAATGAAAAGGAAGGTAATTTACTGAGAGCCGAATGCATAATTTTTGTCTGCTTTCTCTTTGTGTTCTATAGAACTGAACTAGGATAGACAGAAGCAATTGGATATCAGAGTCACTAGGTGAAAAAGTGGCCTTTATCATCAGCAGGCATCATACTGACAGTCAAACCGTGTTTCTTGCAGTGCACTTTGTCTTCAGTGAACTGTCAGCTGCTGGACACGAGTCAAGTCATCTGGTAGGAAAGGCGCGTTGCGTATGGGCTAGAGAGGCCCCGTTTGTGGAGAGTGAGGTTGCTGGAAATGCTGTTTACAGCCCACGTGATGTGTTATCATCTGCATGAGCTCTTTCTGCCCTTCAGAAAGCATTTGCATTTGTTGCTCTGCATCGTCACTGTCCTGGAGCGTTTCGGCCTTTCCAAGACAGTGATTAAGGGATCATCTGTCACCACCGCAGCAACCGTTTCCTTACTCTGATGGTTTTGCTGATGTGCATTAGCCATTCTGTTCACTGGAGTGCTTGTAGTTGTCTAGCTTTGACCAAACCCACCAGTTTTTTAAGCAGACTGAAAGAATATGTAGTTAGCAGCTATTCAGCATAAAAGGCAAAGGCAAAAACCAGCAAGAATGATGAACTGAGCACACAGATGCACAAACAATAACAGCTGCTATCAGGGACAGTAACAAAGGCCAGAACTCTTAAAACATTGGTGACAGCCCCCAGAGGGAACCTCTCAGGTGTGTCCTTAAAGAGAGTCAACCAGAGCTTTGTAACTGCTGAGAAGAAAAGCAGATTGCTCTGGATCTTATAGGAGGATAGAGGTTTTACTGGCTATTTGAGAGGACTGCTGGGACTCCAAAACTTCTGTGGGATGTTTAGAGGAAGGATAAAAGGCAGGAAAGGGAGTAGTCAAGGTAGATTGGGGAGGAAAAGGCATGGAAAATGGAGAGGGAATAGGTGGCAGGTTTCGTGTAAGGAGGCTACTGGGCAGCGTGCTTGTCTGGCCAAGCTCTGTAGGTGGTCAGCACAGTCTGTCCTATGTCTGTTCCTAACTGTTCTCTGTGTGAGCCTGCTCTCTTCTGTGTGTGCGTCTGTGACCTGCCAGCAAATGTCAGGCAGGACTAGGTGGTGAGAACAGGAGGTCTGCAGGGGCCGGATGCTGGGAATACCACAGGTCCGCAGAAGCTGGATGCGGGAGAGACGTCGGTCTGGAGATGAACACTCACATGGCTCTCCCTGGTAGCTCCTGTGTGTGACCTGCTAGAGAACTTCAAGCATGCAGAACCAGCAAACAGGAGGAGACCAAAATCTGGAGAGACCCGGTGTCCGAGCTGGAACCTGGATGAAAGGGCATGGTGTCTGGGCTTGGATTCTGAACAGACGTAAGGTCTGCACTGGAGTCAGAGGGATTCGTGAAGGTGTCCGTGTATGTGAACTTCAAGCATCGTTAGCCAGAGTGGAGAAACTGTGGTGTTGTTCAGGTTTTACATAGGTACTGTTGGTGCTTATGTGTGTGCCTGCAAAGAAGATGCTGTTCTCCTGTCTCTGTTGATACCTGCGTGGCTGGTCATGTCTGTATTTTGTGTGTGCCTGTACAAAATGCATGTTCAGTTACTTGTACCTTGTTGTTGTCCAAAAAGGAGATTCATTTCCTGGTGCGCAATGAGTCAATCACACACTCAGGAGAGACGTTATTTATTCCATATTTGTGCAAAGATGGGTGCTAGGTGGTAATTCCACAAAGCTAGCACACCAAACCCAAGAGAGAGAATGTATTTATTCTGTTACGTGATTAGTAAAAACCTGCCTAAATTTACATTCAGTGGTTAGTAGTCACCATCTCATCTACTGTTGGCTAGTTATATTTAAATTAGCTTTGCTTGCTGTGTAGATTAGCATGCACGCTCCTTGCAGGTGTGGGGAGGCAAGTTCTTCTAGCCTGCAATCGAGCTGGAGGTCACAATCTCCCTCTGCCACCTTTACCTTTCCCCCAAGTCGTGTTTCTTTGGCAATTATCTGGCCTTTGGCACCTTCTGGAGCAGAATATTGCTCTTTATTAGTCACACCCTACATTTATTAGGTCCAGTTATCCTTAACTTAAGTATTTCTTTTCTCTCTGATGGACCTTGAGTATTCTCCAAGTTGGCAGTGCACATGAAGCATCCTCAAAACATCAAGGCCTAATTGTTCCAGGGTGTCCTTACTCTATGAATGCCAACTGTGTGCCTTTCTGATTACAGCCTTACTTGTTAATTTCATACAAAATACATCTTGCACAAAATAGTCAGACTATTCTAAATCTCAGAGTTGTTCTTCAACGTTGTTGCTGGCTGGATTTGAAAACCGCGATGAGCAGCAGCCTGTCATCTAGCAGACCAGGAGGGATGCTGTGAATCTCGAAGTCTGCAGTGTTGACCACCTCTAGAAGAAACAAAGGAGAATTTATGTCTATGTTGCCTTGCTATGCAGACAGGGGACCCTTCTGCTGCATTACTCAAAGTTTCTCATCTTCGTGTCATGTTCTCGACCAGCTTTGGTGATGGGTTTTCTGTGTGTCCTCCAAGGTGAATCACATTTGATGTGAAGAGGTTGGGTTTTTTTAGCGGGTGATAGCTGCTACCTGGGGAATAAGGAGTAGGACGGACTTAATGTGGGACAGGAAGGGGTGAAGGGGAAAATTACATGGTTTTCTAGAGCTCTGACTAGTATCTGCCTCTTTCATCAAGGAATGGTCTGTTGTGTCCGGTACAGGTATGTCGTCAGGCCACAGGAAATCTGATAAAATTTTGGTTTGGACACATAGCTGCTGAACTGTCATGCAGTCTTCCGGGTACAGTTAATTTGTCAAAATGTTTAGCGTAAATCGAAGCTGTGAATTTATACTGATTCAACAAAAAGACCTTCATTATAAAGACTGGCACCATGTATCCTTAAACCTTATAACCTCATTTGCCATTAAGAGGCTGACTCCCACTAACAGTAATTGAAGCTGTACTGGGTCTGGCTGGGATGCAGTTAATCTTCTCCGTAGCAGCCTGTATCGTGCAGTGTTTTGGATTTGCAACTAAAGCGGTGTTGATAACCCACTGGTGTTTTAGCTATTGCTGAGCAATCGTTGCATGTTGTCCAGGCTTTTTTTTCCTTTTTTCCACTCTGCCCCTCCTCCCTGTGGGGGGGTAGCCTTTGCTCTGAGACTGGCTGGGCATCAGTCTGCTTGCGGGTAGTGCCGAGTGATAGCCTTTGCACTGCTTCTGTTGTTTTTTGTTTTGTTTTGTTTTTTAATTCCTCTTTCCTTCACTTATTAAACTGTCTTATCCTCACCCACAAACTTTTTTGCTTTTTTTGCTCTTCCTTTCCCATCTGACTGAGGGGGGTGAGCAAGTGGCTGTGTGAGGCATAGCTGCTGGCTGAGGTCAACCCGCCACAGATGGTCCCCACCTGTAATTGATAAAAAATTGCAAATAAGTATTTCTTGGTTTTCCCCATGCTGATCTTATGCTTTGTAGGACTTATAGGCATTTACAGAATTCCACACTTCTTGCAGATCCTGCCTTAAAATTCCTCTATGTAATGCTTTTACAAATCCTAAGATTAAGATGTTTAACATGCTGAAACCACTGCCTTCTGCATTGATTTGTAATGTTGCATTGTCTCCTCAAACCTTTGGCTGCCTGTTTGATCTCATACTTGAGATAAAAGCTCTGTGAGCTAGAGGTCCTCTTGCTCAAGAAATGCTACGCAGACTCTGGTCTGAGTGGGGATGGAAGTCTGTCTCAAATGAAATAGAAAAGAAGGAAACAAACCATATGCAGATACCCACTCCCAATTAACTATCTCAGTCGCAGCTAAAATGTTACATGCGACAAAGGTATCAGTGGAAAGGGATGAATTTTCTTGTTCCCTCTATTACGTAGTGGAAAAATTATATTTTATTGAAAATAGATTCAACCTCAGAAATAAAATGTTAATTTTCTATTCTATATTCAATTAGTAGATAAATTGCCCTTGGCTTTAAAAAAACCCTAGCCATTCCTTTTATTAAAAAAGTCATTATTTCTGGCAGACTGAGCTGGCAAGAATTTGTCTAGTCTTGGGTAGCCATGCTTGACAATAGTTTGCTTAGATAAAGTTTTTGTTTCCTTCTTAGCAATTGTGTGAGTACAGTATGACCGTAACACGACCAGCAGAGCTCAAATAGTCTGATGCTGTCTGCATTCAGTTTTTGTGCTGTATCTGGGCTGTGTTTTCCTTCTGGGGGTGCATATAGCTACAGTTTCTAAAGCAGCTGAGCTGGCTTAATGCTCGCGGCTGCTGAAAGAAGTCCTTGCTCTCAGCTGTGGCCCTTCACTAGCGCTGGGTCTGCCGTTAGCGCCGTGAGTCATTGCAGCTCAGGAACTCGGCAGAAAATTATTGCCTTTGTGTGCCTGGGTTAGTTTTTTCTCTTGAACTCCGAGCTGTTTTGCGGATGGCTTCTGTGAGTGCTGTAACTGTTGTAATGTATGTCGTGGGAGGGAGTGGGACCTTTTTCTGTAGGTGGTGGTGACCCTGTAGATCAGCCGACGCCAACTTACAAACCGCATCTTCGTTTAGCTGACTGCATCGACGGGCTCTACATGAGTCATCCCGTTCAGCCTTGAATGACTGCAACCAAAATGCAGGGTTTTCAGATAATTGGGAGTCAGGAGAAAATTGGATACCCCAAATGGCTCTATCAAAGATTGCAGCCGGTGGGAAAGGGCAGATGCCACAGCTGGCTGTTTGCGGAGTCTTCTTGATCCTGGATAATAGTGAGGTTTACACAGACTTCAACTTTTAGGAAATGAATAGCAAGTGGGTGCCCTAAGGTAACATGACCTGCTTTCAGCTTTGGTTTCAAACTAATGACTGGTTCTTTCATTAAAAAAGAAGTGTGCTGTTTTCTATGACTTGCAAATTTCAACTTTTATTGTTTGTATTGTAGAGTGTGTAGCCAAGACCATGAAAGTATTAATCTTTCCAGCCCTTGCACAGCTCTGGACGTGTGGATATAACTGTTGTGGACTTTCTTTATTTTGCAGTTGCTGCGGGAGCTCAAGCATCCAAATGTCATTTCTCTGCAAAAGGTGTTTCTCTCTCATGCTGACAGGAAAGTGTGGCTTCTCTTTGACTACGCTGAGCATGACCTCTGGGTAAGGTGAATTGTTTGTAGGTACCAGGCTTAGAGTTTTAGTTGCAGAAAAGGGACGAGGTCAGGGAAGATACATTGGTTTAAAAACGGTATAGCCTCTTACTCCATGTTTGTTGGAAACATTTTCGGTACTAAAGGAAAAACAATGGAAAATGTTGGGTAAGCGCACTGCACAGTTAATCTGTGACCTCTTTTAAGAAGATAAAAATCTGCATTCAGCTCTGAGTAGCTAGAAATCTAGTTAAATAAATGCAGATATAACCCTCCATTACAGCTAAAGTAGGGTGCAGGAAAATGTAACTGATTATGCAGGTGGATTTCCTTGAAAAATGACAAACTTACTGGGTGAATAGGACAGTTTAGGGTCTTAGTTACATTGCATGTCATCCATGAATACATGAAGTGAGAGTAATGCGCTGTATATAATTGAAATTTAATTCATGTGTTTCAGTGGGAAGAGCTTTTTACTCAACTCATCTGCTGAAATTTCATACATTTGGGAGGAAAGCTGTTTGTTCCTAATTACAAGATATGGCTTTAAAATATAAACACTTTAGAGGCAAAGTAAATTTGTTTTAAGATATATACCCTTTTCCTCTTTTAACTTAATATTTGTAAGCTTAACATCCATTTGGAATACTTTAAAAAAAAAAATTAAAGTAGCACTGTAAAGAATCCAAAATACCATGCAATCTTGACTTCCCTGAAAAGAAAGGTACATGTGTGCCTCAAATTAAATCTGACATACATTTTGAGCATTGCTCTCAATGGAACAAGTATTGTAATATTAACCTTAAAAGATATTAAGAAGATTTGGATCAAAGGGTACATCAGAGGCCATTTGGAATGAGATGGAAATTTTGATGTATGTATTCATGTAAGAATTGCACAGCATGGATCATCAGTTGGTTTTTCGTCTGCACGTAGTTTAGACAGACAGCACAAACCAAAGTAAAACTAATTTCTTTTGAAAATGGTGTTCCTTGTAGTTGGGAATAATTCAGTAGTATTTGCCTAAGAACTATTGTGTCAATTTTCTTCCAGCTAAGCAGAATTGAAGATATTTTCTCCCAGTTAAATGTCTTGGAAGTTCTGATACTTGGTATTGAGATTTTGTTACCAAAATAAAGTTAGAGGAAAAAAAGTTACCAAGCAGCTGAAACATTGAAACATTCTAAAGGCTGTAGTACAAAACAAAACCAAAAAAATCTTGAGGAAATGGAGTAAAGCTGTTTTTTTTGGGTTTTTTTTGTTTTTTAACATGGAGAGGAGACAAGCACATTCTTTTTTTTCACTGCTCCCCCATATTTATGATATGGTAACCTACAGAAGTTTAGGAATGTTTGAGTTTGGTTTTTTTCTGTTTCAAAATGTGCTGCAAGGCTTTGTATTTGTTTGGATGATTGTGACTAGCAGTGATCTGTCCTCGTTTGTATTTATACATTTCTGCATTGCTTCAGACTTAACCAAAATCACTGCAGAAGCACTTCTGTTAATGAAACACTGGCTCCTGTATAAGTAACTTAGGAATGACCCTCAATTTTGACCTTTATGTTTACATGCACGTGCCGGTATGACCTCCAGAACTCCCCAGCTCCCGGGTGTTCGCTGTAACTGGATGCAGGAGAGGTAGCTGCAGTGGCTGGGCTGGCTCCGTGCCCCGGAGAGCCAGCTGTGGACCGGGTCCTCCAGCACTGAGTGTGTCTAGCACAGCAGGTCTCAAACGAGGCTGGGAAAAGGGCACAGACTGGATTAGAGCAGGAACAAAGAAGTCCGGGAGAGCCGTCTGTCTCTGAAGATTCACTTCTCCCTGACCAGTGCATGAAGAGTAACGTTGACTTTGGAGTCAGTGGGAGCGGGAGGCGCGAGGAGGCGAAACTCGTGGCTCGGGCTGAGGGATGCTCATGCATGTGGTGCTTGGCTGGCTGGGCAGGGACTGTCACCTTTTCATCAGTGTTTCTCCCCCCCCTGCAGCTCCGTTTTTACCGTTGGCAGGGCAGAGACGTGCCTTTTCCTTCTAGGAAAGCCAAGCTTGACACCTGAAGCAAAGGAGGGTGGGCTGTACGGAGCTGGGCTGCAGCAAGAGAGGAAAGGCGATTTCCCATGGGGGCTGGAGTAGTCGGGTACCTAATTGGTATCTGGAATATGAAAGCTTGGGAATGTAGGAAGAACACATGATAGAAGTTTGGTGCCAGGTTTTGGATGGACAAGATCAGGGCTGTTTTGATGATCACGCTACTGTGAGCCATTCCAGAAAAGGAGTGTGAATGCATGAAAAAGGTTGTTCTAGAAATTACCTCTCTCTCAAAGGGAGACAAACTTGGAAATGGTTACCATCACCGTGGCACACCTTATGCTATTGAAATTGGTGGCACCTGGGACTCAAGTGCTAAGATAACATATCCTTTTGGACTCCTCATTGTTGCTAGATGTCATTGCCTGTGTATACACTTATAATTGTTAAAGGTTTTTTTCTGTCTGGCCTGGTGGCTGACTTTCGGATGGACTCAGCTTTGCTCTGTCAACAGCTTCTGTTTCGAGAGTAGTGTGCATTAAGGGTATAGTAAATAAAGAAGGAACGAATCTGGGCTTCTAATTTAAATGTTTAAAACTCCCAATACAGTTTGCAAGAATTTCTGTCTGTCGTTAGGTGTTGAATATCACAGTGTCATGGTTAACGTAGGAGAAAACCTAAAAGTAAAATAATATGGGAGTTAGGTAATGCACTTTTAATTCTGTGCTGTGACATACAAGATGTCAGCCTATCTTAACAAAAAGAATCCTCAAACAAAAATACCCCTAAACCCTCCAAGATCAGTGATCTGCAAGGGAATTTGCTTTGACAGTTGTATTGGTTTTGTGTTCCTCATCCCGCTGTGGGAGAGCGAGCGAGCGGCCGTGTGGGGCTTAGCTGCCTGCCAGGGTTAAACCATAGCAACAACTGATGTCATTTTTGAGAGATTTCCTTGGGACAGTGATCGCTTTACCTCGTATAGTATTAATTTTCTAGTACTTAAGGTACATGTTTCTAATTTTGAAAAGGAATGATGAAAGGTTGAAAAAAAAACCAAACCCAAACCTAAGACGTCTATGTAAGGAATTGCTGGCAATCTTTTTGTGTAATGCTGTAGATCAAAACATTACACTTCTTTTATTTTTATTTCTTTTTCCCCTTTACAGCATATAATCAAGTTTCACAGGGCTTCTAAAGCAAACAAGAAACCAGTTCAGTTACCTCGGGGAATGGTGAAGTCACTGTTATATCAGATCCTAGATGGTATTCACTACCTGCATGCTAACTGGGTGTTACACAGGGATTTGGTAAGTGGATCTGCAATGGGTTTTAGCACTGGGATGATGACTGAGGGCAAGGATTGTTTTTTATGAAAAATCACTGGGAAACAAAAACCTTTGTGCTAAGGGCATGTACTAATAAATATATATTTTTGTATACTGCAGTCAGCCTTGATTAGTAGAGCGAATTTTAAAAGCTGGCTATGATCTGATATGCTTATGACAGCAAAGTATATCAGATGGCTGTTCTCCTGTTTTGATTTTCCAAATAAACTATTTTTAAAAGTGTTCATTTAAATAACAGGCATGTTGAGGTACAGAAAATGCCTCTGGTAGTATCACTGCAGGCAAGATAAATAACTAAATACAGCATATGTGTAGGTGGGAGAGAGGATGATTGGCTGTAAGAACTGCTGAAAAAATAAAAACTCCCTAATATCATCAGTTTTACTTACAAAGGTAACTTTTGAAGGCCATTATCTTCTCCTAATATTTATAATCTGTCAGATATATAGCCATGCCAACTTTTGAAGACTTCTGCAAATAAACTAATGTTTATCCAAATTACAGTATAAGCAAAACATTTTGAACCTGAGTTAGTGTTTCTTAACCACCAAATTCTATTAAATATTTTAAATTGGTGAATCTCACCAACTCTTATATATTTGCCTTTGAAATATGCTCATAGCTGGCTGGGCTGGTTCTGTCTGTTGTCTTAAAATTGGGTAGTTCTCCTGACCCAGTTGTCTGTAGCTCTTATTCTTAGAAGTAAATTGGAAAAAAAATGCTATCAAAGTATGATACTATCTATATATGATGCTTGTAATTACTGAAATTTCATTAGTGCATGACAGTATCATTAGTTAGACCTTTCATTCCCCTGAGTCCGTATTACCAGTACTATTCTGTGCTTGGTGCAGTAAGTCTGGCTTCCTTGTTACTCTTCCAGAGTCACTTTCTGTCTTTGAAATAGCTTTAATAGTGTTCCTGGAAATGTAGTCAGGGACTAGTTATTTGTCTTCTATTTTTGTGCCCAATAAATGCTTTCACAGAGTGCCAGTCTCTGTTTAAACTGATGGGAAAAGATTTATCTTTGAGAAGTAACATTTTCAGAACTGAAATACAAGGAAGCTTTGCTTTATTAAAATAATTGTATGGATATTGTTTCTAATTTGCTCCTGGTTTTAGAAAGGGGACAAAAACCTCAACACTGAGGGAAAAAGTCAAAAAGATTGTGGTGGCTCTGTCATGACTCATGAAATAGTGGAGCAGAGCATAATGTAGAAATATATAGTGCATGCTACTACTGAGATACACTTTGTTTTAAACCAAAATGTAATGTCTTACTCTAATGTTCTGCCTGCAGTAGTACTCTTCAGTATGTTTTTAAGAGGCATACAGAAAACAAATGACCTGTCATCAAGAATCTAAATTTTTTTGATGTTTTACTTTCTACAGTTTCCGAAAATTTATGAACTTAAGCATAATTGAGTTTAAAAAGAAAACCATGCATGTTGTTAACTGGATGGCTCAGGAGATTGGTAATTTATTACAGAGCCTTTCACATCTAGGTCTGTAGCTCAAATGTAGTTTAAGTTGGCAACTGCAACAGACTGTTACCATCTCATTTTCTGACCTATGTGAAATGAGTTGGTGGTCTCAGTCCAGCATGAAGTTTTCTTCCAGCAGAAAAACCACCATCACAATTGGCTATCTTTTGATAATCTGAGGAAGAGACCGAAAGCTTGAGGCAGAGACTGAGAGGTCTTCCCACTGGAACCTTGTCCAGCCATGTTGGTGAGAATCCTATAAAAGCTGTGCAGGGGCTGCTTGTGCCGCCTTGTCCGTGGAAACCTTCGGGTTTGTGGCTTTGAAACGGTTCAGTTTGAGCTGGATTTAGAAGGCACGCGTTTCATGCAGGAGAAGGGACAGAATTGTATCTGTCAGATACTTTCTTCCTTTTATCGGGCTCCCTGGGAATAGCCGGAGTAACAGAAGGGGTTCTACCTAGTGTTTTGTCTTAGCAAGACAGGGGCATATTGGTGCAAAGTTAAGCTTGCAAACTGGGACTCCGACAGCATGTATATTCTGATCCAAAGCGAAATAACTGACGTTAATGCTTGTTCTTAGGTGTGGGTTTCTATTCCAGGATACCTGTAATATTAGCCTTCAGGAATATCGGTGTTAAATCATGAATTTTAACTGCTGATTGGACAGCTGGACAGATTTGTTATGTTTCTCCTACTGTGCCTTTAAACTAATAGGTGTTGCTGTAGTTCCTAAATGCTTTATGTTTCCCTAGATTTAGATGTGTACAGATACACAGAGCTGCTTAAGTAACGCGCTTGCTTTCATTTCATGTTGTAGCTGTTACAAGAGTGATGGTGCTTGGGGGTGGTAGGAAGCTAAAGAATATAGTACTTCAGTAGAAAAGTCTGTTCTTTGCTACGTCTCTCTCATAGGATAGGGATGTTTTTTAAAGGGTAAGAAAGCTTCTCTCTTGGGAGAGCAATTAATTATCTTCCATTTAAGTGCAGTTTTCTGGTTTTAGGGGTTTGGATTTTTTAAGATGTCTTAATGAAGTTAGCTTTTAGGTAGGTAATGTTTTGCAGTTTTTTGAGATCTTTACTTCTGTAATCAGAAACTAAATACTGCATGAAGTAACTCCTTTCTTGCTAGCATCCAGAAACCGGGCAGTAAAACTTAATGGCTATTAAAATCACATAAACTTAGACTGAAATTTGTCTTCATAATGGTGGAATCGAGGAATCTTAATTCATGTAAGATTGGTATAAAGTGAGTGTATTCTGTATGAAACAGTAAAAACTGTAGGAAGACAATTGTCTATTGTATTTTTTTCTAGTGATGGTTTGTCTTTTACAAAGGAAATGCATACAAATCTTAGCACTAAACTATTTAAGTAGTTAACTCTCTTTTCTATTTTTTTTCCTTTCACTAGTTACATGAAAGCCAATTCACCATTTCCATCAGAGCAAGGGAAATGTTGATTGTATTTGTTATCTTTGAATGCTGCTGTGCTTGAGTAGTGAGCTTTTCATAAGTCTTTGAAACATACCAGTAAAATTTTTTGACAAATAAATGTCAGTCCTTGTAAAATTTCTTATTTGTCTTGCATATGCTTCAGCTTTTTTCAATTTCATGACTGAGAGCAATTGAAAGCAGATTGTTTATTCATGCTCTGACTGTAGCAGGAAGGAAATAAGAATACTTCATGTAATTACCACAAAGGGCATCAATTATAGTTTTAATAATGTTTTGAATTTAGTTATCAAGCATGCTTAAAACATACTGCATTTTGCTGACTTCTTTTCGCAGTATTTTTTCCATTTTATGATACCGAGCTATTGGACTTCTTCCTTTACTCAAAGTTCTTATTCCACCCTAAAAATAAGCATAAGCAGAAGACTGGCCATAGATCTGTTTTCATCAGTCTGCAACCACAACAGTAAGAGAAAAGAGAGGATGGACTTTGCAGCATGCTTGGAAGATTTCTTCAAGTAAGGGGCTCAAAATAGACGTCCCTTTGCATGGTACAGCAACTTCTATGCCATGCCTGTTAGCATTTAAAAGTGCATTTTATTTAATATTAGTTTGTATTAGTCCTGTCCACACAGTCAGGATCCAGTCTCAGCCAAGAGATGAGCACTCCTCCACTGGTTTTGTGTGGTGACAGTAAGATTAGTCTGCAATTTAAATTAATTATAGATTTTGCGCTGAAACAACTTAAAGTGCCCATGTGGTGCAGCAATGCTTAAAAACATACCACCATCCCCCCAGAAAACCCCCAAACCCACCCCCGCACCAAAACCACCAGAGGAAATCTCACAGCTCTTCCTTGTAGCGCTGCAGCTTGAGACACTACGATGAAATAAATGTTCAGACTCAATTCCCTGGGCTGTTTCTTTGTGCGTGGTGGGGGCGGGTGCTGAGCAGATGAATTGCCGCTTGGCAAGCCAGGTATGGAAGGGGGTAACACAGTGCTGGGCTCCTGCTTCCCGTTCTCCTGTCTCCTGCCAAAGGAATGGCAATCTCTTAGCCTTTGTCCGTGACTTCTGTGTCCGAGTTAGTCTGGGATTGTGTCGCTCGGATGCGACCCTTTGCGAACGAGCACTAGCAGAGGATACTGCAGCCGATTGGATGTGTTCCTAGCGTGCAGCTCAGCTAAACTGCTGTGGTGGGATGAGCACTGGTTTTTAATAAGCTTTCAGGCAGACAAGCTTTAATACATTTGGAACTTAGCTTCTTCGGACCTGGACTCTTCCCAAGGATACCTGCTGCCAGGTTTGGGATTAGCGGGAACATTAAAGGTACTCTTTTAACGTTAAATGAGGAGAAGCCACTGCTAGGGTGGGGTTTTTTTGTAGACATCTGAATCGCTTTCCAGGCTCAGACTGTGAATCACTTAAGCATGTGCTTTAGGCAAAGTTAAATATATGGAACTTTTACCCTGCCAGTTTACCATTTTCTACATTAGAGCTCTTGAATCCAAGGATGTCTCCCTCACCAATATTCAAGCATTACTTCAGAAATACAGGAGTGTCCTTCAGTCCTGCTCTAGTGCTTACAAAACTGTGTGGTCGTTTGAAGGAATGAACCTAAATGCTTAAGAAGAAATAGTAGGAAAAGCTGTGCATGTTACTAGAAAGAAGTTAGCAGCTTTTAAAAGCAGGGTTGTCTTCTACACTTTTTAAGTATATAAACCCAAAGGTATTGTAATGACTTGCTGGTGATCTGCTTTCAAAGGAGAAAAAAAAAAACCCCAGCCCAAACCCAATCACTGTCTTGGTTGCTAGGTGTTGCATTTCCCAAGCTTTTGGTTTCCAAGGTGGTTTTGATTATGTAAGTGTGTGCTTTCATGAGATCACAAAAGAACAATGTGTCTGGCAGAACCTTGTTTTCTTGCATAGGCTATAATAACATGCCTTCCTGTGACTTGTAATTTACTGTAATTCTATATATTCTATAGTTAAAATAACATTATCTAGTGTTTCCTAATGTTCCTATTTACTGGGAACATGTCTACTCACTTGCCTGCCTTCCTGAGCATTTTCTTTGTTTTAGATTAAACTTTCAAAGTAGTAACTAATCAAAGCGTAGAAACGATCAGAAGAGACTGCAAAACTAAGTATTTGATGCTTGTGCCGATGACTTTAAAAAAAAACAAACTTTTTTTTTTTAAAGACCTGCTGTGCAAATGAGAATCCATTTGGCTTGCTTTTTTTCTTGGACATTGTTGTTGGCAATGGCCTGCTAGGTCAAGCTCTTGATTGAGTGATGTCTGTCAACTTTGTTCAAATGCAGATTTGAAGATAGAAATACAGAATATATCGCTGCAGTACTACCAGCCTTCCAATAAGAAAAGTAAAAGGCATACTGCTTAGAGATCTTTGAATTCATCATAGAGAAGCCTATAGTGATACATAAAATCATGAGCTTCATATAAGTAAATCATTGTGAGGCCACTCGTTTTGAAAGGTCATAGCAATCAGGGGAGGTTCCTGAGGGAGGAAAAAGCAAATGTCACTCCAATCTTCAAGAAGTGCAAGAAGGAGCATCTGGGAAATTATATGCCAGTCACTCTCGCCTTGATCACTGGGCAGGTGGTGGATCAAATCGTCCTGGCAGCCGTTTCCAAACATTTGAAAGACATGAAGGTGATTGGGACTAGTCAGCATGGATTTATGAAGGGAAAAATCGTGCTTAGCCAACCTGAAGGCCTTCAATGACTAGCTCCACGGGTAGGGGAAGAACAGTGGATGTTGCTTACTTTAGTAGGGCTTTTGGCACCGCATCCCATAACATCCTTGGAGACAACTAACGAAGATCAGACTAGGTGAGTGCGCAGTGAAGAGAGGTGAACTGAGAACGGCCCGAGTTGATGGGCTCAAAGGATTGTGATCAGTGCCACAAAGATGAGCCGGACACCAGTCGCTAGTGGAGCATCCCAAGGGCCGATACTGGGTTTAGTGCTGTTTAACATCATCATTAATAACCTGGAAAACAGGACAGCGGCTACTCTTGACGAGTTGACAGATGATTTCCAGAGGGGCCTTCCAACCTCAGCCATTCCGTGAATGTGTTGTATCTTCACCATTTGATTTGTCTTGAAAAATTCCATTCCTCCTTTTTTAAAATCTAAAATCCAGCTCATGACAAATCAATAGAAGCTAGGGTGGGGGCAGGGAAGTGGGAGCAGGTGTGATTAAAAAGACTATGAAAGATCAAATAGCTCATATGGAATGAGGAAGAGTATGAAGAAAGTGGTGAAATACAAGACTTTTGCAGTGAAGGAGGACATTTTTGGGATGTATCTTGATTGCAGCATGGTGAGAGGGAGGACATGGTGCCATTTTCTTTTCCGGAGGAAAAAAGATCATGTATCCCCAAAGGTTTTTTTGGAAGCTGTGTGGTCTTAAAATGAAAGATATATTTCTACTGGATGATCAAATTGTAACCAACTTTGGGTATGAAACGCTTCTGTAACTGCAGTATCTCTAGAAAGATACCTGAGTCTTGAGAGATTAAAAAATTTGTCAATTCTATAGGGTTAAAGTGTTATGGAGATTTGTATTTTTAGATCTCTCTTGGATTAGCCCTATGTCTTGTATTCTTAGTTGGAATGCTATTCCTATTGTGCTAAAGCACTGAAAACAAATAGAAAATATAAATGAAAATACAATATTCAGTCTACTTCTCCAGTTGTATTTGGGTCTTCATTGCAAGACTTCCTGGTGATTTTGTAAATTTGCCATCTTTAAAGACAGTGAACGGATTTATTTATTTTTTTTTAATTCCTAGGCCATCTCCATTCAAGCAATTCTTGAATATGAATATAATCATTCATAGCTTTTTACAGGTTGATCATCTTTAACCTCAGATCTTATAAGCAAGTGCAAGGTCATTTAACAAGTTTTAAGTAAGGATTGTGAAAGGATAGAGTAGAACTCCAAGATTATGATACTATGTGAGATCAACAGATAGACCTGAAAATAATTTTTACCCAAGCAAGCAGTGTTTAGCAAAAATGGGAAAGCAATCCTAAAAGTTCTTGATAATCTTTTACCACACAGTACCGTTAGATTCCTATTTATAGTAAGATGAAGTGCTGAATAGGGGAAGTTTTGGTAGATATTCTTCTGATTGCAAGTAAAAAGCTTGTTTATAAACTTGATTTCAAATGAAAACATGGGTGCAAGGAAAGGTCAGAAATCTCACAATTTCAAGAACATTTTCCAAATCCACCTCTTTTAGACTACTGCTTATATTCAAAGCCCCATTTACTTGATGGTCAAGTCCAACCTTATCTGAGTATCATAAAGACAAGTGAATTTTTTTATTTTTTTTTTAGCCTTTCATTATCTTCTTCAGGTGTTTCCAAAACGTCTGACTATATTGGTTTGTCTGGTGTACTGACTTCTGTTTTGTTTGTTGGAACCTATATTTAGTTTATCAGTAAATTTCTTGCTTCTTAGCCCAGTATATTTCTTCTTCATAAATAATTCTCAAAGTAATTAATCCTCTGTGGTGGTAAAAGCTACATTCCACAACCTTGTCATATACAACTGGCAGTGATACTGGCAATGCTTTTTTTGCTCTATTTGTGAACATACCTTGTTTTGAAACTACAGTAAACACAATCTTTGTCCAAAGTTTAAACGTAAGGTCAAGGTGGAGCAACGTATATATTATTAGGAGACCTTTGCTAATTTACCTAGCGAATAATCTGACCCAATCTAAGCAGACTTACTTTTAGACTTATTGCTTAGAGGAAATGCAGGTGAAGTTTCTGAATTGGGAGTTCTGTAGTCAGTGAAAACTTCTACATCAAAGAAGTACAAGGTGCAAAAAAGAATTGGAAAAAAGTAAGGCTGCTTATTTAACCACCAGATGTCTTGGGGACAGATGAGTACAACACAGATGAGTATTTGGAGACATGAAGTTACATTACACGATTATTGATATTTTAGTGAGATATTTTTCACTTATCTGCTGCAGAACTGTCGGACATAAGAAGCAATGGAAGCAGAGTATTTTTTCCTGGCATTTCTATGTCATTGTAAATCAAATAATTTTTAATCTGTGATCTTGGACCAGTTAACAGGTATCAAAGAACTGTTGCAAAAGGGGAGCTGCAAATTTGAGGCTGAAAGTAACTTGTAGTTTTTCTTCATGTGGCTATAAATGCTACTGTGAAGAGTACTGCTTTTGTTTTCTCTCTCCTCCTTCCCCTAGAGCCCTTCGGTGCTAGGTAGAATGTTTCGGGACTGATCTTTATAACCATTTACATCTTTACCTTAGAAGGTATCAAATCAAGGCAGGCCTTTTCAGTGCCTTTCATCAAGAATTAATGTCATTGTAGTGGCTTTTGAGAAGTTTGTCGTTGCCTGGTGGAACATAAATTTAATAACAGCACCAGAAACACGTGTCCATGTATTGCATACTGATTTATAAAGTGAAAACGAGGTGGTGCTTTAGAGTTTTACATAGGAGAAATGATAGCATTGCTACTATAGTCTCTAGGAAAAATAGCTGAAGAAGTGCAAATGGTGTTGCATGTTGCACAATAAAAAAAACCCGTTATGTTGGTCTCCTGATACTGTGTGGCCATAGCCTGCCTGCTTAAGGAGACGAAGCTTACTTGGGCATGCCGGTTTTTTTGCTAGTTCCCCCAAGTAACATTTGCATCTGTTAGCAAATTTCAGATACATTTGGCGAAAAGATACAGTATCAAAAACAGTCAAATGCCTTCAAATTTCATGAAAAGCGGATGTCAAATAGAGGAGGACACGCGTTCTGGGAGAAATGCTTTGAGAGTTGCACCAGGACCATTTCGGTTTGGTTTGTCTGCACTCTAAAGACAGTGGTTGACTGGTCGTTCATCGCGCATGCCTCTCTCCGCTGGCCCTGTATGGTTGGTCACCAAAACACATGGCAGCTGGGAAAGGAGCTTGGGGATTCTGGATGTAGGGAAGAAAGGCATAGGAAGGAGCTGGAATATGTGCAGTGAGAAATGCAGGAGGAAGATCTAGGACTTAGATGCTGAGGACGTGGGCTTCAAGAGCTGCGGCCATCAGAGAACACCTTGTCCTGTTAAGATGCTCGAGATGGAAAGATTTCATGATGAAAAAGAGAACAAGTGAATTAATACATGAAGTATGTGAAAGATTTAAAAAAACTATTTTTAAGTGAAGGTCTTTAACAAAGATTTCATATCTTTGTTCTTTAGGGTAATTACTGAAACCTCACAAGTGTCCTTTACCCCTTCCCTAAGAGAATAAGGGCTGATCAGACTGTAATATCTTGATGCCTGTAAGATTAAATCTGCCAAACTTACGAACAGCTCCTGTTAACTGTGAAGAAGGGTCAAAAAGGCACTGCCTGTTTGAAGTTCTATATAAAGTTCTGTATATATTATTACGACACCAAGCTGGGCAGGAGTGTTGATCAGCTCGAGGGTAGGGAGGCTCTGCAGAGGGATCTGGCCAGGCTGGATCGATGGGCCGAGGCCAATTGTTTGAAGTTCAACAAGGCCAAGTGCCGGGTCCTGCATTTCGGTCACAACAACCCCAGGCAGCGCTACAGGCTTGGGGAGAAGTGGCTGGAAAGCTGCCTGGCAGAGAAGGACCTGGGGGTGCTGGTTGACAGCCGGCTGAAGATGAGCCAGCAGTGT
>JAVJGG010000027.1:5624449-5644001 GCA_035590195.1 Aviceda cuculoides | reverse complement strand
ATTATTCTAAAACCTTATTAAAAGTTGCATTAAAATGGAGGTATAAAGAGGTTGAGTCTGTTCATAAATATACATGGGACTATTGCAAACAGTTTATAAGTGGGGAGGGGGGGGTTAGCATCTACCTTCTAATACTATAGATAATTCAAAGGAATTTTGGTTACTCATCGATAGGTATGTTTAAAATCAACCTTTGAAAACTAATGAGTTTAGAAACAGCCCAGTAGCAAAAAATATGTGGAAAGATCACAGTGGCTAAGCTCTGCAAAAATGCCAGGTTTTTTCCTCACTGCTTTGATGACTAAAAGTTAGGGGAAAGAGAACCCCACAGCAGAATACCTTTCCTGGAGCATGAGAAAATGTCCTGTGATTTCCAGACATCTAGTATGTGGACATAGAATAAGGAATCATCTCTCGCTCCTATGAATAACTTGCTGTGAGCAACAGGAATGCTGTCTTTTTTTGATGTGATCACATCTCATCAAGACATAGATTGGTATAATTTTCATGTTGTTTGCATTTTTATCTTCAAAATAGAAAACCAAATAAGTTCTCAAGTCTGAGTTTCCCCTCTCAATGAACACAAACAGTATGTGACTGCAGTGTTTGTTCAGATGGAACAATGATTTAAAAAAAAAAAAAAAAAAAAAATAGCAGTCCTGCAGAAAAGATGTGAAGAAAATGCACAGCTCATAACCTCAACATGAATCAATAGCCTTACACGGTGAGGCTAAACGAGATACCATACTGGGATTGTATAGAGTGGAGGATGCTGTGCAAGGCAGGTAAAAATCCCTCTGCTGTATTTCGCCTTAGTGAAGCCTCGGCAGGAGCAGTGTGTAATTTGGAGCACTCGAGTTCAAACAAATAGGTGGCCCGAGGCAGAACCGGTAGAGGGATGCAACAAGAACGATCATACATCCAGAAAAAATATCCTAGGAGGAAACACTGAGCAGAAGAGAGTTCTTTTAATCTGGGCGACAGGACTGAAAAGAGGGGTAGCTCTTCCGAAGTGCGTGAAGTCCTTGCACTGAAGGAGAGCGGTTGGCTGCTCTTTCTGCTGATGGACAAGAGAAGAGGCGATGGGAGGAACCTCATCTGCTGTGTTAGAAGGAAGGGACAAGCTCTGCAGTGGAGAAGAGTGGAAGAGAGTAGATTGCCTGGGAATTGTGCAGCCTTCATCGCCAGAAACGTCGGGATGAGGGTGAAGAGAGTGGTCTGGTGTGTCTGGTCAGGCAGATGGATGAAGGCAGCTGCCCCAAGTCCTTCGCGGATCTGTGACCCTGTCGATTTAGCCTCTGGGGGGGTTTTAGCTCCTTTGTTTGAAATTAGCCTGCTGCTTAGGATTTCTGTTTGCACTTTGCAAATAATGATTAAATTTGAAGTACCTAAAAATGTTTCAGTGAGATCCTCATTCTCTCTTCAGTAGTAATAGTGATTAAATGCACAAGATCAGGATTTGTCTAGGAATCACACAAGGAGTCCTACAAAGCCAGATAAGGTTTAGTGCTGTGCCATGGTCACAAGGCCATTCTTCCATGAGAATGAGTTATTTCCCTGCTGCTGAGGTGGGGTGTTGGGGGTGGTGGTGTGATTTTTCTTAAATTTCGTTCTGTGGGGTTGTCAGAAAGTTGGTTTGTTGGCCTCTGAAGTATTCAGCTGTACGTTGCTGCGCGGCTCTTCACATTTGGTTTACGAGCATAACAGCTTTCTCATTTGCATTTGTCTGGCATGAGCAAATTATTTTACTTGGCGGCAAAAGGAAATATGCCTCAATTAGAACAAAAATGAGTGACTTTAAAAAGTTGATCATTTGTAGTTATAAAAAAAAAAAGCTTTTTTAAAGAAGAGTGTTTTCAGAACACAATATAAAAATTGTTGGAAGATTTTTCTTGTTCAGCCCAAGTGATTTGAATAAGCACTTTAAACTTTCATTTTCTCTGGATAATTAAAATTAAACTGAAATTTAACAAATCAAACTGAAGTTTGTCCAGATTTCTCCCTTCTGTTTCTAATGATGGCTTGTTTTTCTTTGCAAATAAATTTCTAATGTGTAACGAGTTGTCCAAAGAGACAAATCTGGGGAGTTGGTTTTTTTCTCCAGATGGTGTGGACTTGAGTCAAAGATATCTAACAAGAATCACTGACCCACGTTTTGACTTTTGTTAGTGGACTTCAAAGTTTTTCAGGGAATCCTCAAAATGGTTATGTTTTAGGAACGCCAATACTGTCCCTGTACTGCTTTCTGGTAGATACTCCCCCATTGAATTTAAAGACTGATGAATTGTCATTTTGAAAATTCTTTCAACTAACAATGTTGTTCCAGGCTACTAATGCAATGATTTTAGGAATGGGAACCTTCAGAATAAGACCTCTGATTTTAAACTTAATTTTTTTAGTCTGTAACTGTGATGTTGTATCTTTACAGTGATGCGACTATATAAGTATTTTTGTCTGTAGTAAGAATCTTCTGTTTCAAACAGAGCTGTTTCAGTGAAGGGCCTTTGACTTTAGGAAGAGGTGAACTGCTGTGAATGGTTATTCCAGATGGACTGAGGTTTTTCTTATTTTGCGGCTTTAGAAGACTCCTACACGGATTTCTAAATTGTCTGTATTTTTAAACTTTTTCTGTAAATCCTGAGAGGAAAAAAATGGGAGCGTGAATCAAGCTGTTGCTAACCAGTCCTGTCTTACCTCTTTGTGCTTTCTCTTCTCATCTGTACCTACCTTGATCTTTGGGGCAGGAATTGTTACCCAGTGCCGTGCTGATTAATCATCTGGCATAATGGAGTCTTTGTGTGAATATGGCTCCTTGTCCCTATCAAAATCCAACTAGTAAAACGTTTTAAGGTAAAAACATCATGAGGATGTTACAAGCATCTTTTTAGAGTATTATCAACCTGTGAAAATGCAGGGGGAGGAAATTATACTTTAGGTCAATGTATTATTTATCTGAAAAATTTTAGTGCCTGTGTAATGTATCATTAACTGTATTCAAAAAATATTAATTAGGCATGTAGGTTATTAACACCCCAGACATACTGAAGTAGCTTTTGTAAAAGATATGCATATTTTCTCTGAGTCACAACATAGCAATAGAATGGTTTACGTGTTTTCTTATCTAGCAGTTTGAATTGCCTTAAACTTCAACATTAATTCTGAATTTAAAGATTTGTACTGCTTGTTTATTTCTAGGACTTTTCTAGAAACCATCAAAATTGAATGCTTTGTGAGCTGTGTGCCCACATACTGCATTTTTTTTAATGTTGAAGCAGTACTTACCTGGAGCGTATGACTTACTAATAAAAACCAAAAAGGATGGTGGTGGTGTGGGACATAAGTTCTTCTGCATATCTCTGAGCTGATGCAGCACAAGTTGGATCTGCTGTTGTTGCTGTTGGAAAGATAATGGGATATATCTTACCTTTTTTGGTCACGGTCAAGCTATAACATTTTCTTCCGTCTTTAACCTGCTCTCAGAGAAGAGATGCAACACCTCAAATTCTTTTTACATATTTTGTAGGTGTATTGTACAGTTTCAAAAATCCATGTTGGAGCCTTTCATAAGCAGTAGGAATTAAGTTTCTGTCAAGGAAATTTTTTGCTGGATTATTAATTTTTTGCACCTTGTTTTACACAATATGAATTATTTCTAGATCGATATCAAATTGTGGTCTTTTGTCTCTTTGATTGTGTTTACACCAGAGCCTGATAGTTTCAGGAAGACTTGAGAATTTCCTAGGATATATGCTTGGTAAATCACACTAAGATATTAAAATGTATTATATTAACTTTTAGGTAGCCTAAACTATATTGCTGGGACACTTTTATCTTCAGATCGATTTAAACTGAGAAAGCAAAGCACGAGCTGTAACTCAGCCTTATTGTAATTCTTACAGTTCACAACTGAATAGGAGCCCCTGTTTTGTCCAGGATTTACAGTATGAATGGGTATATAAATCACTCCATTTCAAAACTGGTCTAGCATACATTTTCAGCTTTAGTTGTGAGTTTCCTGACTTTTTTCCCCTCAAAATAAGCCATGCAGATTTGACTTACGTGAACAGTGTTAGCATTTGAGGAATCTTCTCACTGCAGATGCCGAGGCTGGATTGTGAAAACAGGACAGCAGAAAATATAGGATTAAGAAGTGAGTGGTAATGTTTCTAACCAGCTGACCTCTAGCTCGGTTCTTTAACTCGCCTCCCTAGTAAAAGGAAGAAAGGGAAGATGGAGAGAAAAATAACGTAAAGGCAACGCTTTCCAGTTTTGCAACTGTCTGAATTGATACACCCTTGTAAATAGGAATAATTTAGGTGACTTTTCTCTCCGACATAAAGTGGTATGGTAATGTTTAATCTGTATCTCACTCGGGTATTTTTTATGTAAAATGTGTCTGCAAATGCGCCTAATGGCCCTGGGCAAAACCTGTTGCGGAGTTGGCTTCCCGTGCCGGTGCCGGGGGTGCGGGTGGTGGGCAGCAGCGGGACTGCCTCCCACCAGAAGGACCTAGGGCAGTTTTGGTAGGAATCTCGGCGGCTCGGCAACTGCCAGCTCCTGCGGGTAGAGGACAGACACCGGGGTGTCAGTTAGGGAACATGGTGCTGGAGCACGGAAACACCGGAAAGAAATGCGAGGAAGATGCGGTCAGGGAGAGCCTGTGTCTGGGTCCTTGCACAGCTTTACTGTGACAGAGAAACTTGTCGTTTTTATCAAAGTTGGTTTAAAACTGGCAAAACAAAGCTTAACTAACTTTTCAGAGACTAATGTTTAGGTTTATCGTGGTATATGTATTGTATATTTATTTTTTTTTCCACAGAAACCTGCTAATATTTTAGTTATGGGTGAAGGTCCTGAGCGAGGAAGAGTAAAAATTGGTATGTTTATATCTTTGATAAGTCCCAGTGTAGCATTTAAGTTAGAATGTTCTGAAGGTGCAGTTGTACCACCTAAAGTAGTCACTGTAATACTAGTATGTGCCTGGGCACATTGCCTAAATGCTGTTTTCTGAGTGACTGGCTTCTTGATATTAGCCCCATGCACCAGTTCTGACGATGAAATGCTGTAGCCTCATCAATACAAAGTGGAAAATGTCGTTATATTTTGTTTAAGTGGGTGTTTGTGTGGGGTGGGGGATTTTGGTGTGGGGATAAAGATGACAGCTAGCTAGGGGGAAAGGAGGAGAAAGGGGATTTTAAAATGTCCTCCATTTACCCCTGTAATGCCATGACATTATCTTGCTGCTGCTTATAAAATCTAAATAGGGAACTACTCATTACTACAAACTTTAAATTTTATAATGGAATCAAAGGTGGCATTTAGCCTACAAAATATTCCTGAAAGGGTAGACAGGTCCCTTGGAGGTAAACGCAAGGGATCCTAAAAGTCCACAGTAATCCAGCCAAAACGCTTAGTGAGAACTACCGCTAAATGCTCAAACTGGGGTGTACCAGGGTAGGAAGGACCCAACGCTTTCCCCACTATTGTAACATATTCTGGTGGGAATTGCTGTTCACAGTGAGAGGATAATTTGTAGAACTTGAATTGTTTTAAATTAAAGTAAATAAATAAATAAAAATTAACTGTAGTCTAACAGAAATAAGCTATACCAGGCTGTGCCTTAGTGTGGTGGCAGTGCTTTGGTAGCAGACAGCTAATGCACAGCCTACTTCTATTTGTTACGGTAATGCAGCCCCATTTGGAAGGGTTTTTTTAAAGCTAATTCATCTTTTTCACTTCCCTCTGGCTTTCTTTTATGAGATTATTCTTCTGCATTGTTGCTCTGTATACTCTTATTGGTTTGTTTATCTGAACTATATTGTTAATCACTAGTATAATGATTCAGGGCAGGATTCTCTTGGAGTGTTTGGTCCTGCTCTAATCCTTCCCTCGCCCTTTGAAGTCCAAGGAGCCGATGGGCCAGGGCTGAACACTTCGGCAGATCCTACCCTGAAAGTTTTTAATGCCCTTCCGAGGTTTAAGGTTGACAGTAGAGGTCGAGGTCTTCTCCGTACAAAACAGGTACAGCACGGGCAGCGGAAGGGAAAATTTCTTCCTTATTCTTCAGGGAGCAGTTGCTTCCAAAATTGAGAATGTAGGTCATCCTCTGGGCACGTTCACTTTCAACTGTGGTGGTGATATTTGCTGTATACAACTACTTGCTAGTAATTGCACATAGACCACCCATTTATTTCTTAATTCATAGTTTTGAATTAATTTGGGAATAACTTCGAACACAACTAAATTTAGTCAGACTCTGTTAATGGACAGGTGAAAGATTCTGTATCGGACCACCAGTCCTCTGAGCCATCCATTCCCCACGGCGGAAGAGGGAGGGGGACCCTGGATTTCTAAGTGTGTTATCAAAATGTAGATTATTTTTTTTGTTTATTTTCTTAAGATATTACCACAGCAGGAAAAGAATGCAGAAGTTATACCCCTACCAAGGGCTTCCACTTTTCCAGTGTAACTAATTTTTCTAAAAAATACATAACTGGCATCTAACTTAAAATAATTTTTATAGGCGTTTTGTGTCATTTTGAGTCATAAATTCACTTTCTGCCAACAATTTTCCTTATTTTTTATAGTTACTAGTGACTTGATCATATCTTGAGTAATCGATATTTTAATGTAGAAAACTGTAAAATGTTTCTCTTTTTAAATGCATTAAAACAATCATAAATAGGAATGCATATGAAAAAAAAATTAAGGGTTGTGTAGTCAAGTTAGAGACCTATATTTACACTGCAGTTTTCCCTCAACCAGTGAGCTATAGCATGTAGGTCCTTTTCCCTCAGAACTGCTGCTCATCTCATTTCATTCGAGTCTTTCTCAGCATGTGTATATCCCTGCACCACAGAGTCCCTCTGTCTTGGGATTTGGGGAACGGTGGGTCGGGAAAGCGATTTGGTGGGAGAAGGTGCATATTTTAGTCTCTGCCCATTTTTTCTTCTATCACTTACATTTGGTAGTTCAGCCAGTTTTCTAGGCAGTTGTATACTACCAATTTTAAAAAGCAGTTTTTAATGATCTAATGCCCCCAAACAGCATTTTAAAATCATAGCCTAAATGGTATTTAGTACTGGTATCTCGATACTGGAAATATGTCTTGACAGAAAATTAGCAGGGAGGCAGATGCTGTGGGCCTGGTTGCTGGTTTGGGGTGAAGGAAATCTTGCTACAGCTAACTTCATGAGGAGGCAGCTGTTGTGATGTGCACGTATGTGTTATAAATCATTCTAACCTTTGCAGAACCTGCATTTTGCTCACATTTAAAATGCTGCTTGTTGAAAGACCATCCTGCAATAACGCAATATTTTACCGGAGACTATCAGGTATAATGAGTCAGGATTTACCAGTGTCCTGAGAAGTGAGTTGATGCGCTTTTTCAGAACAGTGGTTAATTCTTTGTTCTAAATGGCTCGTGTTAGTAATGATTTATAATGATATACTTTATAGGCGATGACATCCAGTAACTGCTACAAAAGCTTTAAGAAAATATGCTCACAGAATTTATATCTGCTGCAGTCTGCGTTTGCATTTTATTTAGCAGTGATTGTAGCGCTAACAAGTAAACTCTGTTTTAAAAAAGAAAAGAAAAAATTGGTAGTTTTCATCAAATTTTAAAGCATCTCTCTTTGAATTTTGCAGCTGACATGGGCTTTGCCCGATTATTTAATTCACCTCTGAAGCCTTTAGCAGACTTGGATCCAGTAGTTGTAACGTTCTGGTATCGAGCTCCAGAGTTGCTTCTGGGAGCAAGGCATTATACCAAAGCTATTGGTAAGTGAATTGGACGAAAACTTACTGTTTTGTTCTTTATGGAGAGTGCACCCAAATATTGAAGCATTGATAAATAGTACAAAGGACAGTAGGTGAGTTAAAGGTATGTTCCTGATTTCTTGAAGCAATATTAAACTTTGACAAATTGTTTAGTTTACTATGGTCTCTGGCTATATATAAGAATGAAATATTTCTGGGTCTTGGCTCCAAATGCCCTGGGATGCAATGTAAATTTATATGGCTTTCACACAGGACTTCCATAAATGCTGTTAGAGGCAATAACAAATACGGGTGGATCTTCGCGCTATTAGTAGAATGCATATTGCGATGATGAGGCACAACGCATTAATTTTATTGTGGATGTTTTTACGTAACCTGATAAATACGTGAAGTAAGGAATGTACAGAATGGAGAACGTATTGGCTACGCTGAAACTAAACTGTAAAAATAAGCTGCCTTTTAGCCTCCCTCTCGGTCCTTTTCCAAGCGCAGGCGTGAACAGGAATTGCTCGAAGCGGTGAGATGCGGTCAGAGTCGTGCCGCAGGCATGGCCAGAGCAAACCCAACCTCAGGCCGCGGACGCCGTGAGGGTGGCGCCGGCTACCTCGGCGGAACGCCGCCGCCGCCGCCTCCTCGCCGCGTCACTCCTACTCACCGGTCCGCGTTTTCACGGCTTCGGCACGGCACGGTTGGCTTTGCTCTTGCCGTTGCGGGGGTACGGGATCGCCGGCGGCCGGAGCCGGCGGGGGCCGTGCCCGTAGGACGGGGGTACAGCTGGGTAGCAGGCTAGGGGCAGGTTCACCTTTAGTGGGTGTCAGCAGCTTTGCCGTGGAAGGGAGAGAAGACTGTAGGGAAGAGGACCGGGAAGTTTTTCCTCTGGCTGGCTGGATTAAAAGATAGGTTAAAGCCTGGCAGTGGTTTCGGGGGGAATAACTTCCCCTGCAGTGCTCCGCTTGCTTTGCACAAACGTGGAGGTTGTATGTCAGCGTGCGTGGTGGTGTTTCTGTAACCTGAAATTCTTCCCTCAGACCTTGGCCATTATTTTTTTTAAGATAGTGTCAGTGGTTTTTGTCAGAAATTCTAATGTTTATGGCTCGAATGTGTTTTCATTTACCTTTCTGTTAATAATGTATTTCTTTTATAGATTAAATACATTTCTTTATACGTTCCTTTAAACTGCTTTTTTTGTTGTATTTGCATGTTCCTTCACTTTACTGGCATTTTCTTTTGCTTGCAGCATATGAAACTGCATGGATGGTCATAGCCTTTAGTACATAATTTTTTTTTCAGCATGGATAAAAACTGACTGTATACAAACACTGAGTAATGGGGTTATGCTTTCTGCATCATTTGCTTTTGTCCTTGTTCATGACCTTTTCTTGTTCATTCAAGGTTCAGTGTAGCATTACTCTCTGTAAGTTAAAAATTGCATTTGTATATGCTAGAAAAGAATCAGGAAAACAACTGGGAAAATGTAAGCTAACTGATTTTGCAGACTGAGACACAGCAGTTAAAACAAAGGGGTTTGGTGGTTGGTTTGGTTGTTTTATTGGTTTTGGGGGGGGGTTATTTTTGTTTTTTTTTTTTTTTTTTAATGAATGTTGATCAAGAAAAGGGGCGAGGTACGTGGGCATGGAGCGATTTTCTTGTTACTCTCTTTCCACAAGATTTTATAGATAACATTTATCTTATTCCACTATCACTGCTTTTCAGCTTGTATTTGGGGGTTGTTTAATACTTAGGAAACCCAGTGGCTGATCAGAGAGGGGACATTTCTGGGCAGGGACAGTATGGCAAGATGTTGGTTGGCTTTTCTTCATTTTAATTTTATGTGTGGACAGTTACCCAAATAGTTTCCTTTGGTTTTCTTCTTAATCAAATTACTTTTTTACAGCAATAAATGGTAACTACACTTTAAAAACCACACAAAAACCTGTTTGATACTCTCCCAGCTCCTCTGTAGTTACTGAGTTGTAACCTCGATCCGTAGCTAGAAGGAAGAGTCAAGGAAGTGTTGCACTTCCACAATAGAAACTTGAAATACTCAATGCAGGTACCTTATCTCTGATAAGCTAGAAAATAACATTTTACCTCACTAAGTTGCTTTTGGAAAGATTAATTTGATTTTTTTAATTTCTGTTCTCCTTTTTTAAAGATATTTGGGCCATAGGGTGTATATTTGCAGAGCTGCTAACATCAGAGCCAATATTCCATTGTCGACAAGAAGATATCAAAACTAGTAATCCTTATCACCATGACCAGCTGGACAGAATATTCAATGTAATGGGATTTCCTGCAGGTACATACTGTATTTTGTTAACACTGCTGTTCAAAGAAAGATATCTGTATTGCTTTCTTCGCATATGAAGGTGGCAGCTGATCAAAGCAACAAAGCTGTTCGAACACAATCTTTATTTCATGAGTTATAAATCTAGAATCCAATGGTCATATTAAATAATTTTCCTGTTATTAATGATAGGATTATCTTTGTGCATACATGTACCAGTGTTTTATAGTTTTAAAATATCATGTTTAATGGCGGATGATTAAAAATCAGAAGAAATATTTCTGCATTTCTTCAGTACTGATTATAGATTTGGAAAGCGACTGATGATTGTATGAAACCAAGCAAAAATCCATACATTTAGTGAATATTATGCAGATGTTTAACTCATCCTAAATTAAACACAGCATTTGAAATTAGGGGAGGGTATTTCACTTTTTTCCCTGGTAGAAAGCTTGTGATATGGAGAAAATTTCTTTATTCCAAACCAGAACAAAGAACAGGTTGCGTGAACCAAAACAAATTACAATGTGGATATCACTTGTTGCGTTTTCCCCTCAGTGTTGGTCATATCTTGTTTTTCTACAGGCCGTCTTGCATCTTTTCAGTTAATGCTTCGTCTTCTACTGTTCACACAATCGCAGATGTCAGAATAACAGGGACCTTATTTTTACTTTTTGGTCATCTTTCTCCTCACTGCTTGTGTTCCCTGCTGTTGTCCATTCACTGTTAATAATGTTCTTCTTTACTGTTCTGGTGGACTTCCTTCTTCCTATCACATGAATTTTGTGGTCTTTATGTTTGTGCGGTTCTAGAATGTTGTTATTAAATTCGCTCTTATTTTTCCCTTTGCCTTTTTTTTTTTTTTTTTTTTTTTGCCCTGAAGCGTTGTCCTTCATTGTTTCTGTACTGCTGTAAGAGATTCCTGGAAGTGTTGTGTTTGCATATGAAGTACTTTTATTTTCTTGAAAATGCCCCTTAATTTTGCTTCTTTAAGCAATACCGTCCTATTCTGCTTTTAGCCTAGAATTTTACCCTTTTTTTATGCTTTTCTTACTTCATTTGGGTTTTACATTGTCTTTGTGTAGCTTACATAAATAGATGATACTCTCATTATTGTTTTCTGATTGGTTTAAATAATCCTTTCTAATGGTCCGCATTTGACTTTGAAGGTCTTTGGTTCTTACCAAGTGATACTATTTTTCATTTAATTGCAGCAAATGTTTTGCTTTTTAATTGACATTTGCCATATTTGAAACAGTTTCACA
Organism: Aviceda cuculoides; assembly: GCA_035590195.1. Taxonomy (NCBI): domain Eukaryota; kingdom Metazoa; phylum Chordata; class Aves; order Accipitriformes; family Accipitridae; genus Aviceda; species Aviceda cuculoides. The sequence goes on along the minus strand of JAVJGG010000027.1, from coordinate 5,632,667 downwards.
TGTCTTTGGAATAGGGGATAGGGAAAGAGGAGAATCTTCTCTTTAAATAAATAATAATTAAATTATTAGTCTCTGATTTATTTATTCACTTAATACTTTTAAGCTCCTAGTGTTCTGCAGTTGTGATATGTCATAGTAAAGATTTGACTTGAATCAAACTACTTGCCCACGGAGGCTTTTCAGGAGTTACAGAGTGTAATACATTTGAGGCTAGGTGCTGGTAGTGATTTTTTTCGTTTGTTTTATTTTTAAGTCTGTTTCAGGCTTTGTCTACACAAAGAAGTTGAGATGAAATATTCTTTAATTCGAGTGTGCAAATATTACTTTTGCATAACCTTTTGTTGGCTAACAGTATTTCTTTTACATTGAGACAGCAGAAATTTGCACAGTACCCCTGGGCATGTTCCCGTAACTAAAGACAGTGCTGTCAGAATGGAAAGTCCCTTAGAAGGAACATTTGTGAGAGTCTTGTGTACTCCTGTCCCGAGATCGTGACTGTGCCTGAGTAAATTAAATAACAGTCCGGAAGGTTGTAAGCGCAATGGCTGACGTGTTTTTCTTCTGTGTTGTCTTTTGGGCATATGGTGATCTTCACTGTAGCTGGCAACTGGTTTTTTTTAAAGGTCTTGAATTAGTCAGCCTGAACTGGAACTTCTTAGGTGTTCGTGTTGTGAAGATTTATTGTGAAGAGGTGATGAAGGAATATGAGCCAAGCTGTGCAAAAAAATAAGTAACTGCAAGGTTAGAGAAGCAGACTAAAAAAAAATAAAAATCAGAGATATGGAAATACTTGGAAAGCCTTTGTTTTACTTGAGGGGGGGGGCAAAGAAAAAAAATGTATTAATTAATATTGATTTTGCAGATAAAGACTGGGAAGACATAAAAAAGATGCCTGAACATTCAACTTTAATGAAAGATTTCCGGAGAAACACGTAAGTCTGCTTTGAGTTGAGCTTTCTTAAGAAAGCATGTTTGACTTCTCCCTCCAACCCTAAATTTCTTGTAGCTCAGGTTGTTTTCTATGTAGATGCCAAACAAGGACTATGAAACGGTTATGACTTAGATTGTGAAAAAAGAAAAATAAAGTAGTTTCGTAATGGCGAACTTGGCCTGTCGTCTTCTGAGCAGCCAGAGACACAGGTGTGAAGTGCGCGATGCCAGTAAGACCCCACACGGCTCTGGAGATCGCTAAGCACAGTTTGTCACAGCTGCTCCCAAATCGGTGCTACTGGAAACGATTTTCCCGTGATAGCTGCATAAAAGCGATCTGGTGACCTTATACTGTTTCCAGCAAACAGTGGGTGTAATTGTTGGGTTTGGTATCTAGGGTAGCTTATGAAGACTAAAGAAAAGAATACCTTTCAGTTTTGCTGTCACGTTGCCAGAGCCTAATACCTGCACTTACCTACCCTGTTGCCTTGTTCCCGTGCTGGGGGATTTGGGGCTGTTCTGTTACATACATTTCCTGCACCTGCCATGCTATTGTAACCATTTAGAAACCTTATTTATGAGCTCCTCTTCAAAAAAAGTGAATTTACGGATGTTCTCGTAGCAACCCGTACATTGTAGGAGAGTGTGAAGGTGGGCTTAGTGTTTATCTCCGTGTCTGCTGGCATTAGAAATATACAGAATGAAACTGTGTAGTAGTAAAATTGCTAAAAGGCAGTTTAAATCCACGTGATAGTTTGCTGTTTGCATGTGGGTTAAAAGCATGCTTTCTGGGTGGATGTAGTGTGTTTTTCCAAGCGTGTGAGGGAAAGAAATGCATTTCTGTAGTGTCTGATTTTCAAGCGATCTCTGGTGTTGGTAGTTGTGGCTTTGCCCTGCTTAGTGGATTAGCAATAGAGGCCAAACTGTTCCTATTAATAAGTTTTGTGACTACTAAGAAAGCTTTGCAGTATCAGTGATTTGCATATTAGAAATGTCACATTTTTTTCCTTTTCTAGGTATACCAACTGCAGCCTTATCAAATATATGGAAAAACATAAAGTTAAACCAGATAGCAAGGCATTTCACTTGGTAAGTTCCTGCATGCATAAAAAATCAAAACCCTCATATAAGTTACAGATGTTCAATTTGAGAGTTGAGCTGCTGTCAAGTATTTTGTGACTAAGTTTATTTTATATATATTATACTGTATTTTATAAATAAAGTTAGGAATAACTGATCTTCTGCAATCTGAGATTTGCAAAACCACTTTATCTTCTCACGTTGATAAAATGATTCTGTGTGTCATTCACTGGATTAGGTTCTGTATCAAGTATATCAGAAGTTTTCAGGTTTTAAGTCATGTTTAGTTTGTAATTATATTTGCAGTGTTGCTGCAACCCTTTGCCATTTTGCTGCTTTGCATACTTTTAATAGCCTACTTTTTATTTTTAAAAAAATTCCCAAATGCCTGATTTTTTACATATTCATTATTAAGCTTACATCTTACAGACTTAAAACAAAAAAAAAAATTGAGACTGAACATGTAGTTTGGAAAATTTTAGTATGTCTTCCTGGTGCACTAATCCTTTGTACCTTTCTTATGAAAACTTCCTAGTACTCCTACAACAATGATTTTCTCTCTAGAATGTATAAGTATTTTTATGAAGACTCCAGTTACAATTCTATACTTGCTCAGCCCTGGAAGTACCTGCATTATGTTGTTTCAGAAATTACTATATTGGGCCATTTCTTCTGTGTTTTAAAGAACATTCAGGTCTCTAAAATAAACTATATATATGTATACACACACACACACACATGGAGAAGAAAAAAAATTTCAGTATATCTAGTCTCTCTGAATGGACATTCTCCTTATCTTAATGTTTCCAATCCAGATGAAATGTTTTCAGGCTAGAATTATAAGGTAGATATATTATTGGGGAGGGACAGAAGTGAGGGAAGAAAACAGGAAGTTTTTTGATCCTGGAGAGGAGTAAATTGGAGAAGAGGGAAGGTGGTTGAGGCCTGGGTGTGTGAGGACCATGCAGCTTGTGTTCGAGTCACTGGAAGCTGTACCTTCTCGGATGATCAGACCCAGGGGTTTTTAAGCAGCCATCATCTTTCTGTTCAGTTTTTCCTCCATATAAATTTTGGAATTTATCCTGCAGTCACAGCAGCTCTGAGGCAATATTCTTGTGGCATGCTGCGTGAGCATGTTTGAATGGGGGTTTCCAAGCAGACGAGTTATACTGCAACCAGTCTAAAATAGAATGTATCTTCAAGGTTCAGATTAAAACCAAAAGTATAACCAGCTGAATCAAGTAATCATTGCGAGAGATTACCTGGTAGTGGTACCGTTACGCATCGTTTACTGTGGTGTGTCTCTGCTCTCTAAAGTTAAAAGTTGGTGAAATACTAGAGGTGTTAACTCAAGCAAGGAAATTAGACTTCTGTGGTAGAGGCTTTTGATTTTTTTATGGTTTTTTGTATCCAAGCATAACTGGAAGCTGCTGATCAGTCTGTGTATTTGTACGTAATGCATAAATAGTTTATGTTGATACATGAAGAACTGAAGTGCCTGTTATGCACAGGCAAAACAGTCCATCCCATTTTGCTCATAATTAATCCGGTTTTTACCATGTAGCTATTTATAACAGAGCTTCATAAATGCATTTTTAGTATTTACCAAGATGTTCTAATGTTTTAGTATGAGAATATGCACTCTAAAAAGAGATATATTTGACATAGCAAGTAGCAGATATCTCATATTCATATCAAAGCCTAAATAATATTTCTGAAAATTGTGTTAAGTAATTCAACAAGCAAAAAAACAATGAACATGAAGTATCTGTTGAATATGATGTTTTGCATTGAATGGGGTTTGGATATAAAAACTAATCCTTTGACTCTTAAGTAAAGCAAATTGAGTGAATTTCTTTCTCAACAGACACTCTAGGCCAGTGTTCTGTAAAATTATGCAACTGCGTGCATCAGTACTTACCTTTCTAACTCCACCTTCTTTGAGAACAAACATGCTGTTTGTCACCTACAAATTTGACTTGTGACATATTTGGAGTCTAAAGCTCTCAAAATTAAGCTTATGTTGCTGTACCAAAATCTGACAGCGGTTAATTATGACTACTGGTGAACAGCTGAGAAAATTCAGTCAGTTCTGCCTATTAAAATCAGTTGCATTAGGTTTTCACATCATACCTAGGCAATCTGAGGTAGAAACCTTTTCCATGCGATAACCTGTATAACACGGCCAGTGACTTCACCTTCAAGTAACGTAAGTGCTTTTCCCCTCCTTCAATTCCTCAACTATTTTTTTTCTCACCACTCCCCAGTCTGCTGGCTTAACACCAAGCTCAGGTAGAAGTGAGTAGGTCAGGCTTTGCTGCACATCTTGGCAGTCCATAAAAAGACCTTCTCTGAATGAACTAGCTTCTCTTACAAGCTGTGGATGCTCTGGCCAAACTGACCTGAAATCCGCTCTTTCAGTCTTGCAAATTTTAGAAATTGTTTTCTAGAGACCAACACAATTAGACAAAAAATAATCACGTAAGAATAGCTTAAAACACTCACTGCAGCGTTTTCTCCCTGCGGCATCACAACGGGGTGATAACCATTTGAATGTATTGAGCATTTCTGTTCAGCGTGTTTGTGTTTATACCAAAAAGCAGTGGTTACGCTAAAATGCGAAATCAAGGAACGGTCCTTTTCCAGGCCACTACCCCTCCATCCTTGGTCATATCTGTTAGTACCAAACAAGAGGACCAGGAGGTGAGCATGGACTCGTGACTGAACACTCTGCTCCACTGCTGCCTCTCCCACTAGCTCCAGTTTGGACCTCTACCCGCCTTCCCCTCAACTAAACTGGTAGCACTTCATGCAATTTGGATGGTGTCAGTGTCACGCAAGCTAAAAAGCAGTAGTGTAGACATAGCCTTGTTCTTTTGTACCTCCCATAGATACAGATTGTGAGGGAAGTACTGGCAAGTTTATTGCTAATTAGCTCTAGGAGGATCCTCTGTTTTCTACTGACCGCAGTCTGTCAGAGCAATTCACTGAAAATCAGACCCCATTGAGGAACCCTGGTCTTTCCAAAGAAACGTCTTAAAACTCTGTTCAGAGGCTGTCAAAATTGGAAGGTGCCTTAGGTTTGCCTTCAGTTTGAGGGTGGGCTGGACTGAGGTGAATGCCTTAGGCCCCTTCACCAGAGCCTGAGCCAGTTCAGTGAATCTCTTCGTACCAGTTCTTCCAGAGATACTCCAAGATCTTACTTTTCCACAATCTGTCTCCCAGCCCTTTTACTCTCTGCATGAGAACAGATAAACTGTCTACATCGACGGTTGTAAAATATGCCAGAAGGAATAATTCCAGGACTAGTAAATCCGGAGTTTGTTGTTACTGCCAAAAATGAAGTGTTTTGTTTTCCCAACTTGAATTAACCAGACTTTTTCCCTCTTTACTGACATTCATGCACGTGATCCTTTTTCACATGTGGAAGTGATGTGCTACATGAGACAACTTTGGCTCCTTCCTGCTTTTGCAGCTTACATTTTTTCCACTCCACTTCCCTGATTATTCCCACACACACACTTATTTGTTTATGCCCTAGAAAATGGGTATGTGGTTGCTGCTCCTGGTTAATCGAGTGATGCATCAGCTTTCGTTTGGTTACAATGGTCCATATCAACTGCAGCGGTTGTCCCATTCATTGCTGATATGTAGTTTACTGCATTATTATTTTGTCATTTGGCCAAGTGATCTTTTAATTGAACAGTTTTTAGGATAGAAAATACTTCTAATAATAGCTGGAAGATTCACTTCTGCTCTGGCACCTGAACAAGGGGACAAAATAGGAGTTTTGATCCCCTGTGGGATAATGGTTGCACAATCATTAAACTTCTCTCATGGTTTCCGTTTTCTGTTGCTGATTATGACCAAGTTTGCTCACATCTTGTCAGCATGTGACGGGCAGCTTTATAACTGAATTGCGAGAAATGATGCCAGAATTTTGCAATGTTTTTTGATTGTGATGTTTTTCAGCGTGTTGGCAATTCTTTCTCATTTTTTGCCTTCTCCTTTTCTGGCTCCTGGAATTGCTTTTTGAGCTGTTTGAGAGAATGGGAATTGTTCTGTTCAAAATGATACTCTACAAAGACTACATGCAGACTGAGAGCTGAAATAACTTATTGTGAGTCCTTGTTGACAATGTGAAAAACGAAACTGGCTTGATGGTGGTAATACATATTTATTATGTTCTTAACCATGCCATTAAAACTGAAGGCTGAGAAGAGAAAATGTGCTTCCCCAGCTTCAACTATCTGCAGCATGGAGGTCTGCATTGGGGTTGTGTCTGCTCACTTAATAGCTAGTGAAAGGAGATGACCAGTTCAGACATAGATCGTGACACTGGATCTTTATAGAAAGGTGAATTTAATCCCATGAAAAGCACGAATAGCAAGTGGAAAGCGAATATTGTTTGCATATGTAGTTTCTGCATATCTTGTTAGATCCATGACAAAAAAAAAAAGCTATAGGCTGAAAGTGTAGCATTTCTTTTAAAGATCGTTGTCTTTGACAATACATCATGGTGTAGGTTTGCCTTGGACGATGTGTTCTGTGGTGAAACATGAAGACTCACTGTTTTCCTTCCTCTGTGTAGTATCTGAAGGTTCCCTCATTCTGCCCGTATATGTTGCCTGTCCAGCACAGCCGTATTCCGCAAAATTGCTGGGTGGATGGGGAGAAGTATATGCACATGCAGCAGACCTTTTGAACACGAAACACTTACTTTTAGAATGCATCACTGCAATTCAGTGCTAGAGCTAAATAAAATCGTTCTGGTCTGCTATTCATAAAACAGAGAAGAATCTTCAGACTCATGGAGACAGCATGATGTTTCTAGTGTGGTTTTTATTGAAAATTGCTGTTGAGATGCTGCAGTGACAAATGTATAAAGTCCAGCTACCTTCTGAAATGTTTACATAGGTGCAAAATGAGAGTGGAAGAGTAAAAACAGTACAAACAGTAAAAATGGTTTTTAGAATTACCTTTCAATCTTAAATGTTGTGCTGAATTTAGACTTGATGTCTGTTATTGGTATTTGAAGTTACTCAAGAGGAGTTCCTGGCTATGTATGCTAAGCATTTCTCATAGCATGTTGATCTCAGTAACAACGTTTGTAACTCTTTTTTAATACAAATTTTTTGCTTTGCTTTCATTAGGTTGATCTTACTTTCTTAAATTTTCATTTGTGTATTGCCTTAGGATTTTTGCTCTGCTATCTGTTACTGAAACATCTTGTATGCCATTTTTTAAAGTTGGGCATCGGGCTGCAAATACCTAGCGTGCTTCTTACCCCTCTGTTAACACTTCCCAATGAGAGTAAGAGGTGCTTTCTCAAAGGGTAAGGTTTTGCTGGATTTTTAGTTGAACTGAGTTCAACTATTTTGTAAAACATTACATTTTGCCTTGTCTTCTGTATATTTATACTTTGTGGTCATTTTCATTGTTTTTTAACCAACACGGGCATTTTGGAAAGATTTTTTTTTTTTTTTCGTGTAGTTGATATCCGATTCATCAGTTGTTACAAAGATAAAGGCTGAGGTCTTACACTGCAACAGCACCAGAGCTCAGGCTTGATGTGCTTATAGAGGAAGCAGCTTATTAGACTTCTCTGGGGTATTTTGCATCATGTCATGCAAAAAAATCAACTAAAATTCAAGATTTTGCACAAGTGCTCTTCTGAGTAGCACATAACACACAGGTGTGTCTGAGAGTCTATATTTGTCAGAATAAACAAGCACACACTGGAGTGGGTAGTAAAAAGTTGTCTAGCCAGGTGGATTTTTTTTTTAACATGTTGATGATTTCTCTTACAGCACAAAGATTTTCTAAGGAGGGAGTGATTGATTTCATATAACATCTTTAAAATACTGTGGATGACAGTGGAGATGTACTAATACAACAATACTAAATAATGAACAATAATGCACATGGAATCACTTTTGTTTATTAATTGCTAAGAATTATTTGAATTTAGATGGATATGATGTTGCTTCCTGTTAAGTGCAGTGTAGTTGAAGAAACCAGGTTCAATATGTGCATGTTGCATCTTCTCGTGGGAAGTGAACAGACCATTAAAGAGAGGAGGACTTGGGGGTGTTGGTGGATGAAAAGCTGGACACGACCGGGCAATGTGCGCTCGCAGCCCAGAAAACCAACCGTATCCTGGGCTGCATCAAAAGCAGCGTGGCCGGCAGGTCGAGGGAGGGGATTC
>JAVJGG010000027.1:5575771-5617967 GCA_035590195.1 Aviceda cuculoides | reverse complement strand
ATCTAGCCCCATCTCCCACTTGAAGCAGGACTGGTGCTAATGCTAAATCGGGTCAGCCGTGGCTTTCTTTAGCTGACTCGTAAAAACCTCCGTAGATGGAGACTTCTCAGCCTCTCTGGGCAAGTTCTTCTAGTGCTCTACTCTTCTCTTAGTGATATTCACCCCCACCCCCCCTCCCTGCCCCCAGTGTCCAACCTGAACCTCCCAAGCAACAATCTATGGCCATTTCCCCCTGAAATATCTGGTTCCACTGAGAAGCCTGTGGCTGTTGTCTTTAACTCTCTCTTCATTCCTAAGGCTGCTGCTAGATGACGCCTTAGCCTAAATAATCACAGCGCACTCAGCCTTTACTCCTAGGTCACACAAAAGGGTGGCCAGCGTGTCCTTTGTATAGGAAAATCTCCAGAATAATGCGGAGTGGCTCAGCAGCAGTACGATGCACCGTCAGGACCTCCACCCCGACGTACCTTCTCGTAGGGGCAGGGAGCGAGCGGAGAAGACCACTGCCGTGAGCGGCGGTAGCCTTGTGCAACATGCAGGTGAACCAACCACCTGGAGGGTTGGCTATGGTGGGTGTAGATTCGCAGGCGGTAGTTAGGATGGATAACCGAAGGGTGGTAACTGTCACTTTCTAATCTGGCATTCCCGATATTCATACCCGCACCTGCTGTAATCGGAGTAAGTGGGAGGAAGCCTGGAAAGTGCCGCTGCTTTGAGACCGCGTGTGCTTGGGACCCCTCGAAGAAATAAATCAGTGGGTGGAAACTGTCTCGCGATGTACCCGTTACGAAAGATTGCGTTCCCTCTGCTTTTACCCCTCTGCAGCGTTCCAACCCCCATGCTGCCTACCCCAACCCCGGACCAAGCACATCGCAGCCGCAGAGCAGCATGGGATATTCAACTACCTCCCAGCAGCCGCCCCAGTACTCGCACCAGACGCACCGGTACTGAGCTGCACCCCGAGAACGTCGATGCACTGTCGCTAATGCTGCAGGACCGGCCGCGCAGCTGCCTGCCTGGAACCTGGCTCGGGCCACGAGAATGTACTGTAAAACCCGCACCTCCCACCTGTCCCATCGCCACGATCCCCCCCCTCCCACGGAGCGGAGAGGTGGCTCCCGGTCCCCCTTTTGGGGCTCAGACTTGAAAAGAGAGTGCTAGCACAGTTTGTGTTGTGGATATGCTACTTCCATAGTTTACTTGACATGGTTCAGACTGACCGACGCGGTTTTTTTTCAGTGACAGTCTGTAGCAGTTGAAGCTGTGAAATGTGCTAGGGGCAAGCGTTTTTGTTGTCGTATGTGGTGAATTCTCTTGGTGTAACAACTTTATCTGACCGATAGTACACAACATCTTTGAACTGGTACTTGAAGCATACAGTATATGTTACCATGGCAAAAAAGCAAACTAACCGTGACTCCGATTGAGGCAGTTTTGATAGCCGTTTATTTTTAGTGACTTTTGTGGGTTGGTTCGTTTTCCACCTAGATCAATGTTTTATGACTGACGCGATTGCTACGATGAGATTTTTTTAAGAACATGAAAACGTTTGCATTTTTTTCCAGCGATTACAGATGTCCCAAAGATTAATTTCCAACATAAGTTTTTAGTTTTGTTTTTAAATCTATGACTTGACTGGTATTGAAGCTGCTATTTGATAGTAAAATAAGTATGTTGTCATTGATATAAACATGTTTGGTTCAGCAAACAAACTAAAATGATTGTCATAGACAGTGTTTTATTTTTTTTTTCCTGTTGGTGTTAATGATTTGTGAGCATGCTTTGGGATTAAAAAAGCATGAATGATATTTCCTAAAAAGGTGCGGCATCCATTCAGATATTTTGTCATGATTTTTGAGAACCAGTTTGGTGTAGTGGATTTAAAATTTTGTTCAGTTAATTATTTTTTTTAAATGTTCGCACGTCGTTTAGGGGTGCCATTCCTGCAGCAGAGGATCAAGGTGTTAGGAGAGCCTTAGAATTTATGAGGAAAAACTTACATACAATGTACTGTATCAAACTATTTTACATGAATGACACAAGTATTCTGAATAAAAAAAAAAATCAAACATTGTTAAAACAAGGTGTTATGTAATAAATTTATTTTTCATAAATCTGCATATGACCTTTGCCTGTATTCCTTTTTATCAGTGACAACACCCTGCTCTCCCATCATACATCTGTATCAGGTTGTGTCCTGAGAAACGGTATCTGACAGGAATTTTTCTTGCAGGTGGGCAGGCTTCCATTAACTGCTGAGAAGGATTTTTTTTTTTTTTAAATAGCAGAAAAAAATATAGTGCCTCTGTTATGTACATGTAGCTGATCAGCTGGAGAAACACTGAACATGGGTTTATTACTAGCTACGTTCCATAGATCAGACAGCTGCTTTTCCTCTACAAAATCTAGAGATGTTGCTGTCTGAACAGCTCTAAGGTTTCTGTAACTCATTCTTATCTTGGTATCCAAAACCACTCCATGATTTTATGACATAAATAATATATGCAGGATTTTTTTCTACGAATGCTTCGAAGAACATGATTATCAACTAATATGATCCATTCAAATGTGCCGAGCTGCTGATGGGGGGGCAAAAGACTAACCAAATCGGTAGCCAGCCTGAAATGCAAACCGTGTTTGAGGTGAAGATGAAATTATCTGAGTGGAGTAGAGAGTTAAAACTAAAGAAGAAACCTGAGTGCAGTTTATGGGAGTGCCTTAAACTTTTTTGATTTGTTTTTTCAGATTAAAGCCTTTTTTTTGCCCTTTCCTTAATTTATGTATAGGCCTTGAACTTGCCTGTTTAGTCTCTCTAGTCTCTTACCAGGTACTGAAATGGCAACAAGAGTAACTTCTGTTTGGCTAAAGTACCCTTAGCCTAGATTTTTTGCTTTCTTGTTGATGCATGTTCATATTAATGCGTAATAGTTAATATTATGCAGGTTAATGCAAACCTTATTTGATACCAGTATGTTGTGGTGTCTCCATTGCATTTTTTAAAAGTAGCAGGCTGGTGATAATTTCATTTTTGCAAAGGGAAATGTGTCCAACTGACAAAAAGGACTCTTGCCGTTAGTTTGCACTTGAATTTAATTTTCCTATTAAGAAGATATTTAAGATGAAGATGCAACTTATCAACTAATTATAATGAAACTAAATTATACTCTACATTTAGGTCTAAATAGTCTGCTACTCACAGTAATTGAATTCATTCTTACTCCATTTTTAGTAGACATATTGCAGATTACCTGAACAAACTGAGATCCTTCAGGGAAGTCATATCTCAGTATTTGACTTGTTCTGATGTCTCAGTGAGGGGGAATGTCTCGGAGGAGGATGTCTTGGGGGAGGAATTTGAGATTTCTTTCTCTAGAACTGTGGAAAGAAAAGGTTTTTCAGTGCTTGGTATAACCTCCAATACCTTCAAGATGGGGTATATTTCTATTGCAGATAAGGTTAATCTTGTCATATTCGTGGTAATTATAAATGATCTTCTGCATCAATTAAGGTTTTTTGGGTTTTTTTAATACTGGTTTTGGGAATACTGAGGGCTTAGCTTTTGTTACTAGAGTCAAGAACTTGAAAGCTTCTCATTTTTCACCAACAGTTATCTGGACCAATCTGAGTGTATTTTGAATAGCTGGAGTCTGGGAGCCTGTCTTTGTTGCTGTGATTAAAGAACAAATTGTTTTTCTAGAGTAGGCTTATGTTGAAAATGGGCTACAAGCTTACCTTGATCACGAGGATAAATACGCTCTTGCGCTTTCACCTTGGTGCTCCCGGCAAGGCTAGCTCGTGGCAGCTCTGAATTTATTGTACCTGGTAAGAACCCAGCTTCTTTAAGGAGAAATAAATAACTTTGGCAATGATCCCTTTTAAAGAGGGTTTCAGCACTAATGGAGAGGAGGAGCGGTCTGAGGGAGGAAATAGGAGATGGTTTCTGTCCCGTCGTTTCCCGCGCGTGTATATAAATTGGAAAACAGTCAATGAACTCGCTGCGTGGCCTGTGGCGGTGCCCAAGCAGCGCCCAGCTGAGGGGTCGGCCAGCGTTGGTTCTGGTTTTCTTTCAGATTGTTTTTCCCTCCATGCTGAAGCCACTGCTGGGCCGAGTCTCTTCTGGGTCGGGGGGGACTCGTCGGTAGGTGATGGACTCTTCGGGCAGCGAGGGCGGTAGGCCTGGGCGGGAGAGGAGCGAGAAAACGCGTCTCTCCAATTCCTTGTGACTTTCTGGGCGCAATGCTTAATTTTTAGGGGGTTTACGTTTCCACGCTTTGCTTTCTCAGGGGAGATACTCCATGCAGTGGGCAGGCGTGTGCCGTCGCCTGTTCAAACAGTGTCGCGGTCCTTGGCGTCTCGTTGGCGCTCGATGGGCTCCTCCAAAAGAAAAGAGCGAGTTCCTCCGTGTTTCTTTGCTGAGGGCCGTCAGCAGCCCGAGTCCCGAGTGTCTCGTCAGCTACTGCGTCCGTGGTAGCTTTGCACAGAGCTTTCTCCACAACGTGGAGCAGCACGTTTCTGTGGGACCGATTGTTAGGATATTACCATTTCTGGTCATTAGGGTGTTATTTTGTAGGAAGAGGCGTCAACTCCACTCCCACTTGCCAACTGGAGCAAGACGACGACAGCAAAGCGTGAGCAGGGTGTGAGTGGAGCGTGCAGGAGTTAGCCGTGTCGTATGACGTGGCCTTAAGTTCTGTCAGAAAGGATCTTGGAAGCTGCTCCTATCGTTTTCACCTTCTTGTATGTCTCTTGCCTGTTCAGACCCCAGCAGAGGTGGCAGTTGGTGAGAACGCGGGTTGGACTCAGTTGCAAGTGAAGTTTTTACGTGAAGAAATAACTTGTGCTGTTCCCCAGTGTCCATCAATTCCTTTCTAAAATTGCTCTTTGAACAATGAGCAGCTCCTGTTGTATCTCCCCCAGGCCCGTCCTGGCTTCACTAAAAGGCAAGCTGTGGTCTCTGCCTTTCAGGTATGGTGGCTGCTGATGGTTTTAGGGGCACGGTTAGGTCGTTTGCCACTGAGTGGGATAATGGCGGTGGGATGGAACCTGTAGGATGTCCTGTTGGTTACTGTGTATCAGAAAGGAAAGAGATGAATTATTTCTTGGAGCCAGTGGTGAAGTTGCAGACCTGCTGTTTGGAGTAAATGTTGTTGCCATTGTAAGTTGAGCCTAATTTCTGCAAAAGGGCTGAAGAGTGTGGTGCTCCCTGTATGTTATTTTAGTTATACCCCTGCATAAAGCAGCCCTTTTTTGTCAGGTAGCACAGCCGTCTCAGCGTCTTCCTCTAGGCGAAGTGGTGACAGTGCCAGCTCTGAGATGGTTTAATAGCCAGCGTCCCTTGAGACCGAGGTAGATGAGCTTAATTCAGTGTAATTTGCTTGTCAGAGCTATGGATAAAGAACACTTTGAGAAATAGTATGTCAGACATCTGAATGATGGGATGTACAAACTGTGCTCTAGCGGTAGGAGAGGTAGAGAAAAAGGTGCTTACCCTTTGAAAGCAAAACAGAAACAAAGCTGCTTCTTCCACCAGGACTCTTGCGATTCCTCGAGGTTTTAAGCAGTCTTTATCATGGCAGCCGGCTTCAGCGATGGCGGAAGGTAGCTATCTCCAGAGGACTGGTTTTAGTTGGGGATTCCCGTGCTGTAGAGCTTGGCACCAGCACTGATGTTAATGAAGCCGTTGCCCTGGGGTGACACACACCAGCTCCAGCCCGGGATGGGAATCTGGATGAGCTCTGTCCCTGCTCTGCAACCTCCCAAGATATTGTCACAAGATACTGAAAAGCACTTTTCATCCTGCCAGGATTACGGTGTCTTTCCCTGGCCCTCACACTGAGTTTAATTATCCCTTTGCATTTCTGGTCCTACTGAGGTGGGCTGGGTACTCAACTCCAGTCAGGGGAGGTGGAGAAAAAGGGCTAGTGCAGGAGGGCTGGGTATTTAAGCAGCACAGCGTGTCTTGGCACATAACCCAATGCCCGCAGAAACACCAAGGATAGACCACAGCATGTGCTTTTGGGATGTGTTTCCGTGTCCTCAGCCTGGGATGTGGGAAAGCTGCCGAGCACTCGGAGTAAGCCTTGGTTTGATGTTTGTGGGAGCTTTGGATTTGTACAGTGCTTCACCCACAGTGTTTGAAGAGCGGCGGCCTCTCTGCCGTCCCACCAGCTCCGTAAGAAATGCAACCAGCTGACTGAGGAAGGGAAGGGGATGAAGTAGGGATTTGTTTAAGGAGAGGCCTGTGGGAGTGCTGAGATGGGAGTTGAAAAGCCCCGAGAGCAGATGCTTATGGAAGGCCCCGTTATCCCAGAGGCACTCTGTGGGAAGCCAAGAGGTCTTGTCTCACCCTCTGAGGTGTGAATAGCACTCCCATCTGGAATGGGAGCTCGTTCCTTCTCCGAGTCGCTGTGCCAAAATCTGACCGTGTCCTACATTTGAGTTTCCAGTTGAGGCAGGGTCGCCTTCCTGGCTGGTATTCCCACAAGATGCTGGCAGAGTGTGCACAGAGCTATTCTTATCAATGAACTTCTAAATTTAATATTCTTTCGCTGTTTATAGTGTTTCTCAAATATACGTAGGGACCCGTAAGACTCCCTGCACGAGCCAAATTCTGCCTCAGTGAGTTCTTCCTTTTAACTGGGTAGGGAAGACAATAGAATAAATGGTTTGGCACGCTTCACCTCTGCTTCAGCCATGTGCTCCTGTAGATCAGAACATGGAGATGCCCAGCAAGCCGTGGAGAAGGATTCTTTGGGGATAAATTCTGCGTTTGGGTGCCAGGCATGACCGCCGTGGTGGCCGTGTGCTTTGGGGTGTGCTCGCCTCAGCGCAGAGAGCTCCTGCACAGCTCGGGCACTCCTGACGTCCGCTGCGCGCCGGCTTCACGCGTTGCCCTGGCTCTTTCCCACCCCTTTGCCTTCGGAAGATCAGGAAAAGGTGAGAGGAGCGTGGTGCCCCAGCCCAGGAACTTAGAAATCCTTATATAAGCTTCTAATATATGTTCCCTTACCACCAGCTGTGCAGGTATGCGAGCTATCCGTGCAATTTATTTGCGTGCCAGACAAAAACAGCTGGTTTGAAAATCCTCCCCCCAGTTGCCTTGGAGGCTTTGTTGGGAGAGCCGGGTGGGGACTTCTGAGGCCGGGCAGCCCGTGCCTCCCGAGCGACGGGCAGCCGGCGCCTGGGGCTGGCGAGCAGCTGCTTGGTCAGATCTCGTCCCAGTCCTCGCTCCGCGGGCGAAGAGGCGAGGCTGTCGTTGGCAATCACGCGCTCCTCCGGCTCCCCGGGGTGCGCAGGCCTTGCCGGCGCGCTCCGAGGCGGGGAGGGAAGGTGGCGGCGAGGTGCTGGCGAGTCCTGCCGGCCCAGCTGCACCCCGGGGCTCGGCGGGACGGCGACGGCTCGGAACGCGGCGGGGACCCGCCGTCGGGAGGGCCAATCCGCCAGAAAACCTCCTCGTCCCCGGCTGAAGAGCGCGCGGGCAGCCGAAGACGGATCCGGTTGCCCAAAGGGCGACCAACGAGGGAGACGGCCTGGTGCCCTACACCCGCCCGACGCAGCGCCGGGTTGTGTTGCTTGAAGTTAAGTCTTGGCCGGGAGCTGCGGGCCCCTCCTCGGCCCCCACAGGGGTTCATGGCCGTGCCCTTGCCTGACCAGCGCGGCACCCCAAATGCGCGGGCGGTGAGATGCAGTCACTGGGGAAACTGGTGACGCAGGCGCCAAACCGCTGCTCTGACAAAGGGCCAGCTGGGCCGCGTGTACGCGAGGTGGATGATTTTGGTTGAGAGATTACACAGTGGGAGATGTTCCACTCCGAGAGCGGTTTTAGCTTCCGCCAGGAGAGAAGACGGTGAAAATGGACCAATGTGAAACACAAGCGTGAAAATTTATCTGTCGTATTTGCCTATTGGGATCTTTTCAACAGAAATTTAAAAGTATGGCATCCAGTTCACTCAGAACCAGAAGTGGTATCCCAGAGGTTTCTGTTTTAATGAAGTCACCCATGCGGCAACGTGCGCACGCCTCGAAGGAAGGGGGAAAATCCACACTGGAATCTGGCTTTGGAAGGCAGAGTGGGTAAAACACGCGGTAAACCCGCAGTCGGAACAAAAAGGCGGTGAAAGGGGAGCTCCCAGCCCAGTTTGTTGTCAGCCGGTTGTACGCGCGTGTCGGCCCAGGGGTGCCGCAGCCAGAAGTGCTGCTCGTGGGCTTCCCGAAGGCTTCGGGGGGTCCCGAAGGGTGCGGGGGGCCAGGCAGGAGGAAAGGCGATGCGGCTTTTGTTTCCGCTGCCCTCTTCGGCAGAATGTTGCAAACGGGGCAGGAAAGCCCCTTTCGCGGACAGAGGACGCTAAATATAATATACAGATGTCATCGCTGTTACCGAATTTACAGTTTATTCCTTAATTAAAGGCGTTCCCAGAGAGAAAAAGTTAAACGTCCACACTGAAAACTGTTTCCACTGGCTGGAAACCTAATTAATTGATTGTGAAAATTAGTTTCCCTGAGAGGCAACTGAAATTGTAGTTCTTAAATAAGGTAGTTTATGCTCCTTGCGGTTACAAATACACCTGTGTTGATCCTTAACTATCCTTGTGTAATCCTTAACAATGCTGGGATTTAAAATATTGATTATGCTAATTATTTATAAGATTTTAGTTAATATCCAGGAGCTGTTCAAAACAAAATCCTGTGCATAAGGAGCGAGGATCCAGCAATACTCCAGTGAATGTGCCTGTTCCTGAAAGGTTACTAATCTTCGTGGTGACGTATCAGAGCAGATTACTGTATATATGTATACATTTTTTTCCTCTTCTTTGTATTTCAGCGAATCTATTTATCTGAAAATAATTCAAACTTTGGCTCTACTGAAAATCATGAAAAATGAGAGCAGTTAGCAAAAGGGGATTTCTGCAGAGATTTTGGCCGTTTTCCAGCAGGCTGAGCAACAAGCTAAAAACATCAGCCCTCTTCTCTGATTGCAGGAGCGATGCCCGAGGCCGCTGATGGTTCCCCTCAAGTTGTGTACCTGGACAGAAGTGCACAAAAAGGGAGGTGGTTTTGGATCACTTTCCCTGCAGCCGACCAACACCTGCAGGAGAGATTCTGCACAGCCCCGGCAAAGTGCTGGGAAGAGATTTTGTGCCGACACCTCGCCGACCTCGGGCTGAAGCTCAGCCGGTGACTTTACAGCATCAACGGTGTGGAGTCAGCAGATGCGGTTTGGGAGCAGGATCACCCAAATAAACCATCACTGAACCCCCTCAGGCTACCAGCTCGGACAGGGTGATGCAAGAGGGGAAGAAAATCCACCAAAAACCCGAGACCTGTCAAACCACAAGGCAGGGAAGGAAATATGTGGATATGATGTGGACTGTGAAAAAATACCGAAGGCGAGGCCATGGTAAGAGTAGTTAAAAGGAGTGCTGGGATGCAAAGTAACTAGAGAAAAAGGCAAACCAGTGGTCTGGAGATGCTCTGGAGGTGTGTGAGTCCGAGGGTGCCGCAGGGCGGGCGAGGAGGCGGCGTTTTTTGGGGCTGGGCAGCACCAAGACCCCCTGCTCCCCACCGTGCCGGGGGCTGAGCACGCAGCCGCCCAGTCCCCTTCGCATCCCCAAATGGCATCGACGTTTCCCAGTCTTGCCCCCCTCCCCGCCAAATCCAGCTCAAATATCTCGAGAAGACAAAAATCGCCTCTCACAGCTGCTGATTTGGGGGGGCAAAGCTGGTGCCTGGTAGGGGCCCGTCGGTAAGTGACCCCAGGTTGGGCACTGCAGCCCGGCACCTCGCCGTTTAATTCTGCACCGCATGAAAGAGAATCCGATATGAGCAAACGTAGCTCAGACTCCATCTCCAGCTCTTAACGTTCAAGCTTCACACGGAGGATGTTATTTCTAATAAATATTTTAGGCAGTAAAGCTTCCTTTCGGAGAGGGCTGCTGCTTTCCCGTCGCGTGCCTTCTTGCTGGGAGAAGCCCGCGTTGGCTACGTCGAGTATTCAACGCTTGATATATAGTATCTGTTCTATGGAAAAATGCCTCAGGGTGAAATGTGTTTAATAGAGAGAGGCTAATATGTGAGTGATTTATCTCATTTTGGTAAGTTCATGCCTGTTATTCAATAACCCCATGAGCTACACTTAACTGTATTCAATAAAGATGATCTAAAGCAGGTGTTCATGCAGGTGAAGGATTCAAGAACTGGAGGAAAGGATGTTGTAAATAAGTGAGCTTGAAGTAAACAGGGAGCTCAGGCAGAAACCTTCCCTGGGATAAATGTCTTGAGCATCATTAAACCAGTACAAACGGCTCTGTGAGCTGTGGAGATTTCTTCCTCTGAAAAGAAAAAGCTGCGAGAGAGACTTTCATTAGGGAGAAAATGCCACCTTACGCTCCGCCTGTGACCCGAATCCTGCAGCAATCTTCTGCGAGCTGTCGTCCCGGGCAGCATCCCTGGCAGAGCGGGCCAGACCGTCTTGAAATAAGGCGATGTTACGAAGGGCACAGGAGGGTGGGTTGACAAGCAGCCAGCGGAAAGAGGTGTGACAGCCCGGGGCTTGATTCTCCACCTGCTTTGGAAAGCCTTTAGACACGTACCGGGGTGCGCAAAGCGCTTCTTTACAGACAAGGCCGCGTGCAAACTATATGACAGCGTGACGAGGAAATATGGTCTCTAAACAGGCGTTCGGGGGTGTAATTGCCCAGTTTGAATGTAAAACTAAAGTAAATAGCACTGGCAGCTGAGTCACCAGATCGCAGACCCGAAGCATTTCAAAGTTACGTCTAAAAATACCTTGTGTGTTTCTAAAGGACTGGCTGTATGGAGGAGAAAAGGGCACTGAAAAAAAAAAAAGGCATCAGAGCATTGACAGCAACTGGGCAAAGGGCTTTGGGCTAAGGTGTGAGCATTTACCCCGGCACGGCTGCGCGGCAATCCGGCACCAGCGGCTCGCGGCGGGCAGCCAGAGGTGCCAGCCTGGGCCAGGTACGGGCTCTCAGCCGCCGCGCCGTAAAACCAGAAAGCTTTATGGAATGACATTATTTTAAACCCGTAGTGTCCTACTTCAGGCTCCGTGTGCGCCAGGCTACTGTGCTGCGCTGCTTTACGGACACGAGGGCACTCAGAGGCATTACCGTGGAACGCATCCGTGATAATCTCCTGCCCAGCACGCTGGGCAAGCGGCAGCAGGTACCCACCGGCTGGCTCAGCCCCGGGGTTTACGGTGCCGTGCCATGTCTGCGGGGAAGCTCCTTGGGGATGATTTTCTTCCCCGATGCTCATCGTAGCCCCGGCGTGCCTGCGGCCGGGCTGCCGCGTCATGCTCCGCTCCCCCTTGCCCTCAGCGAGGAGAAGGGGCAGGGGTAGTCGAGGCTATAGAGCAGCTGCAGTATCAGGAAAAAAGAGGGTTTTTCAGCCCAGCTGAAGGAGGAGGTGATAGAGGAGGCCTGGGGGTGGCAAATGGGCCCTGACAGCTCACTGCCTCTTCCCAGCTAACACCTTGGAGGCATGGAGCAAAAGTGGGAGGCAGCAGCTTCCAAACGGAGAGGTGCTTTCACATAGCATGTCGTTCCGCAACGGAGCTCTGCCGCGGGAGGCTCTCAGCGCTGGCCACAGCTTCAAAAGGCGGCAGGAGAAAATCGTGAAAGGAAAACGGTTTAAAGGCTATTGCCTACGGAGGCATTAACTCTGGCCCGGGAGGTCCCTTGGGTTCCCAGCGGTGGGTTCAGCCTGTCCTCAGCCTCCTCCCATGGCATCTGCTGCGGGTAAGGACAAGCCGTGGGTTCGGATGGATGTTTGGTCTGACCAAGGGCGACCGCTCCTCTGCAATATGCAGTCTCGCGGGGTCGGGGGCAGCTGTCCCTGACCCCCCACGTGAAGGTCACCCTGTGGCTGCAGCCTGGCAAACCCACGTGCAGAGAATCACGCTGTGCTCGTCCTCCCCAGTCCTGCAGCGCAGCAGCTCCCCCAGCGCCGCTGGAGCCTTTCGCCGCGAGATGCGTTTGCCCATTCATCGCCCTGACGGTCAAAGCCCGAAACCTTCAAAAATTGAAAAATCAGCACCGGAGCAAAGTGAAGGAAGCAGAGACGCTGAGCTGGCAGCCTCAGAGGAGAGGACGAGAGGCAAAGGGGCCAGAGCCCCCGGGGCACCCGCTGCTGTTGCTGCTACCACGGCTCCTGCTGCCGGCACCACCAAGACGATGGGCATCGCTGGAGGGAGCGGGAAGGGGCTGGGGAGCTGTAGCAAGAGTTGGCGGGGGCAGAAAGGAGAGCAGACGGAGGAGAGGACAACCATGAGCAGCGGGAGCACCCCAACCTGTGTGACCCACCGTGGTACAGGTGGTACCAGCTCCTGTTCCTTGCTTCTCTCCCCAGTATTTATGTCACGGGAATAAACAAACCAGCGCTTCTCAGCCCCTGCAGAGGCCCCGCTGTTTCTGGTGCCCACAGCCCTCTCAGAGACCCGGCAGCCAGTGCTGGAAGTCGTCCTGAGGAAGCTGAAGGTCTCGTTTCTATTCCGGCACATCACCCCCACAGATGAGGCTGCCATCAAAAGCCCGGGCCGAGGCACAGCCGGATGCTCAGCTTGTCCAGGATGGAGCTCGAGATGACTGGAGCACTGGAAGGGATTTTTCCGAAGCACGTGGCACAAAGCTAACGGTTTTTGTTTTTCCTGCTGCTTTCAGAAGGGACTTCCCTTGGCAATGAACTCATCTTTTTGCGAGGTTCAGCAAGGGCAGCCAAATCGCTCGCCCCGTGTGGGCTGCACGCAGCCTCCCGGCGCCGTGCGTGGTCCTCTCCAGGGCCCACGGAGGAGATGCCTGGCCCTGGCACCTCACACCTCCCACTCCAGCCAGTCCAACGGGCCGAGCAGCTCAGCAGGAACCCCAATATACTCAAGCCAGCGGGGTGAAGGTGTACAGTTTGGGGGGACGTGTTAAAGCACTGCAGCTAAATCCAAAGGAACGAGTCTGTCTGAGCCCTGAGTCCAGGACAACCTCTAGGGGTTTCTTTAGGTCATTTTTGTGCCTTTCCAAATGTTTTGGAAAGTACATTTTTTCCAGCTGATTCAGACTAGGACTAGTGTCAATGTTTTTCCAAAAGCTTTCCCAATAGGTTTTTGAGCAAGGCTGTACAGGCCAGGAGGGGGAATAAGAAGGGTGCGCAAAGGTCCTGGAGGGCAGAAAACTTCTCTTCTAGGTTGCATATGTTCCTCAGTTTTTCCAGAAAGTAGCTCATTGAGCTTTTTTTTCCCTTTGGTTGTCATTCTTTTTGGTTGGTGAAATGTTTGTAGCCGCCCTTTTGTGTAAAACACCCTCCTAACATTTGTCCCAGCTGCCTTTTCACTCAAAAGCCACACAAATACTACGTATCATATCAAGCACTGATCTACCCTCGATGAACGCCCTCCTTCGGATACTTTGCAGTTCTCTCTTTAGCATCTCCGTCTGCTGTTTTGCTTGCACACGCTGTGACTATTTTGCACCCCGTTTCCCCTCAGCAGCGGTACCCTGGTTGCCTGCACCAGCACCGGTGCGGTACAAAGCGAGAGAAAAACCTGAGGTAATATGAAAGCCACAGTAAAAGTGGCAAATCTCTCTCTCTTTCTCAACGGATCTGAATAAACCGACCCTTATAAATATGCAGAGTAATAAAACCCTTAATGCAGTGTGATTAAAAAGTTATGGTTCCCCCAGCAACCCGAACTCGGCTGCGTTGCGCGCCGAGGGTCTGAGATGACTGGCTTTGCTGTTAAATTTATGCCTTCATCCGCCTCGGTGCGATGCAGCCGGGTTAGGGTTGCCATGGGAATGGGAGGTCAGGTTTTGCGCTGGTGTGAACGTGGAGAAACTAGCCGGTCCCCTGCCCCGGCATCTCCCTTTCAAACCCCTTTTCTTCGTCTTTCCTGCGGCACTCGCGCTTCCTAAAATGTGCCTTCTCCCTTTTCCCTGTTTGCCCTTACTGGGAGCACAAGCCCCTTTCAGATGAGGGCTCAGCGAATCATTTGTATAAAATATATTTGATGAATGTCCTGAATATTTTGGTATTTCCAAAACCTGCGGGTGATCCCATGCCCCTACTTGTTTGCTCAGGGTGATTTGTGAATCTAGTCCCCAAACAGCCCAAAAGGGAGTCAAACGTGAGCAGGTACAACAAAATCTCCAGTTTGGTTTTTGCAGGGCGGCTTTGTGAGTAATGCAGGTAAGGAACCTTGTGGAGAGCAGCAAACCCAAAGCGAGAATACGGCATGAATTCTGCGAGAGTAATTAGCCTTTAGGAGGTCTCACCCGGGATATATGAGCTCTCTGGCACGTTGGGATTTTAATCAAGACAGAGTGTCTTTCTCACAGATTCACTCCTGCTCGGGCACAAATTGCCAGGCTGGATGAGGGAGCTCCTGGCAGCGGTTTTATGGCCGGCGTTATGCAGCAGGTCAGAGCGGCTGACAGTAATGGCCCCCCTGGCTTTCCAATTTATGACTCTATGAATTTCAAACTGTTCGTTCACTTGTAACATTTGTAATTTATACCGAACGAAATGTCACCCAGTCAGTGACCAGAAGCGACGCCGCGTGGCCGCTGCCGCGACCCCGGGCAGCCGGCGCTGGGAGAGGCCGTTTGCCGCCGGCGGAGCAGCTCCCGTCGCTGCAGCCCATTAAAGGACCACCTCGGAGGAGCTGGTCACGCAAAGAATTCGTAATGGTCCAAATGCTCCTTCCAGCTGGGGCAGGGACCTCCCGTGACATCTGTGCACTGGGAGCATGAACAGGACATGGAGTGTGAACAAAATACTTGGTGATTTTCACAAATCTCTTTACAGGTATTTTTCCTCCTTCTCCATCACCACCGTCCCTGGCAGCAGGTACCCTTCTTGTCTTCTGTTAAGCTTTTTTTCCCCTGTACTTTCCATGTTAAATTACAGCTTCAGCAGGAAATGTCTACCTCTGCTTGCTGTACCACATCTAGCCATTCAATTCCATAATCTGTTTTATTTTCAACTGCATCTGTAGGTAATGTTACTCAGAGACTGTTACTCCAGAGTACCAAATAAATTCTCAGATTCTTTTTTTTCCCCCTCATTTTCCCTATAATGTGAATGTGATTAGAGATGTACCCCATTAAAGCACTTAGGCGAGAGGCTAAGTGAGAAGCCCTCTTTAAACTCCACCAGAAGGGCAGGTGGGGAACGGTAGCTGGCAAGGGGCCTTTCTTCTGTGGGACACACATTGTGGTGGATACTGGTGTTTTACTGAGCAGGACTGGGAGCCTGGAGAATTCCTTGCAAGTGAGAATCCAGGATTTACAGCCACCAATCGTCTCCTGCTTTCTGCCTTGGTTTTGTAGCGATTAATGGGTCTCTGGGTCCAGGGATTTCACCTGGAGAGCAGCATGGCTGGAGCAGTAGGGCTGACCATGTGCAGTTGCTCCTGGCAGCACTAGAGGGAAGGTACCTGAGCAGTTTGGAAGAGATTTGTTCCCGACCCGTTCCCTGTGGGAAGTCAGGAGCTAGGCTGCTTTTCCTAGCCTGTAAATTCATGCCATTACATGAGAACTGCAGCTCCCATTTTTGCAAAAAGGGAAATATTTAGGGGAAACTTGTAAATAGAACACCTCGCATATACTGGGATATCCTTCGAAATTCATTAGCTTTATTGCTGATTCATTGAGCAAGGTCAGGAACCTTCTCGCTGTCAGGATGTCACCCAACAAAACGAACAGCATTGGAGCTCTCAGCCGCTCTTCGGGTAGGGATTGCGAAGGGATGAGCACGGCCAAAATATAAACCTGGCTTTGGGAGTGTTTGGCATTTCCCCTTCGCTGCTGCTGATCGCGAGTCACATGGAGGTGATTTAATCCAGGGGCAAAACTTGCAGACAAGGACTGGGCATGGGAGCAGCCCGTGAAGTCCAGCACCACCTTTTTGGATGCCGCTGGTGTTAACTGGACACAAATAGACTAGCTTAAAAGTGATCAGCCAAGCACTTGTGAGGTTTATGAAAATCACAAAGTGTGAAGAGCGAAAAGGGGATAGTTTGGTGATTTAAGTTAATGTGGCCAGCCTCGCTGTGAATTCTTTTTAATCTAGGTTGGCTTTTCTCACTGAATATTTACCACGCAGTGAGGCCTACCCCGGGCTCTGCGACCAACACAGCCACCTGAGCAGAGGGAAGCTCCTGCATTCCTCTTCTAAGCCTGGTGCGCGGACATAGCAGAAATTGCTCCATGAAGGTTTCCCATTTTTGAGACTGATGGTGAAAACCTCTGTGCAAGACTGGTCTGGAGCTGCCGTGCTGTAGGCTCTGGGCACGTCCCATCGGAGCACGTTGGCAGCCCTGCCTTTCGGGCAAGGGGCCCTGGGCAGGACCAGCTTCCCTCCCGGCCGGGCGCTGCAAGGAGGAGAGCTGCTTCCCCAGCCAGCTGGGAGCTGCAGCGCTTTCTGGCTGGGCAGTCGGGTCTCCGTGGAGCGACACCTGAGCGCCGACCCGGCCTTCTGTATGTTTCCTGCAGCTCTACGGATTCCTTTGGCAAGTTGGGTTGACAGCTTCTTCCCTGAGCAGACATCAGGTGGAGATCTACAAGGTCTACCGTTGTGACCACGAGTTGGGTAGAGCTGGGCTGCAAGCTGGGGCGGCAGGCACGGCAGCCTGCTCGGCTCTTGCCCTGCCTGCCCCCCAGCACCAGCCCCCTTGCCCTAAGAGCGAGCTCCACCGGATGGTGCGACTCTGCCGAGAAGAGATTTACGGAATTTGTAAGAGTTTGGACAAAGCAGTGAAGGCAAAGCCTCCGGCCTTACCGCTTACCAACCTTACCAGGTTGGTGCTCGCTTGTCCGATGGGCAAACAAACCTGTGCTGCTCGCACCCCCGGCATCCTTCTTCCAGAGGAGGGACCTCATGCCCCAGCACAGCCACAGCCAAGGCAAAGGAATATTTTTGCATTTGGTGTGTAAAGGTCGGGCTGGGAGCTCTGCCTCACTGGTTCCAGTCCTCAGCAGCCACGGGCAATCGCCGCCTCTGATTTCACTGACAAACTGAACAACCTTGTCATCACCGTCCTGCCCTTGTTTTCCTCCGCTGCTAGTTATACCCTCTTCTAATTTCCAGCCCACCCCACTTTAGACCCCCTCATTCCTGCAATGGTTTTGTTGACATGTTTTCTGCCTGCCCCCCTGCCTCCTCCCGCAGGCAGGCGAGATGCCACCTCTTTGCTCAGCATTTCCAAGCACCCATTGGGGCAGCAAGTGCTGGAGAGCTTGGAGAGGAACACCCAAGTGTAGTACGGGATCGCACCATAAGAGGGAGATGATTCCCTGTGGATTTTCTGGGGGACCCGTAGCCCTGTCCTGAGCAGTGGGTGCCAGCCGAAAAGGTTGGCCATGGTGGGCGCAGAGGCCTGGCAGAGAAAAGAAGGCGGCGACATCTCAGGATCCCTCATCTCAGGAGCGTGATGTCCTTTCCGTGGGTTTTTCCCAGGAGGTTGTCAGTGGGTCTAGGAAAGGCTGCAATACCCGAAGGAGAATTTCAGGTATTCCAGACTGTTGCTGTACAAAAAGGGCTGCAATCACTTCCACTTCCAACCAAACTACTTTAAATATTATTCTCTGTAAAGCCAGTTTCTAATAGCCCCACAGAAGAGAAAATGAATTTTGTGACAAAACCAGCTTTCCTCTTCCAAGGGAAGGAGCATTTTTCCCAAGGTCTGAAGTGCATACTTACACCTTTTGAGACATGTTTCTTGAACTTCAACAAAAGAAGGGGAAAACCAGATCAACCAAAAAAATACGTACCTATGTGGGTATCTCACATTATCACCCTTGGCTGTCTAGAACAATGACACTGCTCCTCAGTGTTCATTTCTGGAAGAGATTTGAATTCAGTGACAAGGTGTGAGACATTCTGAAATCTTCATTAAAGCACTGAGCTGGTTCTCAATCCTCCTCCTCCTCTTCCCATCACACCTTTTTTTTTTTTCTTTTCTCCAAGCCTTGTCACAAGAGGTTAAGGACCAGAATTACATCAACTGCCTTTTTCTTCCAGTCTACATCAATCTCCCGAGCTACAGACATTGGTTTTGCCAAGACGGTTTGAAGCTGGAAAGGGCCTGAACTTGGCCAAGTTCAGAAGTTTCTGTGGCAGCCTGAGAACAGACTGAAGTGTCCAAGATGGGGCTGCCACCTCTGCTCCCCCTGTGCGCTGGCGCTTGCAGCAAATGTTTACAGCCATGGAACAGCTTGCTTGAGCGTGCTCTTGCCTGCTTGGCTCAGTGCGGTGTACACGGCCTCCCAAGCCATGAGGGAGAGGGCAGGGGGAAGGAGAGCAGCCTGCTATGAGAAGCTACGGTGGAAACCCCTCAGCATCTCTGCTGGGCAAGGGTTTGGGGCTGGCAGGCCTTTGCAGGGAGGGAGAAGGGCAACGGGGACTCAAGAGATGCTAGGGAAAGTCAGTGGGTAGGTACCAAGAGAGAAAGTCTCTTGCTAGGGTAAAGCCTGCGGGCTGGTCTCCAGAGAGAGGGATGGGAGCAGGGAAGCACTCAAGGGTAAGGCTGGGAGGAGAGGGTGGAGCAGGTCTCTGGTAGGTTTGGATTCCCCCATGTTCCCGTCCCAAGGGAACCTGTGTCAGTAGGTCGCAGTGTGCAGCAGGTCCTGGACGGCGAGAGATGAGGTAGCGATAACGTTGCAGCCCTTCAGTTTAACAGCGAGTGCCGGCGGGAGAGGGAAGGATCCCTTCTCCCAGCTCTCAGAGGGTGTCACGGCGAAGCACGAAGTGGAGATTGCTGCACCGTAGCTGGTAGTGAGTTTGCTCAGGGTGCTGAAGGCAAACTCGGAGATTTCTTCCAGGGGCTTCACACAACCCTGCAGCTCCCGCTTGATGTAATGGAAGTGGCAGCAGGCCAGAGACACTGGGACATCACCCACAGCACTCCACAACTCGTCTCTTACACGTTAAAAAAGAACAATGAAGGAAAACAAGCAAACAAGGCCAATCGGGGCAGCAGGACAGGTGGAAATAACCAGCAGTGACAGTATGGCCTCAGCTTTCTCTTTCCCTGAGGTAAGAGCGAGACAAGTCTAATCTCTCCTGAGAGAGCCATCAGTTACAAGTATTCCCCGAGCATTTTGGCTGTCAGAAGTGGTGACCCCTAGGGAAAAGTAAGTGGTTCAGTATTCATTTTATCAGTCGAGGGAGACTTTTGCACCAGTTCTCTAAGCGCTGCTCCACCTCCCCTGCTTCTGCGAGAGCAGGAGCAGAGCAGCTCCAGGACTGGTCCAGGAACAACTCCTCTCCAGGCTGGATATCAGATGGGACGTCTGGAACAGCAGGACAGTGACTGGCAGTTTCCCCTGGCTCTTTCTCAAGGCAGGGCAAGGGAACAGGAACTGTAAGTATATTTTGCCAAAAACCAGGATTCTAGGCAAGATCCTTCAAAGACTCAAATTGAAGCAGCTTACCAGGACATTCCCATGTCCTTTGCAGAACGTGCTGTTAATCTGTTCAATTCATCAGATTGCTTTCCACATGGTTGCCTTCTCCCTGCAGGAGTCTCACTAGGTCATGAGAAGTTTCTCCTTCATCATGCTGGGAACAAATCCGGAGAGGAAAGGTCTGGACTTGCCTTCCCTTTATGGCCGGGAAGTCAGAGTTGTGAGCACTTGTTCTCTAGAGCTAAAAGCCATCATCTCGCTAGAGTTAAGTGGCTGAGCAAGCAGCCTACCAGAAAGTTTCTCAAAAGGTAGGATCACCCCGTTCCTCTAGTAAGCACCTGCCTAGGTCAGAACTCCTTTATGTTAGACAATTTACAAAAGCACAACTGCTTTTCCAAGGAGCTGATGGTTCCACTAGGCAAGAAAAAGTGATGGAAGGAAAAAGCCCCACATCACAAACAGCATTTCCAGACTTCCTTAGAGGTATTCCAGTACTACTGTAGCCAGTGCACTGGCTTCCCTTGGATCCTCGGGGATGCTCCTGGGGCAGATAGCAAGTCCTGCCCCTCCCAGGTTATCTCAGGAACCAGTAATGAAGTGGTCTCAAGGGGTCTGAGTGAATTTCCTTCCTTTCTGGAAGGAAAAACTAACAACTGTCCCCTCATTAGACAGTAGAGACTTATTAAAAAGAAGGACACAGGACATCAGGCTTTAGTAGTCCTGTGGCTCACACAATTCCTTGATTTAGGTGATTAGAAAAATCTTGGCACTCCATGACCTGGCTGGATCAGGTTACAAATCTTTAGCTCATACTGACTTTGCATTTGTATTCCATTTCCATCACCACTGAGAAAATCCACATTTTTTTTTTAAATTCAGCAAAACATATTCATTGTGATGCCATGGAGTAAGAGCTTGTATCAGACGACATGTGACATCATCTTCTGCTTTCTTCTTGTATTTTTTTTTTTTATTTATTTCTAGGCTTCCTTCTGAAAAAAAAGAAGAAGAAACAAAACCAAACCACCCTAAACTTCATCGTGTTAAGTGCTGCACGAATACCAAATAAACAGCTGCTCCCTACGCTAAGGTGCTTGCAGTCAGCGTACATGAGAAGCGACAACACATGGATGCGTTCAATGGGCTCACGGAAGAGCCAGGAGGATGTGGGCCATGGCTTGGGCTGTCTGGGAGCTGACAGCCGCACCACGTTTCTTCCTCAGGATCACAGCGTTTTCCAAGGCACACGGCCGAGATGGAATTACTGGTCCAAATCCCAGGGAGGACCAGCCCAGAGCAGCATCCTTCAGTGAGAGGCAGCAGAACCTGCTTTGGTCAGGCAGTGCTTTGTCTTTTTGCAGAAAGTTGAGTCGTTTTGATGGAGGAAATGAAGGTGACCGACCCTTTGGTGCAGGCAGGCAGAGGACTCGTGTAGAGCCACAGCACCATCTCCCTCTGGCAAAGAGGGAGAGGGAGGACCTCCCCAACATCCACACAGATTAAAAAAAATCTAAAATTCAACATCCATTGCCTTTTGACATTGAACTTCTCATTAGATGTAGATTAATTTCCAGTGATGTTTTGAGCCCAAAGAAATTAATTTTCTTTTAATGAAAATATTTTCATTTTAACTTCCAGAGGAATATCCATTGAAACTAGCTCTTTTCCACCAATAAATAGGGTGGGGTGACAAATTTCTACCCAGTAGTAAAAGGGAATGAGAAGTGAATACTTCCTGACCAAGCTGTAGTGTTCAAATCGAATTCTCCTTCCCAGCTGTGCCCTTGCCCCAGTTAAGGAATGATGGGAGCTGCTCAATAGTCTGCCAGCTGGACCAGGGCTCTGGTGACCCTGGCCTTCATCTCATCTCCATGGGGAAACAGCCAGCTCTGCGCTTGCTCAAGAGCCATGGGGTGCACAGGGGCTTAAATCCATCCTCACCTCACCCGCCACTGCCACCCTGGACCAGGTTCTCCTTTACCGTCATGGTCAGACTTCATCGATCAGACTTCAGGGCTGTTGCTCAGGAAGACGAAGTGTACCTCCTTCTGGGAGTGAAACAGCTGCTTTGTCAAACTTCAAAATTTTGACAATTGTTTGATTGCTGAAGCTCCCCTAAAATACGGAGGAGGATGCTGTGAGGAGAATTTAGGCTGTTCTCAGTATCTGTGGAAAACTCCATGGAACTGATCAGGAGAATCATTTCTAAAGCTCACTCGTAATTCAAACCAAAACAATACTGTAGACGCATCCTTTGCAACTGCCAAGCATCCAACTTAGCCAAGCTAATGTCTACTTTAAGAGGAGTAGAATTGTCCTCAAGAACCAGAGGCTGCCTTGACTATAAAGGCAGAGCAGGCACCTTGCTTACGGGCAGATCCTTGCAGGGGAACACCCAGATGCCACGCTCCTCCACCACCCTGCACGCCCCAGCACGCTCTGTGTCCCTGCGGACGTGCACGTGGGCCCAGCTATGCTTCCAACTCATCCTTTTGGGCATCCGCAGCTTTCACACAGAATACACCCAAGCTCTGTGTCTGCAGATCAGACCCAAACACACTCTTCAACCCTTCAAAGACACCACACTGTGACTGTGCGAGGCCACTGGAGTCCTTCCAGATTAGGGGAGCTCTCTAGGATGGTTTTCCTTGCTTCCATTCTCCTCATTTCCCATGGGAGAGGACGTTCTTCTAAATGAAACTGTTTCAGCCTTTCACAGCCCCAAACTGTGGCTGTGATCTGGACGGTAGCTAGGTCCATATCTCCCATAGACAGTGTCAGCTTCTCTTGATATTGTCTGTTTGGAGAGACCTATAAAGATACAAATTGGTCTATGTGCCCAGAGAAACATCAAGAGATGCTTTTCACTACCTATGGTGGCCACGTAGCCCAGTAAGTAGGGTAGCCCCATGTTGAGGAGCAGGTCACAAGCTTTTGTGGTAACACAACGACGGCCATGTATGGAGGAGCCATCATCTACTTGGAGCTCTTGTTCGCTTGTTTAGCTGTAACAGCAGTTGTCTAACAACCAAGTGACCAACGCCATCGTTGTCTGAGCTTTAGCTTCGCTTTGTGCAAATGTGCGTAACACGTAGCGTTGTCCAACGTGATGTATGTCCATCGCTGGCAGGAACACCAAGTGGTTGCTCTGTGCCAACTGAACTCCCTATGACCCTATTTTGCCATACAGCTATTTTACTCTACATGTGTGCAGGGTGTTTGTCTCCATAGCAAATGCAATGCAGAACTAGTCCGTAAAAGAGAGTTCAGGTCAGTAGTAGAAAAGTTTTTATTTAAATGTGCTTGTAGACAAAGACAAACTAAGAAGACTCTCTGGAATCCATTAATTAACGTGTCATCTATAGTAGATAAGGACTGTCCCAAGTTTTCTCAGCATTACAGCCTCAGAGCACTGTAGTTTTGCTTTAGTTAAGAAAAAGCTGTCTTTCTAGGGTTGCTGTCTGTTAATAAGGCTTCTGCTACTGCACAAAATTGGGTGATCTAATTATGCATGCCTTTTGTTGGAAAGTTTATGTAACTAGCAAGTCAGAGTTTCTTTTCAGAGTGTTTGAATGGTATCTCTTCCAGAGGTCAGGGGAGGAAACTTGAGATAATAGAGAAAAAAACAAATCAGAATCAGCTGCTTTCAAGTGCATCCAGGGGTTACAGTAGCTTGAGCATGATTTGGGAACTGAGGAATTTCTCAATAGCCTGAAATTGGTGTAGTAACAGAGGCAAAGATACAGGAGGGAGCTTATGAATAGAAACAATAGGTGCTGCAGTGGCTGCTGATAGTATCTTTGCGGAATTAGGACTTTATTCTTCCTGGTGCTCAAAGCTGTTTTTTTCTGGAGAAGCTGTTCTGAGTATTTATTCACTTAAGGTTACAGCTTTGCTGATGGACGGGGCATTCTGGTATCCCTCTAGCTGCATCAAGGAGCATGACATACCATAGAGCTCACGTAGCCTCTTTCTTTATCTAACATAGGGGTAGACACGTGAGTGCTTTTCAATTGTGGATGCAGTGTTCAAACTAAGAGCTGGGAGGGAATTTCACAGCCATTAGCCAGCCTACGGAAACCAAAGCAGTAAAACTTACCCAGGCACTCAGAGCCTGTAATTCTCCGAGCAGCATGTTAGCCAAGGGAATTTATACACGTTTACCAGGGAGGTGTCAGTCAGGAAATTTATTGTGTCTTTTAAAACCAGCTGTTTCAAAACACGATTATTCCTCTCTGTCGACTGTGCAGAGAACCGGGGCGCAGTCGGATGGTGCTGCCGGATCCCGCTGTCGCTGCGACAAGGCTCGGCTCCCTTTCTGCCTCATCTCCACCGTCCTGTCCTCCCCCAGCATGGTCGTCTCCGTCCTTCTCTTCTGCAGGCTCCAGCGCTCCCCTGTGCCCTCCCGGAGCCCCTTAACCCCACTGGGTCAGCAGGAAAACATTCCCTGCTTGCTTCGGCTGTGAAAACTGACTTTAGAGCCTGGAAAACAGGGTGAGCCGAGGCCTGGATGTCTGACCCATTTCATACTGTCATTTTCAGCCAAAGTGACCTCGAGATTTCACCCTGAGGTGTTAGCCAAAACCGACCCATGTTTATTCAACTGGGTTAATTCTCCTCCCTAGTGAAGCTTTCTAGCCACAGCCCAGTGATATTATTTGGGCTGCCTCGTGCTATCAGAGGAAAACAAGACCTTCAGAAGCTCTGCTGTGCTGATTGTGACATTTGCTGGAGGGAGAAGGACGGAAATAAGGCAATATTTAAATGGGCATCTGCAAGTATGCAGCAAACCTTATGAGCTTCACAATTTTTTTTCTGTGATCAATGACAGGAAAAGCACATAATAGCAATGTATTTTGTTACCTCGTCCAGAGACCAGAGGAAAGCTGGTCTGTACATATTTAAGGTGGTCTTCATTTCCAGTCTAACTCCTAAGTACTCTCCCCAGCATTTGGCTTTTTACCTCTGACTCCAGTCCTAAGGTCTATAAACCAGCTCCACACTGGGGAAGAGGTCTCTGCTTCTGGACAGCAGAGGATGACACCCCGACAGCAGGATGGTGCCTCCAGCCCTTTCTTCTGAGATACGTCCTAGGTAAGAGAGCCTAAGCAAACAGACACATTGTGTTGCAGGGCTGAGACTAAAACTGTATTTATGCTTTGCTGGCAATTTAGTTTGCAGTCTTCTAACAGAAACCTGACCTTATCTCTTGGTGGGTAAATGGGGCTTTGTCTTACCAGCAGTGTCTGTGTTTACTCTTGAGGTGGGCTCAGAGGAGCCTGGCAACGTGAGGGCGAAGTGCTAATCTTCAGATATCACAAATACTTAACAGAGAGAAGAGAGATGTGAGGGAGCTTTCACCCTGAGATGCGATGATCCAGTGCCCAAGGACTCACAAAATATCTGGAAAAGGCTATTCTGAGGGCTGGTATCTCTTAATGCCCCGTTCTGGTGGAAACCTGTCCTCAGCAAGTAGAAGCAACATCTTTCCCAGCTCCTCTTCTCCTCTAGGGACTAGTAGCTGAAATGTCTCCCACTGTTAACAGCAAACCTGAAGCATCACCCCATCTAACCACATCCCGCCACGTTCTCAGTCATGCTCCCACAAGTCAGCAGCCCTGTGAAGCAAGGTCTTCCGAAAACTCTCCCGGGTGCAGCCCAGTCTCAGCAATGTGCATGGTGCCGTTCTGGGGGTCAGTCTGCGTTCCACCAAAAGCTCGTGTCTCATCCTAGAGCTGCAATCTGCATTCACACGGGAGATGGAAGTCACAGCTTGCTGGTCACTGGAAGGAGACTGCATGTGGCCAGTCATGCAAAGATGAAAGTAAAGACAGTAATTATTCTGCAGCCGGTGTTTAGTGTGTTGTTCACACAGGTTCTGTGACATCCTCTGGGGTTCCCTGCTGCTACGGAGCTTTACAAAACCTTACCAAATTGTTCTTGAAAAAGAAATCCAAATTCACAAATACTGTATCAATTTGACTACCTAGTCTAAGTTTATTCCATTTAAAGAAGTTATCAGACCACAAGCCTTTATTGACCTGGTGTTTAATTAAATATAGCTAATGATTGGTATGAAAAGGGTAGATCATTCATACTCCTGTTTCTGTTTTACCAACTGCAGCAGAGTCTACCGTGGTGGCCTCCCAGGAGCCCTGTTCCTTTTGATATATATTACCAGAGTTAGAAAAACTTTTATCTGCTTAAGAGAAGCCACATTTAAGGGTACAACCCATTAGCTACCAGTTTGAGTCAGTTCTCCATGAAGTAGATGAGTGATCTAGCCTGCATGGCTCCCTCTTTCTCATCATACTAAGGTGAGAAGAAGGACATGGGGTATAAGGCAGTGGAGTTTGGGCTATAGTATAAAGTGTGTCTATAAACCCAGAGGGTAAAATCATATTTTAGGTTAAAACAGAGACTCTTGGAATCACAGAACGGTTTGGGTTGGAAGGGACCTCAAAGGTCATCTAGTTCAACCCCCCCGCCATGGGCAGGGACACCTTCCACCAGACCAGGTTGCTCCAAGCCCCATCCAGCCTGGCCTTGGACACTGCCAGGGATGGGGCAGCCACAGCTTCTCTGGGCAACCGGTTCCAGTGCCTCACCACCCTCACGGTGAAGAACTTCTTCCTTACATATTATCTAAATCTGCCCTCTTTCAGTTTAAAGCCATCACTCCTTGTCCTGTCTTCAAAAAGGAAGCAGTGTCTTTCCACAGCACAAGAAAATTTTGAGGCACTGAATATTACTTCTCTAGAGGAAAGGTGTATCCCGGTTAGGGAAAAGAAACAAGCATAATGAAACACAGAAGAGGAAAAGCTTAACCATTTAAATATAATACTTCAGAAGACACAATGAGTACTGATACAATCCAGAAGTACAGGAATAATCTGGGAGCCAAGTCCAGTGTCACGGATCCTGAGCAATTGCACGTGGTCTGTGAATAATAGCTCTGCAGCAGAGCAGAGCCTTCCTCAGGAGGCCCGTGCTGACACTAAATAATGTTTCTGGAAGGAGTCATTGATGGGAAAACTCATCAAGACCAATATCACAAATCAAAATAAATTAAAAAAAACCCAAATAAACCCCTTGGATTTCACAAATCTGAATCCCACGTGGATTTGACCAGTATCATAATTAGAAGCAGACCTCAGCCTTTAGCCTAAAGAAACAGCAAATCCATCTGCTTTGAATCCTGCCTGTGTGATTCTGCTCAGTGATTCTCTGTGCACACCCCCACCCCTCCTTAGAGGTAAGAGATGATGCATATCTTGCCTGGGAAAGCAGTAAAGTGCAAATTCTTTAGCAGAGAAATGGCCTATTGTTGGGCGAGGGTACGCTTTTCCAGTCCATTCAGGGCTGACACAGATTATACTCTTAGCCGAGCCTCAGACTGCTTTGGGTAAAGCCCATCCATTTAATCCAGATCATCTTCAGACAGTTTTACCAGGAAAAAAGATCAGAGACCTGGAATAGAATAGTGCATTTTCAAACAATAAATTGCAGGTCTCTGTTTTGCTTGCTCAAGCTATTTATATTGTTACATGAAAGATGGCATACAACAGGTTTGAGTCATTGCTGAACAGCTGAACTATAAAATTACTAATCTACAGACTAATTGCACTGAGGGTTTATTATGCCAAATTGTATTAGACATGTGGGGTTTATTTGTTGCCTGATAGGAACAAGAATGATTTTTCCTGGCACTACCCACTCATACCTTGTACTTACCACCACTAGGGACTTAAAAAATAGCTGCAGTAATAAAATTTTAAATATTCTTACTGTAATCTCTTGCTTGAGGGGCTAATGCTGCTAAACACAGAAGGCTTTGTAAAGTGTTGTGTGTAATGAAGGATGAGCTACAAGAACAGAATTGAAGGAACAATACCATTATCACAAATTGCAAACTTCTTCAGAGCGATGTTTGGCAGTAAATTACAGGCTGTCTGTGACTTCCTTTCTGCAGCTGTGAGATGTTTACTATCGAAACATGCAACCTTAAATTAGAGGGCAGAGAGAAAGTTGGGAAATGCAAGGAAAATGCATGCACATCATAAAGGCGTATACACTGCATGTAGGGGATTGCTCTCCTGTCCCCAACAACTGTCTTTTCCTCACTCAGATTCGTCTTTAATTCACTTCTTCTGCAACCGATTTAGGTGCTAATCTGCCATTGAAAACTTTTTTCTTACGTATTCATAATTGCACT
The DNA here is from genome assembly GCA_035590195.1 of Aviceda cuculoides. Taxonomy (NCBI): domain Eukaryota; kingdom Metazoa; phylum Chordata; class Aves; order Accipitriformes; family Accipitridae; genus Aviceda; species Aviceda cuculoides. The sequence goes on along the minus strand of JAVJGG010000027.1, from coordinate 5,590,340 downwards.
TTTTTCTTAAAGCAACCTAAAAATCTATACAGCAGCCAGATTGGGCATCCTCTTTTCCAAGGTGTACTGCATCTCTCAGAGAGTTATTCTTCCATTTCATTCACCAATATCCTCTCCAGTTTGTCTGTAGCCTGGTTGTTTGTTTTTTTTTTCCTTGCTGGACTTTCACAGGCACTGAATTCCCACTGGAGCTCCTGATATTGAGTGAGACTTGCAGGTAGCAGCTCTAGAAATTTAGTGGATTATCTCGATGATTATAGAAGGAAACGCTGGTATTTCATCTAAATTCATCCATTTCAGCAGAGATCTGGAAATTTCTGAGCATATGTCAGAAGGGCTGAAATAACCAGGGGAAAAGCAACTACAAGCAGTCAGTAGTAGAGGGAGGAGTATCCCGAGGAGCGTGGGGTAGTTTCAGCGAGGCTGTACTTCCATCTAGATGCTCAAATCCCTTTGAAACGCCAGGTCACTGGCCTCATTTCTTGGTGATGCCGCACCTGCTTTAAATTGCTCTCCACAGGCAAAAACGACCATAAAACCAGCATAGTTAAGAGCTGACTATGCCTCTGTGGGCAAGAAACCAGTATAATGGATCCTACATGTCCAACATCAGCTGGGGCATTCTTCTGTGCTGTGATGCTTGGCTGAAGACTGTCTCTGTAGAGTGTAACAGCCCCAATGCCACAGTGCAGAAACAAAGATGCTGGGGATGGTCTCACATTTTTCGGGACCTCGTTCTGTCATACTCGGAAAAGCAGGGAGAGCACATTAAAACACATAGAGTAGAGCTGCTAGGGTTTGGCAGGAATTATCTGCATGCACTGCAGAGTCATGTGAAAGAGTAATGTTTCTTACAGGAATTAGAAATCCTTTATACGAGGGTGGTTATATAGGGCCTCGGTGAAGCCGCTACTCCGGCTGAGTGGCTGTAATGGATGCTCTGTGACTGCTGAGCATCTCTTTCCTGCTCTTACTCCATTGCTCTGGGAGAATGGTGAGAATGTTAGTGCCTTCAGGTGTCTGGTGTACACAGCTGTTAACAGAGAGAGAAATCAGAAATTGCCTCAGTCCCCAAAGCATCGGGAATTTATTGAACAAGTTAAGCTCAAAATCTTGTTATGGACAAAAAGGAAACACATTTCATATGTAGAGCTAAGGATCTGCTGTTAGCATAACTGACATCTAAATGATCTAATCACAGAATTCTTATTAATCCAGATCTAATTATTATAGGAGAAGAAAGGAAAAAAAAGCAAATACTACTCCTATAGAAAAAGTTTCAATAATAACAATACAGCTAAAATTGTTTTACCCAGTCCTAGTGTCTGGTCCTTTTCCAGTGTTTTGCAACCCCTTCCACTGTCCTTCTGGGTGCTCAGATTGATGGCTTCAGACTGACGGGTGGGGGGCATCAGCACCCCTGAGTCCCTTGTCAGGCTGCTGGTTTCTTCCTCCTCCCTGTAGGAGCCAGTTGGGATCATTTCTGTAAGTTTGCTCATTTGGGTCACACCTTGATTTGCCACTCTGCATTGCAACCAAATTTACATATACGGAACCTTTACTTACGTTAGATACTTGTCCTTTGCTCTGTTTTCTACCCCTGAAATATGCTTTGTCCACCTCCCAGGGCTTCATTTCTTTAATTAACCATTGGTGAGTTGTTTACAGCCCTGGGCTCTGCCATGTCAGCCTCTGCCCTTTTTCTTATCACCCCACGCCTGTACGTCGTGTCCTGTGTCCCGACGTTCAAGGGCCCTCCTATCTTGCCCAGCCTGCCTTCCTCTACACCACCTCGTCGTGTTAGGCCTGAAGGTTTCATTCTGCATGGAAGAGGTATTTGTTGCTCCTGTCAATGTAAACATTATGGTTGTAGCAGGCAAAAATAAGCAAAAGGAAAACAAATCAACCATGGCCGCCTGGTCATTAGAAAAAAAATGCAGATACAGCTAATCGGGCTTAAAACAAAGCTCTAGGCAGGTTAAGACAAGTTCAGACAAAAAAGCCTGATGAACCTCAGTCCTGAGACCTTGAAAACTCAGCACTGCACATAACAGGCCCTTACAAGCAGTGGCAGTGCTGTAGTTACAGGGCTACAGGGCTATGGGTGCTGGTACTTGAAATGTTTAAGCCTCTCAGGAAAGCTTAGCGCTTGCGTCTCGTTCTTCATCCTCAGCTTCCTCGTGCTCTGTGACAAACGGGCAAGCTCTTAACTCCTCAGCACGTGGACACGCGCTTTCTGCCACAATCTGCTGCCTCCAGCCTTACCAGAAAGGCAATTTTTAATTTTTCCCTTGGTAATACCAGGCTCTCTTCCTTGGCTGTTCCCCTTTTCACCCAGCTGGGCTCCACGCTGCTGGCTCACCAGTTTCTTCTTGCCGACGCCAGCCTCTGCTTCCTGTGGGGGCCCCAGATTCCCAAAATGTGTGCTGTGATGACTGCAGGCATTTCCATGTGAACCGCTTTCACAGTCACCCCGAACTCAGGCTCTTGGAGGGGCAAGCAAAGAAAAAAGCTCAGATCACATGTGGAATTGAAAGACCCCCCTACTCCTCCTTGCAGATATCTGGGATGGGGACTGGGAGGGGGGGGCTACAACTTCAGAGTAGAAAGGCACTTGCAGATTTTGGCTATGAAAAGCCAGAGAAGAAAATAAAAATGGGTGTTGAGCTACTTTGCTATCATCGCTCTCACGCTGTGTTGACCTTTCCCCAGCAAAAGCTGACCATCAGGACCAGTTAGGTGCGCAAACAGCTGTATCCCACATAGATGTATAATGACAGCCAGCTAACAATAACATATTAATAAGCTAGAATCCCGTGGTTAGACACTGAAGAACCCAGGAAATCTTTCTAAGATAAAAATGTGTCAGCAATATATTAAAAAAACCCAAAGAGGAAAAAATAAGTAGACTAATCATTCAAGTCCTGAAGGTGTAAAAAAGACAAGGAAAAAAGCAGATTTTTTACTAACAGAAAAAGTAGTTAAGGAACACAAATGAGAAAAGGTTTTATCTTCTCATCCACTGATTTGCATTTCTGAAGCAGCTAGCTCAAAAGTTTCACAGTCCTTGGATGTAGGAGTGAGGACAGCAGCACTGGAGATCTTGAAGTGGAAATACAAGTGCTCAGGAGGTCTAGATGCCAGCAGAACAGTTAATAAAGAAGTAAAGGTCTCTAGGACAGTCTCAGAGAGCTCAGGTCAGACTAGCTGTTCTGCAACATGTACGGAAATGGCAGCAAAGGAGGTGAGAAAAATTCTGATCCAAATACAGCATTTAAAATTTCATGGGATCTTCAGCACTGGCTTAGAACAGACATTACGCAGGTGCAAAAAGGCTTCTGGGAAACTCTGGGAACTTGTGTTAGAGCTTAGAGTATGATCTTTTATTCAAGTTACTTGCAGAAACCTGTCTCAGTAAAACCCAACGCTCAGAGGGGCTAGCTGAAACACAAATATTTCCTCTTCTCAGCTGGTCACGCAATTCTTGGTGACAGAACAGGTCGATCTTCGCGGGTGTTGCGTTGGCAAAGCAGAAATTGCCAATCGCCCCAGGTTTCGGGAGCTGGCAGTCAGCTGAGTGGCTCCTGAGAGCTGGACTTTCTCCCTGACACTTCATGCTGGGAACATTGGAAATATTTTTGGGCACAGCTGGGTAAGCGCACCTTGTGCTCCTGCCCACGGTGACCTGTGGCACAGCTGGGTCATGTCCGCGGGGTGGGAAGGGAAGCTCTATTCAGCCCTTTCTGAAGGATGCTGGCAGTAAGAGGGGACTTGGGCGGCAGGGAGGGAGGCACTCGGCTGCAGACAAAAATAAGTGTTGAAAGGGAAGGCAATTATGAAGCTAAACTGGTAGGAGTGATCTGGGCCTGTGTTGTGCTGTCTTGGAAAACTTTCAAAGCCTTTTTAAGCAATTGGCATGAAGCTTTCTGCTGGCTATAAAAATGCCTTTTGAGAATCATCTCCCATTCGTACTTTTACAATTCATGCTTTTAATAGGAATATTGTACCCATTCAAAGTGCAGGCTTTCTTGACAGCCTGAGAGAATGGAGTTCAGAATAGGCAATACCAGTAGGTGCCTTGGCATTATTCCTGCCCTGCGTACATCAATTCTGCCTCAAAGAGAAGTGTCTTGGGGTGAAAAGCAGGTCTGCTTGTAAGGCTGTTCCCATCCTTTGTGTTGCTGCTGACCAGGTATGAACTGAATCTGCGTTGTTGTAGTGGTTCTGATCCTGGTATCTGTTCAGAGGGAGCTGCCCATGCCAATAAGCGAATTTCACACTGATACAGTAAGGTTAGATGACTATCGTTCTTGGTTGGGTTGAAGCCAGCAGCCATGACCACCAGGCGGGAGGCATTCTCACTGGGAAAGCACTTGTGTGTATGGTACACTTTACACAAGTTTCTGCTCCACTGAAGCGGCTGGGAGTTCAGCATGTAAATAAGATTTCCTCTGAATAATGATGGATTTCAGCGTGTAGTTTGGTACTTCTGAAAACGGAATTCTAGCCATGGAAGACTACAGGCTTCATCCTCTATTTCTTTCTTGATGCTCTGCACCACTTTGAATTTGGAAAGTTGTCTTCATGAGTCACCACTAGAACGATCTGCGTCTTGGAGCTGAGGAACCGAGCCGTGCTCCGGCACCCTCCAGCCTGGCCGCCCAGCACGAGCACAGAGGGGTGTTGACCCGACTCCTGAGACAGATGAAAATACATCAGAGTAGGCCTGAGGCTGCTCTGCTCAACTTCAGTGATCTTTTTAGGCAGCTGGGCTCCTTCCGTACTCAACGGAGAAGGAGTAGGACAGTAAGTTAGACCCCTGCTCTGGCTCAGTTACAGGAGACGCTGTTGTTTCTCCATTCACAATAGCAGGACTCTAATCAGACATGCTAACAAACTGAGTTGCCTAAAATTGTGGTGTGAGCATCCCTCCTGTGCTTCCAGATGTGCTGTTGTGCCAAGCCCAGCTTGAATAATCTGGACATCTATATTCCATTAGGAGTCCTTTAAGCTCTTCAATCTTCTCTTTTGAATGTAGTGTGTTTTTTTATACTGCAAACATGAGTGTGTAATTCAATGCATATGTTTTGGGAGTGGGGAGTCTATGAGAATGCCAAGCAAATCAATAAAGGTTTAGCATATCATTATTCATTGTTGTGATGCCATGAGGCATTTATGTATGCCCTTTAATAGGGAGGGGAGAAAAAAAGAGGAAAACTGTTATATATGTGTGGTAAAATTTGATTCAAGAGGAGGAGTTTGCATCTGAATTGCATGAAGTCTATTAAAATTTTGGTTGTCTTTAGATTAATAGGATTATGCCGTTCCCAAACTGATTGTTTCCAAGCAACGATGCAGATCCTAGTATGTGTTTGCTTATCTCTTTAGTTTGCTGCTAAACCAGAGAAGCTTCCAAAGATAACTGCAAAACTGATGATATCAGATGTTATACATAATTTCAAGACATTGTTTTGAAAAGATGGTCCATTTATCCTTTCTTTGGAAGCTGATTTAAAGAGTGCATCAGGGCTTAGGTAAGGCAACCAGCAAGTGATTTTTTTTTTTTTTTTTTTTTTTTTAATAAAGGAAATGACCTGCACTGCCACCAGCACGGCATGCTCCGATATGTAATTTTCATTTTGGACACAAACACTTTACTATGGTCAGGGGGAATTGCTCTCTCTGAGGAACAAATCCTAAGTAGTAGCCATGAATAGCAGCGCAAGTCTTCAGAAACTGCAGTTCAGCAAGGCTTTTCAAACATCCTCAAGCATCTAAAGGGCCAAATCTTCCCTGCTTTACTAATTGAAAGCTCCCTTCATGTATTATAAAGGAATGCACAGGCTACATAGCCCTCTATACTAAATAATAAATAGCCAGTTGCAAATGACATTGCTATTTTATACTCAGAACTGTCCAATTTGTGTGGAGATTTTGAAAGGTGCATTAAGAGGAGATTAGAGTATTTTCTCTTTTTCCTGGCTGCTTTCGGATTTGATGACATCATGGGATAAATATGATTCAGGAGTCAATGTTTAGTATTTTGGCATTCAAAAAGGCTGCCCAAAGAGCTCTGTTGCTAAACATCATTAATGCATTTTCTTTAGAGTAAGAAAATTGTGCATTTATACATAATTTAATATGAGGAAAGGGCTTTATAGAGTTCTCTGATGCCTACATAAAGAATATAGTGCAGCTCTGTGTACATCTGAATTTCCACAGAAGGCAACTGATCACCTCAGAAGAGAAATACATCAGCTATTTAGTGGTGTAAAGCAACAAAGCACAAAGTTAGGACTGGAAACGAAAAATACTATTATTGGTAGAAATTTTAGAAGGAATTTATTGTGGCAGAATGTAATTACCCAACTGGATGGAGTGCTGTGATTTATGACTGTGCCCTTGTAAAACACTTTGAGATGATTAATAACCGGCTCAATCCTTTATACTCATAACAACACTTCTGGCACAATAGCGCTGTAATGATCTGTCACTCTGGCTATTGTGTTATTGGATATATAAGATCCCCTGCATTAGGGAAGTGTGGAGTCTTGGGGCTAGTGAGCAGGCAGATACAGCTCCCTTACTATTTGCATTGCAGTATTACCAGAGATCTAATAAGGGCTCAGAGCCCTGGTGGGCTAGACGCTGATCAGTACTTGAAATGAAAGATGGCTTTCCCTTTCAGAGTTCACAATTTAATTATGTGATGGGAATCAATAGATAGATAGAGCAGAGAGGGAGGGCTGCATCATAGGAGTTGTTGCACTTCATATAATAAACACCAGCCAGAGTCCATCGTCTGTCTGCATCTCTTATAAAACCACTGTTTGATGGAAAATGAAATTATCTCATGTACGAGTTGAAGACTTACTTACAATTTCTTCTCATTTGTACTTCAGCAGCAGCCAAAGATCTACTGAGATTGTACTGTTCAGTTTGGCTGCCCAATGAGTTGCAGTCAAGGTAAGTAAAATACGAGAGAGATACCCCTGAAAACATCATGTAGGGTGTGATGGTATTCGCCTTAGTTTGGCTCCCTGGCATTTTGAGGGAAGTGGGGCAGTGAGGAAAAGGCAGTGAGACTTGAACATTTTCTGTTCCTTGGCTGGTTTAATGGGGGTACACAACAACTAAACAGAAACAGTGTGAGAGAGATGATGCACACATGTGAGAAAAGGGTGGAGGAGAGAGAGGCAGAGATTGACGTAAGGAGAGTGAGGCTGAGACAAAGGCTTTGGAGGGGTTTGTGAGAAGCCTATGAGCAGAGATGGAGGATGTCCCAAGGGAAATTAGCAGTGTAATGACCCCCGTGTCTGATAGTCTTTGGAGACTGTTTCTTGCACTTGTTTAAGCCAACTTGGCTGCCTTGGCCCCAAGGCTGGCACTTCCCATGTCAAACAATGGGACTTAACATTTACAAGCAAAATTGCATGGTTTCTGAAAAGAAGCGATATTGTGTTCAAGATTTCCACCAGGCCAGTGAAAGAAACTAATATTTGTCAGATAAAGGAACAATACGGTAGAAGAAGCAGGACAAATTTTGCTGTAAAATTGAAATACTTTTTTTACAAAACACTGGGGTCAAATTTGACCTCTCTGGCACTGGAAAGAGAAACGAGTGTGTTGAAAGAGGCACCTGGGTTTACACCAGTGTCACCGAGGAAGATTTGACTGATGTTTCCCCCCCCCACCAGGGACACTGCAGTTTCACGTGACTGAATGGTTAGAATGGTCCAGAACCAGTTTTATTTTGTGCATGACTTTGGCTGATGCTTCCTCTCTTGGCTGAGCGCGCGCCGCTCCATTTCTCTTCCTTATTTTTGTGCTTCGCTTGCTTTGAGGTCTCCTCCCTCCTCCTCCTTCGCAAAACTGCCAGGCTCCGAGATACACAGCGTTAAAAAAAAAAAAAAAAAAAAAAGGAAAACCAACAGAAAGAAAAACTCACAGCCATTTCCCATCGCCCTTTCCAAAGGGCATGACGAGCTCCGGAAAACACAGCGCAGCCGGGCCGCGCCCTGTCCATGGTGCTGAGCGGCGGCAGTTTTCCTTCAGGTGACGCGGTTTTTTTCTTTTTTTACCTTGAACCGCTGCTGCGTGCAACAGATGTCTGCCAGCCTGGATTTTCCTCTTTTAGCCACCCTAAGAAGGCAGGGAGATTAATTAAAGCCAGAGCCCTCCCCATAGGTGAACGGCCCTCTGGATGCGTTCAGGAGGGCTCTCTCGCTTTCCCTCTTTGCATCTTCACCAGTTGTTTGCATGGGACAGAGGATGAGGTCAACACTGAGAACCGCTTCTGCTTCGATTTGTTTATGTGTTTACTTGTAATTTTTAAGATAACTGCAGAAATAATGAGAAATAGCAGGGAATGGGAAACTGATTGAGATTGATCGCTTCGTGTATTTGGCTTGTGATGACCTTTGGGGAACGTGCGTATTTAATTTTTACTGATGTTGTAAAGGCACAGACAAAGTCTTGACCTTTCTGATCCAGGGTGACCACTATGAGCATCCCACTGAGAATTAATTACGGCTGCCTGGAGCAGCTCCAAGAAGCATTTATTAGAGTACTATAAATGTGGTAAAAGCGATCAGCATGCCTGGGAGAAGCCATTCCATGTGCCCGCTGTGATATCTAAGAGAAGCTCAGACTTGTCGGCTTGTTGTTTTGTTTTACTGTTCATTAACAAGACTGAAACAGGAGAGACAGCGTTAGAACTCCAGGGCAAGCATTTCCCATCATTCTGCTCTCCACACAGATACTTCTGCATTAGATTAAGGCACAATAGATAGAACTAGGCAGAACAAAAATCAAACGTCTCCCCAAGAGACAGGACACAGTGCAATTCCCTGACTGTACAAAGCACAATACAACAGCTTCTTCTAGCAGTCTCCTAGAAATGTAAAGTGGAAGTGAACAGAAAGCTGTTCAGAAGAACTCCATACAAGAAGAACTCCATACAAGGAAGTATTTAAAATTCAAGGTATGCTATGATGCCGTTGTACTTCAGCATCTAGCACAAAGCTGGGGCTACTAGTCACATGGGAGTTTGCAGTCCTTTTCTCCAGAGATCAGTCTGAAAATGGAAGATCAGTTACGTGCACAAAGTTTAGGCAGATATATTTCAAATAAGAGCTTAATGATTTTGTCAGATATTCTTGCAAAAGGACTGCAGTTGAATAAGGACGTTTAAGTAAAAATTGTAAAACCATCTAAATTTGTTTTGGAGAAGGATTTAATTGGAAATTATGATGAAAAAGCCAAAAATGTGGATTAACCTAAAATGAAAAGGGCAGCCAAGTTACAGCAGATGGCTTTTTCTTGTTCTTTAAGTGCCTTGTAATGAGGAAAATATGCTATGTAATGACAGTTGTTTCTAAACTGACTTTTTTTTGGGGGGGGAGGGGGAGGGGAGGAGGTTTCCCATGAGGCATTTGTTGAAAAAGGATAATCAGAAAGACATAGCTGCAGACAGTCTGTATTGAGCTGTTTTTGTTCCGGAGTTCCGGAGCTCAGTTTGACGTATGGTAGGAAATACAGCCGTCTCCCATTCCAGCTAAAACTGAAGGAGCAAATAGCCTCTCTTTCTCCCTTCTGCCTTCCCTCCCTGAGCATCTACATTGCATAAGGGCTCCACCACTCTCTTTCTCCCATAAAGCCCCTCTGTGGGTTGACTAAGATCTCTTTATTCTGACAGGTTTTTGTTTTGTCTTGCTGTGGTTGCTTTTATTTCCCTCCTGTGTCAGTTAAGAATTCCTCCTCTAATGCCGTTATACAAACAGTTACCTACAACTGAAAAGCTGCTGTTAAGATTTACTTAAAAATCTCCCCCTCATTCCATTTTTTGATTCCTTTCTACTCAAAATGGGGTTGAGGGGGGGGAGAGGGAGTGAAGGAAAACAGAAGAGACAGCCTATTCTATATGACATATGCTCGTTTTCCCAGCAAGGCTTAATTACCATTGGGAGTTCGCACTCCTGTTCCTTTTGACACACTGAGCACTCCGAGTGCAGTGCAGTGCCTCTTGCCTATTCCGGTTTGCATGCACACGCATAAGATTTGCTTGTGCATTGGGGCACTTGTATATGAATTGTAGATGAGAACGGAGACTGTAGGCATCTCTCTGAAGACTGTAGGAATCCATGCAGCTTTCAGGAAGATTTAAGACCCACAGAAAATGATACTTTTCATGCTATTTTCATGTAAGGTTTCATCCTGCAAAGAGATGAGTGTACTGACCAGAAAGTATAGGTGGAAATTCAAACCCCTACGTAGCTCAGCCAAAAGGTCCTAATGATAACGCAAGGGCAAGGGAGCTTTGCAGTCAGCAGGACTGAACTCATGACTGATATCTGAAGAGACTCATGCTTCATGCTTTGTGGGTACACAAGTGTAATTGGATACAACAGGAGGCGTAGGATATAATGTGCAAGATGGAACCCTAACATGGTGATTGCTCTTCAACTTTGCATAATGAAATGTGCATTGTGTTTTGAGGAAGAGCATGATTTCCCTTGTTTTCAAATGTAAAACATAGCTAAATTGTATTAGCTTCAGCCAAAAAGAAGAATAAAAGCTAGAGAATTCACATGCTGAAGCTATGTTGTTAAGGACAATTAAAGAATATTCTTCACAAAAGAAATTCAATACATATAGCACTTCCAAACTTCATTAGAAAGAAAGATTGTGCTTTTCAAGATTAAAAGTGTGTCTATTTATGAAAATAAGCCTTTTTTTTCCTGTTTTCAAGCTCTACATTTTAAACTATCAGCTGGATCTCAGCTTTAGCTGATTTCAGTAACATTCCAGACTACTGGGAAAGTCTGTCCTACCAGAAGAAGCAGTAATAAGTTGCTGAAATTATCTTGATAATTAAACAGTTTAGCTTTATATTTATTTGCTGAAAAATCCCCTGGTGACATATTAATTATGCATAAAGCTTTGCCTTGTAAAAGTCAGTTGGTTTTCAAATACCCATCTCATCTCTATTTATTTTTAGAAAGCTGGTCTTTCAAACTGACAGTATTTCAACTATTTTAACACTTTGATGAAGACCTAACTTTCGCTCTGATAATTTTTCAAAATGAATATCTAGTGACTTTTTTGATCAAGCCACAATCACTCTTACTTCTGAAGCAGGAAATAACTTTGCTTTTAATCTTGGTCTTCATTCAGCTCTGCCCTATTCAAGGCATCTTTGTTCACCAGAGGGCTGCTTAAAAGAGGAGCTCAGTCTATAGTGGCTGGAGCTGCCAAAGAAGGAAACCTTTGGAGGGCTTATCATGGAAAAATATATTTAGAGCAATACAGCTGTTTGAGGGGGAGAGTGGGTATCGAAGCTCCCTGAAGACTACCGAAGTCCCCCTCTCTCATACCAGGTATCACTGGCTGGTCTTTAGAGTGATAGTATCATACTCCTGCTAAAGTGTAGGCAAAATTTTGTAATATCTCTAATTCACTGCTCAACTTCAGGCTAATATTTTCAGTGAATGCAATACTGCCAGATATGTTACTGAGGGATAGGGGCAGCATAGGGAGGTGATAATCTGGAGCATTAGCGATGGAAGGAGGCCTTCCCATCTGTGTAAAAGTGATGTTGACCCTCAGTCACATGAGCAAACACTTAAATACAAATTACTTGCTGATGCTCAAAATCTAAGAACCTTATATGAGTAAAAATTCAACTTTTGCCTGCCTGGTGCCCAAAATGCCTGGCTTTCACTGACAATTCTGAAACATAATTTTGTGTCTCTTGTGCAGATATGAGTGTTCTATACTAGATACACGAGATAAGTAATCAACTTGAATATAAACATGAATTTTAAGAAAATGTTTAACTTCAACTTCCTTGAAAATGCTGGTATAGATAGAGGGTTTTTACATTTCTATGTGACATGTCTGAACGACATTCTTTTAAGAAGCTGGAGAAGATTGTTTGGAAAGCAGTGATTGTGGAATAGTTATCAAAGGTTCACTCTTACAACAGAAAACTCTTGGCTGAGACTCTCCAGGGATGTGTCCTGATTTTGGTAATGTTTTGTATTTACTTCAATGACCTGGATGATGAAGTAGAAAGTATGTTTAGCACATATGCAGGTGTCAAAACCTGGTGGGGTAGCAATCAAAATGATCCTGACAAATGGGACAGCTGGTCCAAAAAACCAGGATGAACTTCAAAAAGGAAAATGCAAGGTCTGCACTTAATCTGGAAAAATCAACTGTATTAACACAGAATGGGAAACAGCTGACTAGGCAGAAGTTTTTGCTGAAAAAGTTGTTGAGGTTACTGTGACTCACAAGTGGAATATGTATCAACAATGTCATACTATTACAGTAAAAGCAAACATGCGGGTTTGCCATTGACTGCTGCGTGTCTAGTTCTGTGCAGTGAAGTTCAGCAAATGTGGAGGCAATCCAAAGGAAAGAAAGGAAAATGACTGGAGAATTAGAAAACTTGTCCTGTGAGGCAAGAATGAAAGAGATAGGGGTTTAATTTATTGAATGAATGACTGAAGAGATGTGAGAAGCTTTCAAATAATCAGAGGTTGTCATCTGTTCTCCATGTCCGTTGTGGATAGCACAAGAAAAGAATGTGCTAGAATTACATCATGGAAGAGTTACATTAGTAAAAACTTTGACAATAAATGCTAGGCAAGAATGCAGAAGAAAAGTGTGGAATTCTCTGCTTTAGATTAAATACTTTAGAATAATCAAACATACATCAGTCCATAACCATATCTCTCTCATTTATCCAGCACAGGAGGGTGGATTAAGAGATCTCTTGATGTCATTTTGGCCCCATTTTTTGTGTCTCTATCACTACTCTCCCTATTTAATTTTAGTGTGAACTTTTCTATTTGCATTTAATTTACATACATTTTTGAAAGGTATTCTTAATAAAAATCTGTCTGCCTCATCCAAACTAAATGAGATTCATGCATTTAATTTTCTTCTGGTGCTCTCCTACCTTTACCTCCATACCTCAGTCATTTCCATCTCAGCTTCTTCCATTCTGGGACACCAGATGCCAGGTCCACTGGGTAAGCCTAACTTGTGATCCAGCTGTGTCTAGCAGCTGGGGTCAGGGAGTTGGAGAGGGGCATCTCAACTGGAAAATATGCTCCTTGGCAAGGTGCTGGAAGGAAAGAAGACGGTGTCACTGGCCTTGTGTCTCTCCTCTGCCATGTAACAGGATATAACAGTGCACTCGTCATAGGGATCCTAAGAGGAGGCCTCATACATTGGGTCAGGGGAAGTTCAGAATAATTTGTGCTTCTTTTTGTGCAAACTTTATACACATTTGGTCCCTACCATGAGAAGACTGCAGTCTAACAGCAGGTACATAAATGGCTGTGCATATAGAGAAGTTGATTCCTGTGAGGCAGACACTGAGGTCAGTAATTAAAATGTTCCCATGATGGTTTTCTTCTGATGAGTTATGCATACTTGTATAGTTGGAAGACTGGGATGCTTTCATATTTTTTATATTTTTATTCACTTTTGACTGTACTCCCCATGTTTGTTTGCTATGTAATATGCCTCCTAACGGTTCCAGGAGCATATTTTTTATTTGCACCCACTACGATTTTTACAGTTGAATAAAAAAAAAAAGGAAAAACATTTAATGCCACTAACCCTTTCACCACAGCTATCTCCTTCATTACTCTTCCCTTACCTTATCTTACACTCTAGACTGCAGCTAATGTCCGTGCAAAGGGGTGGGATGCTGCTGGGACATTCCAAGATCTTGGACAAGGTTGGGTTTGGCTCTGAAGTTCTGCACATCCATGTGTCATTCCAAGTATCTTTATACCTAAGGCAAATCAGAGGTTCAAATATAAGCCGGAGGCACGTGATGGTCAGAGAGCTAATCTTCATGCTCTGGTTGTGTCTAACTGACCCCCTGACTTTCCCGAAGTCAAAGATGTTAGCGGAGTACAACACTGATGCACTCACTCTTTTGTGTGCTTCTATGGATGAGAAGAGAGATTTCTAAAGGTACATAGGGGAGGTAGATGATAACCTCTTGCTGAAAGCCAGTGGAAAGCGGATGGTTGCAGTCCATGTTGGTAAACTTTACCCATGGTGCTACAAGAGAGACAGACAAATCAGATGGAACAAGACTACAGATAACTATTGGACTGGGAGCAATCAAACATAGTCATTGTGAATGTTTCAATATTCACGTCTGTTTGTGGGCTCAGTAGAGTGAGAAAGCAGCTAGGGACTTGCAAGGACTCAGCTGCATAAATCCTCTGACACTGAGAGCAACATGTTGCTATTCCTTACCCTTTTATTTTTATCCAGGTGTCCTGGTTTCAGCTGCGATAGAGTTAATTGTCTTCCTAGTAGCTGGTATAGTGCTATGTTTTTAAATTTGGTATGAGAAGAATGTTGATAACACACTGATGTTTTCAACTGTTGCTAATTAAGTGTTTATACTAAGTCAAGGATTGTTCAGCTTCTGTTGCTCAGCCAAGAAGGCGGCTGGAGGGCACAAGAAGTTGGGAGGGGACACAGCCAGGACAGCTGACCCCAACTGGCCAAAGGGGTATTCCATACCATGTGA
>JAVJGG010000027.1:5504327-5544689 GCA_035590195.1 Aviceda cuculoides | reverse complement strand
CCTGTGTGGAGTCAGGAGTTGGACTTGATGATCCTCATGGGTCCCTTCCAGCTCAGGATAATCTATGATTCTATGAGTAGACTTAAATCCTCTTTCTATGACAATGTTGATGCCATTTCTTGTAGAACGCACTTACTAATCTTTCAGGTCTAGTGACTACATTTTAGGTAGTCGCTTGTGTTTAGCTTGCTATTCACCTATGCAACTTAATGTTGTAACTGTTTTTTTTGAATGCCCCGGTTTTGTTTCAGTATGAAGTGGGAGGTTAGCTTGAATTGCTGTTTGGGGTTTTGGTTTGTGGTGGGGTTTTTTTGTTTGGTTTTTTGTTGGTTTTTTCCTCCCCCTTGTGCTGAAGCAGATTGAGTGCTCTTATCACTTGTGTGGTCTCAGCTATAAGGGCAGTAATTCCATAAACTGCTTTGACTTCTTTTCTCTGGATTAAGTTTCTGCTCACTTCCAATCTGATTCCAGCCCTGGAAGCAGCTCAGCCAGGAGCAGCAGCTATAATAGCAGAAATGTTGAAACAGGGAAAGGGGAAAAGAATCCATTTAATTAAATCAAGGAGTGGTTGGCTTACAACTGTCTCAAAAAACACAACTTTAAGTGGAGTGGATCCTAAGGCAATAACTGGGTTTTGCTTCTGAGAAGGAAACATAACTCGTCTTGTGTTTGAAGCACTTATTGCTAAGTATTGGTGTGATCTAGGTCCAATTTCTGATCGTTCTATGGGCCATGTGTGCTGGCCAATATCATGGAGTAGCTTTGTGCCTCTTGACTGTATAATTGCGGTGCTGCTTCTTGCCTTTCTCAAGTTTGGAGAATAAATTTAATGTCTAGGTGTACAGATACTGTAGAAACACAGGTATTATGTAACCTTACTGTAAGAGGCTTTCTAATGCTACTTTGCAGTTGCAACCTTGCTAAGTTTAGGCAGTCAGTTCCCCCTTCAGTGGGTTTTAGCTGGCTGTATCGCCAGGAATTTGCTATGTGGTTGACTGCTGGCTAGTGAGGAAAAGGAGATCCTTCCCCAAGTGTTGGGTGGCAGAGTGCATTACAGGGAAGGAGAGAATAGACTAAACTGACTCTCATGCATAGACTGTCTTTATTCCCTCCTTCCCATGGAGCCTTCATTTGTAAATATTGGAAGGAGCCATAATTAAAAATTACTGTGTGGCAGGTTTTCAGCCATAAGATGATTGGTTTTTTCAATTGGTACTTGCCTCTTTTCTTCTACCTTGTCCTCATAAAATTAAAAGAAAACTGTTCCTTTTCAACCTTTGTGTAGTGAATTAAAACATGACAACGGGCATTTTAGGGTACATCATGCTATTGGTTTGGATCCAGGAGTATGTTTATGATGCAGATTCCCAGGTTGTGGAGTATATGAACTCCTTTCCTTTCTGATGAGTCTAAAACCAAAAGGTCCTCTCTAGGAGCATACCTGATGTTCAGCATCTAATGGTCCATGAGACCAGGCAAGAGCTAGTTTGGAACAAATATCCCTGCTTCCCTACCAAAAAAAAGTATATAAGATGGACACAGGATCATCAGCACCAACTATTCTGCTCTGCAGGTGTCTGTGCTCCTATTGTACCACACAACTTGCTAATGCAGCCTTTAACCTTACCTACTGTTTGCCTAATTCCTTTTGAAGTCCTTGAACATCCCCAGAGGTCCACAAGTGGAAAACCTCTGGCAGATGTTGCTGCTCTTTTTCTTGTGGACTCCACATATTTTGTTCAGTTCTGCTTTTATTGTACTATGTAATGCTATTATACTATTTTTCCTCCCAGTTCACCCACACTTGGCATTGACTAAAAGCAGAGAATTAGAGATAGCTGTAAATCAGTATGATAATTCCAAATGTTCAATGTTAGGTTCTGAAATTTCATAGACTCTTAAAAAGCTACATTTACATTTTCAAGACATATGTACATATATGTCTTGAAGAAAGACACAAAGACTTGTGTTTACAAAAGGTTCCACAAGGGATATTTAAATGCACTGTTTTGAAATGCTGGAAGAAAGTGGACTTTAAAAATTAGTCAGTATTATTATTGGTAACCTCTGTATCCCCAGTAATCTTGGCTAAGATTGATGCTTTTAGCTCGGAAAAAATGTTGCTTAAGCTTCTTTTTAGTGATTGATTATACATGGTAAGAATGCTTTTTTTCTCCACCACCCCCACCCCCCCCTTAAGCTGGTTTCTGGAGCACTTCTACCCTGCCAGCTCCATGGAGATCTGTTGATACAATGCCAGATTTCATGGAACACAACTTTTCAGCCTTGAAGTCTTGAAAGGGGATTTTTAGAGAAGTCTAACTGCTGTATTCGGTCTGAGACTCACTATGGTTTTATAGTAGCTTATTTGTTTCATAATGGGAGTTACTGTATGTTTAATGAGGAACTCTGTTTAATGCTCCAAATAAGGTTTTGTAAGCCAGCAATACTGTATCAAAACATGTTACTTTTACTAATGCCTGACATTGATTTTAAGCTTTATTTACCTCCCCGCCCCCCCAAAATCAGAACAACCCCCTCCCCCCAAAAAACCCCCGAGACAAGGATTATACATCAAATTATTAGGAAGTAAATGGTGGGCAGAACTTTGACATCTAAATTTGGGATGCTAGTAAAAGGGAAGATCTGTCACAGAAGAGCCAGAAACACCAGGGGAAAGTAATGCTTTATATTTGGTGAGATGTAGCTGCTTTCAATCTTGATGTTCTTCATACATTAACAACGCATTAGATACAGCAAGTGTATTCAGATTTTTTTTTTACTGCGGTTTTATTTCTCTTGATATTTTGTTCCTGGTGAAAGGCGTAAATGGGTATCTGTCCATGTAACTTAATTTTTAAAAATGTCTTCGGTATCAATAAGGCCAGGGAAAGAGGTATGATTCATGTTGATTTCTGCTGGACTCTGTTACTTGCTTGTGATCCAGTCACTGGGGTATATTGAGGTCCTGTACTCCCGATAACTGGATGTTTTGCTGTTCCATCTATAACTATTACTATTTTATTTTATGAACTGGAAAATTACAGACTGCTAATTTCTTGTGTGTCAAACATGAATGGTTTCTGTGATTAACTTAGAGATGTTAACTGTGTGGAAGAGAGAGAGGAAGATTACCTGGTAGAGAAAAAGAGCATCATTAGCGCTCAAGTTACCATACACAGGCAGATAACGTGTAGGAAAGATATGAAAAGCATTCCCACCCCGGGAAAACCTCTAATCGGAGCTCAGCCCTCCATAGGTACCAGAGCAAAATAACCACAACACACAAAGCTGCAGGATGCCTGGCTGCATTAATGCGGGGCCTTAATAAGGCTGCTTGTGTTTGCTGGTGGTTTTTTGGGTGGTGGTTTTTGGTTTTGTTATTTTTGGTGTGGTGTTGTTTGTTTGTTGTTTTTTTTTTTTTTTTTAACTGACTTGAGTGTTGCACTCTATTACACGTAGTATCTTTTTTGAGTTATGCACCAGTCCTTGATCGCATGGCACTTTGTGATAACACTGTGGTACGGTAGCCACCAGGAGATGGACTTCATGGGAACAGATGGCACACTTGGCTCAGGATGAAAATAGTCAGGAATTTTTATGTTGATTCACTTAGATTCAGCTGTTGGATCTAAACATGAAATGTTTTGTTCAGTTTTTCCTTGAAATGCACCCAAAATAAATCTGTTTCCCCCCCAGCCCACCCCCCCTCCCCGACTACTGCCATTTCCAGTTTTCTGCTATATAGGGAGAGTGATATGTTGGTAGTAGTGTTTATAATAAGGAGAATTAGGAAAATCCTGAGTTTCCTGCTGAAATTCCATAGTGTGGGTAGATGGGAGGCTCCACCTTGAGGAATTTTAGGGATGTCGATTTATTTTGTGTTAATTTAAATCTTCATGGGCTGTCTGTGTGTTTTGTGACACATGCCAGGAAATTTCTGCTGCTGTCTCCAAGAACCTGGTTGTTCAGGTGGACGTTGAAGTTGCTTGACTGCAAGGTATTTTAAGGATCGCAATACACTGTGGTAACTCGATAAAGCATAATTTCAGATGTTTCTCAGTGAGAAAGTGTCTCCTGCCTGGTGAGAACTGGGAGTGCAGGAGGCATATTAGGAGTCAAGGCAGGCAAAGATTAATGCTGAGTTGTTGTGCAAAGTGTTTTTTCTTTTGCTGTTTGACCTATGTTATTGTTCTTTTACATCGTTGCAGAGTGTCATATATGTAATGTGTACATATCTGTGTGTGTATATATCAAATATATATATGCAAACTGTGTACTTGTATGTATGCATATATAATTTTTTGGAGGTTTTTTAGTATAGAAAAGAACTATAAGAAAACTTGACACTTCCCTATGATACTGTAGATTTTGGATTAACTGAACTATGAGAAAACTTAACACTTCCCTGTGACATTTCAGATCAACTGCTGTGGGGAAAAGAGTTTAAGAACAGATTTTTTTTTTTCCTGAAAAAATACTGTTCTGAAAGGATTCTAACAGTAAATATTAGATAGGGGAAATAGGGAACACTGTGTATTGCCATAAAATGGATATTATTGGACATGAAGTGGATCCTTCATCCCTTTTGTACTTTTCCCTCCAATTTAGCGTTAACTGGAGTTCTGCGAGACAAATTACTGAATTTGCTTCTGGTTTAGCTTGAGGTCACTTGAGGATCTGAAGGGCATGTTCTCACTGCAGGTGAGCTCCTGAGGCCTCTACCGGGTGGCCTTTGTCACGCAGGCTGTGACCCAGGCCGTTATTTCCAGCACTTCAAATCCAGTAAGGCTCTGTTAAGTGGGATCAATGTAAGTCAGCAAGGCCTGGCTGCAACTTATGTTTTCTTTAAATAATCAAGGCATTTACTTCTGATAACACTTATTGTTTGTGAAGGAGAAAGGCTGGGACAAATGTGCTCTAAATGGTCTCTAAGAGCTATTTGTGCATTATTGTAGTCTAAATGTTAAGAAAAGGCTTGTTTATAGTTGCAGACTTTTCGTATTTTGTTACAAGTTGTTCCAGCATCAAATTGTTTAAAGTAGTGTAAAATACCATATGGTAATGATTCTTGTGTTACAGAATTACTCAGTTTCTGTAATGTAGATAAAATGTGACTTTCCCTGACTCAAACTAAACTATTAGAAGAATGGTGTATTAGATATCCAAACCAGATTTAAAGTAAGCACTCTAACATGTATAAGGCCATCATTCAAGAGGCCATATTGAAAGAATCACACTTAAAATATAGTCTTTCAATAATTTATAGAGAAATGAGAATCCACTCTGTGCCCTCTTATTTGAACTGTCAGATGGATGAAGAAGGAATTTGTGTTTATAATGATGCTTTTTGGACTGTAGTCCAGACAGATCCTGGAACAGGTGGGTGGTGAACAAGAAAGAAACTTCTTTTAGGTGGGGAATGTCCTGGTATGGTTGATTGTTACTTAAGGAATAGTGTTTATTAAATACCAGTTCTCTTGGTTTTGTAATTTTTTACATTTTATTGCCCTGTGGTATTACTATGCTAGAAAATTTAAGAGGCACTAAACAGGTGGGAATTACTAGTGTTGAAGTGCACAGCAAGATGTTCGAGCCATGGTTTACTTTAAGGCTAAATTCATCTTGGCTATTTCATGGGAATACTTCTGGTTGTTGAAAGAGTGGCCTGTAGATATTTTCTCAGATATCTGGGCTGCTGAGTTTGGCTATGGAGAGTGAGAGCTGTGTGGCTCTGTCTACACAACCAGCTCTGTGCTCCAATCTGATTAAGATCCAAGCCTGATGACATCTGGAAAGATTTTGACCTGCTAGTGGAGAGCTGTTCCTGGCCTAATTAGCTTGGCATTATAACTAGCTCTCTGCTGCTTTGTGATTTTGATCCTTTTGACCTCATCCAGTTTATAGTCCTCAGTGAATATTGCCATTTAGGTCCTAAAGGTTAAAACAAAACCAGATTTTACAGGATGCCACTTTACCAATCAGTGTATCAGTACTTCTAAATTTTCATATATGTTTGGTTATTCAGAATAGAAAGAGCTGAATAATTCAGCACCTGTATGGTTTGCATATGTCAAGATGATACAAAAGGGGAGGATGATCAATCTAAGTCTCTTCTCCTGTGCTGTAAGACAAAGCGCTGCTTCCTCCTCTTTCTTAATTCTGCGCCGAGTTCCTTCTTATTCTGGCTGAGTGCTTCTTTTCAACAGATGGTATTTTTAAAGGGTAAATGTTATTTGAAAGGTAGACTGTATAGTGTAGTAAGATATTTATCTTTTTATTTCTTTCAACTCTGCTTAAAAAACCAAAAAGCTACCACTATTTCTGTATATGCACACAGAAAATACTTTTGAGTTGCTGTGCGAAACTGTTCAAATTGTATTTGTTGGAACTTGTTTAAATTCTTAGTGTATAACTTTTCAGTAAAGACAAACAAATAAAACTAAAGGAAAACAAATGGTGACTCAGTTCAGTTCTGTTTGCTTGAATAGGAGAAGGGATGATGATAAATTATTGGAGTATAATACAGATTTCAAGAGAGGTCATATAAAAGAAAAATATGTTTTCAGTGCAGTGTAAGTACTTCCTTAGTGAGACAAGTCTGTTCTTAAGATAGCAAAACCTAAACAAATGCTCTTGTGACTTGAAAAGATGTTTTTTCTTTCTTGTGTACATGCGTAACATTTAGACTATATTTGGTGTTAACCTAGTAGTATTAGGTTGAAATGATAAAATTGATAGTGGCAGTAAGGTTTTTTAAATGTATAAAGGCAGTGGAACAGATGTTCAGAACAGTATGGAATATTCCTTCTTCCCATCCCACCATCCCTTTCACACTGAGCCATCTGGAAGGGACTATGAGCAGGATGAGCAGCCATCACACTAAGAACAAGATTAACGTGTCGGCATGTTTTGTCGATAGTTTAAACTGATCATTGTTCGTTCAGCAGAAGGCAACGATGTGAGTTATTGCGTGTGTGGTTACATTATCCATGTGGATATGGAAGGAAGACAGAAGAGAAAATGTGATTCATATAGAACAATTTATATAGAACAATTAATAAGTGGTGGTCAGTCTGGATTTGGACCCACATAGGCACAAATCAACTTTTTTTCCCCATTCAGCATGCTGTATTAATGTGACTAGCCACCTTTTACCCTTAAGCGCAGTGTCAAGTGATCTTGTTCTGTTAAACTAGACTTAAATTTACTTATTTGGGTAAAAGCTTCTGTACACTTTTTTCCAGAGCTGTTCAGTCTATGCTCTTCATGTACTTTTTTTTTTATTTTTTACCCTGATTTTTTTTTTTACAGCAACAACTATACCACGTGTGGATGTCTACCAGTTTAATCAGTTGGGAGAGAAAGCATGATTAGTGTTTTGGCTTAATGAACAAAATTTGGTTAGAGAAAGGACAGCTTATGATCTAGAAACGAGAGACTGTAGTCATGTGTGAAGGTGTCCTGGATCATCTGTACTGATACAGAATGAGTAGAAAAGGGTGGGTGGATCCGATGCTAGCAGAGCGATTGGCTTCAGTACAGTAAGCTACTGTATTGTGCAATCTGTGAGCCTATATTAGATTTCAGGTAAGCAAATCTGTTCTTAAACAGATACCTTCGTGATGTTAAGTGTACCAAGGAAGATTAAAATGTGTTAGTGAAGGAGAAATCTTATTTAAAAGCTTAACAAATAGCTTCACTGGGACCACAGTGTTTTTCTTCCGTTGTTTTGTGTTTCTTTCAATGAAAAGAATTTTAAGGAATGGGAATGTGACGTTAGATTCAAAAAGGCTACTTGAGAATGAGACGCTTAAAGCCTGAAACTACTACTACTGTAGTGCGGTAAGCTATTCTAAGTGAGAATGTGAATCAGGAGAAAGTGACACAACCAAAGATCTCAGCTTTCAGAGGAAAGATATGCATGAGAAAAGAGAGGTTAAAACTAGCTGAGGGATATCAACAGATATTCTGGGGAAACTTTATCCTGTGAAGAAATGGAATGATGAAATTAAGTAAATATTAGTGTTTAAAAAGAAAAGTACTTCAACATGAAAAATATAGTGTGCATATGTTTTCCTGTATTTTTATAAAAACTATAAGGCATCTTTAGAAAATATAAAGATTTAAGTGGCAGAAGGGTAAAAAAAATTGAAACTAATTTACTGGCCAAGTTTTTTTGCGTATTGGGCAGTGTGACAAAATGTGATGAATATGAATTGCAAAATCCATTAATTGGATTATGAGAACTTAATACAGGAAAAAATGATATTACATAGATATGTTCTATATTCCATAGATATGTTTTAGTTGGGCCTGAAAAGAACTATAGTTGTATACCCAGAAATGGAGGTAAAACAATGCAGTAACCTCAGTTAGGCTACTGGTTGTACACTTGCTTCATTAGTAGAGAGTGAGAAATATCTTTATTTCTTCCTTTAGCAATGGGGAAGCCGTTTAATTGGCTGGCATGTATATGATCCCTTATTTCGGAGCAGAAGATGAAACTTTTTCATAATCTGTCTGTAATTCATAATAAGATTTTCATTTCCTTAGAAACTGCTGAGGGAGAATCCTATGGTGGAGAGAAGCTAGTGTTGGGATTGTAGTTTTGGAATATTTAATTTGTATTGGAAGGAAAAAAAAATTCAAGCAATAATGTTAAAGCGGTCCCTCGGTCTTGTTCACTTATTAGGTGGTGAAATGTAGACACAAGTACTTAAGTGGAAGTTGATGAGACCTTACTATTACAGCATGGCAGATGCACAAATACGTTCTTGAACCACAGTCAACCGGTAATGCGAAGATGGGGTTGTAAAACAGGGCCTCCCCCCCACCCCCACAATAAATCATCCAGCAAGTTTTAGAGAAAATCAGGCAGATTTCCTACTTGTCTTCATAGCTGTTGATAGTATTTAAAAACCTCTTTTATATTACAGTTTACACTTTAATGGAAAGAATAGCTACATAATTTCAGGTTAAATAATTTTCAGGACATTTTTTTCCTGCATTAGTGACTGTCATCTTGTGTGTGCTTAGAGTTAATGTTGGTGTGAAATTCTGATGAGAACTAAATTTAAAGTAACTGTGAATGTTCAGTGCTGTGGAGAGCCATTTACTTTTTTTTCCTCCCAACTTTTTAATTAGAGGAAATTTCTGAATTAATATGTTCATCTTCTAATGGTTCTGTAAACTTTTGTGTTGCAGGCCCAGTGTTAGCAGAGGTAACTACCAAGTCAAAATTTTTGTTCTGCTTTTTATGGGGGTTTTGGAGATGTGGAAGGTTGGCTAGGAAAACGTAGGTCCATAAAATATATATAGGTTGTAAATAACCAAAACCGAACACCATCCCTTCCCCTGTTGTCCTTTCTCTTGTCATTGCTTAACATCTTGATTTCCTTCATAATGTCACTGGACCATAAAATCTGCCCTGAAGAGCTCAACACAGACAAAAACCCATCCAAATAAAAAAAGAAAACAACTCTCCAAGTTGGGGAACATTCAGAAATAGCTAATTGTAACAGACATTAAAATAAGAGCTCTATTAAAGAAACAAAATTGCTTTAGGGATTTCTGTGCCCATTTAATCATTGCTAATACTTAGGTTGGTATGATGTGAGAGGAAGGTCAGAAATGGTGGTCTGATGTGGAGAAGAAAAAAACCTGTTTTCATTCTAGTATTGACTGTCATGCCTCTCATGTGGATCTGGCAATCAGGAGGAAGATCTGTGGAAAAGATGTTGCTGGAGTCGGCTGCAAATTAAATTTTAGCTATTCTTTTGAGGTAGACATTTTCTAGGCATTTCACTTTATGTACATTTTCTTGTTGAAAGATGTGCTTTGCTGCAGATAAGCAAAAAGGTGTTCTTGATTTTTAGTTATCTTTAAGGAACAGAATTCTGTGCATAATTCTGACAAATGTCTGCTCTTGCTTCAGCAAACTCAGTATCAAAATCAAGAGAGTTGCATTAAAAATCAGGGGAAACATGAAAAAACTGTATATTAACTAATAGACTCGTTTGTCCCTTAGATTGGGATAACTCTAATAGAAGTACTTAAACCGTAATTGTGATGTTTAGTAAAATTTTATTTTGTTTTGGTATTTGTTCCATAGTAACGTGGCTGAGAGGGATTGCATACTTGATAGAACTAGAGTAACTAGAACATATTATTAAAAATTAGTCTTGTTAAGGTGCTTTTTAATAAATATCACACAATTCTGGGGCATTGAAGCAGTGTTATACAGTAACTGATGGCTACATATTCTATATTCTTTGGCAGTATACAAAATGTTGATTCAAACTCTAGTTGTAATGAAGCGAATTTAAAATACTCCCAAACTTTAAAAAGTACAGATGAATGACATTAGGCAAATCATGAGTTTAAGACAAATTATTTCGAGATTATATGCTAGTTCCAGTTTATTTGTTTTTAACTTGTCATTACTGATAAAGAAGTAAATGACATTCACAGATGATAAATAGGAAAGGTTCAAAAACATTGGCTTCCCAGTCATTTAGGACAAGGAAAAAACAGAAAGGGATGTGCGTTAAAGGCATGCGTGTTCCTTTCTTTCCCTCGAGATGAAAGGATAGCGGTGTCTGCTATCCGTGTAGCCCTTCCTTTGCATCTTGTAGTGAAGGATGAGCCTTTGGAGGACAGGGAGATCTGTGATAATAGTGACTCCGTGGGGAAAAAGGGGGATGGAGAGCATCTCCAAAAGTAGTGGTTGGGGTCTTTCATCTTCCTGCTTTCCCTTCTCTTTCTGTTTAGGACATACATATATTTTGAAGGTGAGGCAATTGCAGACTATCTAGAATTACAAACTTGAATGGGAAAATGGGCAATATTACCAAACTGGGTGCCATTCAGAGATGGATATGCGTGTTGAATTGAATGTTAGGACATTAGGCACAGGAAAATGTAACTGTCTGCAAACATTTGAAATGTTGAAATGCCCTGGGCATAGAGAGTGTGATTAGGAGGTAGTGTAACCTGACTGCGGGGCTAGAGGTGAGGAAACCGGTGGTATTTCTCTCGTTTTGATGAGGTGAAACTCAGTTGTAGATTCAGACATCTAAATTTAGGTAGGTGCATAGCAGAGCTTACACATGAGGTATTTGAGCTCACCGTATGGTTCTTGTATCTATCTATCAATAGATGGAGCGATTTAGTTATCTGGGCTTCTGCTGAGCTCTCAGGAGGGACATGGACACTGAGCTCATATATATGTAGTCATACAAAGTTAGGTGCTTAGTTTCGAATGGAATCCCATCTGGTACATCACTTACGACAAGCTGCATATTCAATCCATCTCTTGTTTTTCTTCTCCACAGTAGGAGAATTATGGTAATTTCTCTCTATAGAGGTCTGTGAGATTCATCAATGAAAAGTTCTAAAGCTCCCTGAAAATAATAGAATATATTCAGGGAGAATTTAGGATGGATGTATGGAAAGCTCTTTCTCATGGTAAAAATGTTCAGCTTTGTTATATTTTGCTAGAGGATATAAGAAGAAACCTCTTCAGAGTTTAAAAAAGGTTTTGAACAATGTCTTTGAGAAAATATAATAAGGAAACATTCGCAAGTAGAGGGGCTGTATAATGAATTGGCATTCGTGTCATGCTATTAGTGAATATATTTTTAGTGATAGTGTAAATCCTTTTTGGGGATGTGAAAGGGCAAAAGGCAGGTTTGGGGAACAGCTGGTGCTTTGAGTTTTTGCCAGTTGCTCAAATACTTGAAAACTCAGCTTGTCTCTTATAATAGCTGTGCTTTGCTGTTGTTTGGAAAGATTGTACATTGTGTTTGTCCTCTTTCATGTTTGTTACTGTACATCTGCTTTCTACTTGATTTTTTTTAAATTTTTTTTTTTTTAAATCTGACTTGCCAAGGCAATGTCAAACTTCTTGCACGCAGTTTAACAGCTGTTGTCCAGAGGAAGGTGGTCTGAGCTGAGCTGGAGTGATACTCCTGCAACTGCAGGGGAGGTATGGAAAGAAAAGCAAAAATGGTTCAATTATCTCTTTCTGTACCCTACTTGCCTCTACAGCAATAACAACTGGAATAAATGCCTTCTAATTTTAAAATAAAAGGTGGTTATGAAAGTTGCTACAAGGTGGGGTGGGGGGGTGGAGAAAAAAAAGGGAGGTGAGAGTACTGAGGGAGCACGCCTAATGTGAATTTTTAATGGACTGATCTAAATTAATTCAAGCTTCTGATGTCCTGTCCTTTCAGAATGTGCGTGAAAATCGAGTTAGATTAGCTGTGCAGTTGCTGATGCCTGTTGGGTTTGGAGAGCAGTGTCCATTTGTGCTCCGGTCAGAGTTCAGTCCAGCCAGACGTTGCGTCCGATCCATGTCCAATGAAGCACGCATGGATTTAGTGAGATGTTAGGCGACATCTCACCCTCTTGGTTTTCTTCTTCCCACTTCAACTCCTGCTTCCATTTTTCTGGTCTGATGCTAATGTCTCGCACATCTCTAGTGCGGCCAGTTCTGTATATTCAGTATAGCACCCTCCTAGGTCCTTCGTCTCTTGCGCCAGATGCAGCTGGTGGTTTCAAGCCAGCTGTGTCGGGCATAGGTGGCTTCGTGCAGGGAGCGGAGCTGGACCTGTTTCTCCTAGCTGTGAATTTATAGCAGTACTGCCTGCTCAGCTGGGGTAAAATGTGTAAGAAAATGATCAACTATGATTGGTCCCAATCTTCTGAACTGATATGATTTTTTAAAATAGTAACAACATAGTTGCCTTATGTTTTCCATTTATTTGGGGGTGGCAGCGAAGAGAAGTTACTTAACCTCCATGTTGTAAAACTGAGTATGGTTTTACCAAATGCCAGTGTGTTTATTACAGTGACAGAATATCACAATGAGTATCTCGTCTGGTAATAAACTGGGCATGAGGTGTGACTCAAAGTCAAGTAAAACTGCCATTGCCAACTCTTTTTCTGCACCTGGTAACATACTGCACCCCAGCCTGGTTGAGCCTGATGAAGCCCCTGTAATTTAGAGGCTTATTTTATCTTGATTTCTTGTTTAACCTCCTGTTACATAATTTTGAAAAAAATTTAGCCTTGCTTCTCATGAATTGTCTTTAAAAAAGATTAAGTTCATTTAACTTGAGTTGTATGTGGTAAAGAAAAGTGTGGTGGTGCTTTAGTGGCAAGAACATATAGCAATAAGAGCATTTTTACTTGTTAATGGGTTAGTAGCTGAATAGGTCTGTAAGCATTTGATTCAGATAATTGAAGGTTTTAAATTAGCAGAAACTTATAATTGCAATCGCAGGCCTTTTTCTTTTTTTCTTCCCCTCAGATCAGGAGCAGTTAATGCATTGCTTAATCTGTTGCATATATTTACTCATCAGTGTTCAGTTCAACTTTTGGAATTAAAACTTCACACTGAAATGAGGTGGATACATAATAATTTAAATAATGCATTCAAAAATGAAAGTTGTTCCCCCTCTCCCTCCCCCAGCACTACTGTGTTTTAGCCTGCTCTTTAAAGAAATGGGATGTCTTGGGCTGGTCTGTCTCTCCCCTGCTAGCTCTTGAACGCATTGGACCCATTCATAAAGAATTGATGAGAAAATTAAAAAATGAAACCGCAGTTGTATGTTTTCTTCCAATTAGCTTCTATAGGCAAGGAAGAACATGATGTGGAGAAGGGACTTAAATTAGTGCTCCTGGTGAAAGGCATTTTGATTATTCTTGGTGTGGCAGGTTTTTCAGGAGGTAGCAGGTGATTAGCTGGGCAGCACGCAGCCAGCTGCTGACTGTTCCCAGTGAGTTGCATGGGGTGGTAGGGAAAAGTCAGGTAAACTGCAAAAGGTAAGAGGGGGGCCAGCTCCTTGAACGCTAGGCAGAAAGCCATGGGAAACTAGGCTTTATTCTCCTGGACTTCTGGTTTTTTCATATAAGAATTTATTGAAGAAGGGTTAAAAAAAAATGAAATCAAGAGTATGAACATGTGTAGCAAAACATATTCCCAGTAATTCCCTTAACAAAGCAACCAAACCAACCCCCACAAATCCCCAAACCAGTAGTATGGTTGCTTTGTTCACCAGAGTGTTTTACTGATGAATTGCACATAAAAATTAGTTCCAAGGGAAGACAATTTTATGATATGTCTAATCGCCCACCAGTATTTCAGGAATTCTGTTGTCATAGTTGTAGGGAATCTTTATGCCTTTAGTTTGTACGGCAGTGTTGTTAATGTTAGAGAAGAACAAAAATTGTAGCTTGTGTGTTGGAGTAATACTAAGATTTGGAATTGGCTGCTTTAGCACTGATTTATGCTCCTATTAGTTTACTTCTTACTAATTACGCTTATGAACATTTTACTGCATAGTGAAACAATTCCTCATAATGACTTTTATTTCATTGTTGCAATGTGCTAGCCTGTTTGCAGTGTGTTGTTAGATGTTGCTCTTCAATAATTGTGAATTTCCAGTTTTACCTGTTTTTGATAAAGCTCAGAAAACTGACTGCATTGAATATTAAGTAATATTTTAAAATGTATCTGTTTATATAGGAATACAAAACTAGAACAGAAACAAGCAGCTTTTTGGTCTAATATAAGATAAAAATTGTTCTTCTCTTACCTCTGATGTATTGTTTAAAAATTAGCAAACTCAGTTGGCCTGAAATTCTGACATATTCAAATAACTGTCTCATATTAAGAAACATGTAAAATATAATTCAAGACTACTGCTTAGAAGTCATGATTCTGTTTCTTCCTGGCCTGTTCTGAAATAATCTTACAGGTAAATAATTTGCTATTTCCTAATTACTTAACGGTTGTTAGTTTTTTAGAAATGATCTTGAGAAGAAAATATTTTAAATCTTCAGAGGGGGACTTAATTACAAAGATTATTATGCAACATTTGAAAAGCAAAAAGGTCTTTTAATTACTAATGTGATTTTAATTAGAGAAATTCAAAGGTTACTTTAATTGCTGTAGTGCAATAAAAAAGAAATTTTCATTGAAGTCTTTTCCAAATGAACTTAATGTCCTTGGTAACACTGTAACTTCTCATACCAGCAAACTTTGGTGCCACATGGTCTTTAATCAAAATATTATTCAGAAGTAGTGCATGGACAGTGAATTATCAGTGTTAAAAAAAGGTAATCAAATTGACTTAGAATTGTGTTAATGCCATTTTAAAGAAAACTGCTTAAGAACTTCTAAAATTATATGGTCTCATTTCCCTTTTGTGGGAATTCGTCCCACTTGGGCATCCTTGCTCTCAAAGCTTCTCTATGCAGGACAGTGTTTTCTATGCCATTTGTGCCCTTTTGCGATACTTTGAGATCTTTTTTTGTATTTGTTTTCCCCATCCTAGTTTCTTTTATTTTCCCAAGAAAATCAGTTCTGACACCCTTTCGTTTTCTTAGATAAATGTCTTCCCGCATCTGGCGCGTTCCCAGAATCTGTTCAATGAGTGCTCTTACCTCACTCAGGTTGTCATTCAGCACCACCGGTGGAAAACCGTCGTCTTCCTCACATCGCAGCTTCTTCCTTATTCTCACCCAGCCTATTTCTGAGGCCCCTGCCCTTGTCCGTCAGATGAGTTTATCTTTTTGACCGAAAACTGTCAGAGCAGGGGTAGGTCGGTGTCTGATGTAGTCAGGGGCTGTAATGCGTGGACAGTCTGTCGGTGGCCTGCGTGCCGAGGCAGCAAGCCAGCTTTTGCTCCAGACAGCGAACTCTCCTGCGGGGACTGC
Source organism: Aviceda cuculoides (assembly GCA_035590195.1). Classification (NCBI taxonomy): domain Eukaryota; kingdom Metazoa; phylum Chordata; class Aves; order Accipitriformes; family Accipitridae; genus Aviceda; species Aviceda cuculoides. The sequence goes on along the minus strand of JAVJGG010000027.1, from coordinate 5,528,963 downwards.
CAGGTTTTTATAAATGCAAATGTGCGCTTCAGTCCAGTGATTCTGGTATTGTAGCACAAGTCTGTGTACACGTAAATCTTACACCAAATCCAAGGCAAAAGGTGTGCATTGTTTACATGGATTGTATTCTCTATGCTTGTCTGCGGTGCTCTTATGCACCTGAGCCAGAACATGACGACTCCAGTGCCTCGGTAGGAATTGTGCAGTATCTCATGGTGGGAATGCTGAAGCAAGTCATTTAAAAGAAGAAAGGTGAAGTACGTTTTGTAGAAAAAGCTGAATGTGTGCTACACAGATTCATAGCTCTTAATTTCATTTTTATTAATATAATACATATTTTTCTGTGAATTCCAGGTTGTGAGCCATGCCTTTGGTGAAAAGGAACATTGAACCCCGGCATCTCTGCCGAGGAGCGCTGCCAGAGGGAATTACTAGTGAACTGGAGTGTGTAACGAATAGCACCCTTGCTGCTATCATACGCCAGCTAAGCAGCTTAAGTAAGTATCTGTAACTTCCTGCAAGTGTTTGATTCCTGATGAAAAACTGAATAAATGAAAAGCTGTAAGATGGCTTGTTTTAAATAGCAAAATCATGATACAGGGCATTACCACTTATGTAATGTAATAATATAATGCTCCTTCATTGCTTTTATGCTCTTCTATATTTTGAAGTTTATACAAGGAGAGCCTCTAAGATTTACAAGTGTGCAAACCACCCCCCCACCCACCCCCCCCCCAGCCCAACCAAAACAAAACTAAACCCCAAAGAACAATCAAAAAACTATGGCATACAAACCCTGGAATTTTTCTAAGGTGAGAGAAATTGGTGCAAGAAACAAGACTAGCACTTGAGTTGTTCTTGGTGTTCAGTTGTACAAGATGAAGCCAGCAAACTCTTCTGCCTCTTGGCATCAAATTACACATTTGACTCAAATTTCAGTTCATCTTAATGTGCTAATATTTCTTAAGCCTTTTCTTCATATAGGTGTGTGATCAATTCATATAAGTGAAATTAAGCAATGAAAATAAGCATTCAAAAGAATGGCATTCACTGACCAAACCTCTAGGCTACTGTTGAGGCAAGCTAGTGTCAGCTCCATAAAGAGTAGCCCACACAGTACACCTGTTAGTTGGCACCACAACTAGCAATTCTGGAAGCATGCCTGGAGTGCTTGCAAGAAGAATAATATTTCGTAATGAATGAGAAAAAGAGATTTCTTCAGAGTGTTGAACAATCAGTAGCTGTTTGTGCTGGTAACTCGGGTCCTAGAAAAGAAATTATCGTTTCATCAGTTTCTACACTTTGTAAATGGAACTTGTTTAAGGATGTAAGAATGTCCGTATGGAGTTTAGACTATGGGTCCCACTAATTCCGGTGTTCAATTTGTGATGATAGGAAATATGCATAGGGAAAGAGTAAAAGAAACACAGCATGTTACCCTTTCCAGCAGTCAGTGATTTGGGGATTTTTCTGAGCTGGAGCTCCATCTGAATCATCCTATGTAATGAGCATTTGTAAACCTGTCATCTGTGGAATTGCTTAGATGTGTTCAAACAGGGATTGCACTTTTTTGGTGCCCAATGACCTGTGGCAGAATGTCCCACAATAGAAGTTGCTCTGTTCTTTCCTTTTGATACCTTCTGGTTCTTGAGTTATGAAAAATAATGAAAGGTGACTTCATCTTACGTATTTCTGTAATTATCTGTGATTTTATTAAGTCTTTATCGTGTTCTCCTAGTGAAATCTTTTCCAGGTTGGAGTGTCCTGATCTGTTAGTACTCTTTTTGGATAGAAACTGTATTCTGATTGTATTTCTGATTGTTGTTACTTCCACTTTGGACATGTAAGTTAGAGTATGTTGGGGTTGTTTTAAGGTGGAGTGTTGAGGACTTCAGATCATAATCAAAACAGACTTTTTCTGGTTTATCATTAGCTCCCTAAGAATTTAGAGTATTTTGATTGCTGCTAAACTTTGAGCTGATATTTTTAGAGAATTTTCCAAGTGATACTCAGATCTTTCTTGAAGAGTAGCTGCTGATTTAGTGTCTAATGTTATTTATAGTTAATCTGTGTTTGTATTGTCATTGAGTTTCATTTACTGTTTTATCAGGCAGTTGCTCAATATTGACATCCTTAAGTTTCAGAAAATTGAGAAGAATGGCTAATGTCCTAATTACATTCAAGGATATCTGATAAGACATCATTTTGGTATTGTACAATGATTGCCAAAGTGTGGATAATACACTTTTCACTTGTCTGACTTGCTAGGAACATGTAGCTTCCAGTTCTCCAGATCTGGTTTTGTGGCTAATCTGCCTGTTACATTGCATATTCAGATCCTCTTAGGATTGTTGTCAAGGAGCTGGCTACTTACACAATCCATGTCCTGCAATTTTCCCTTGGCAGATTTCTTGGGTCATCAGAAGTCTCTGTAGACAGCCCTAAAGTACTTTATTAGTGTCAAGTTAAAGATCTATGCAAATAAATGATGTATCCTTTGTTTTAACAGATGAATACATGGTATTTACTAAGTGAAATGTACCACGAGGCTTGTCCGCAGTCTAAAATCTCTCATGTTTGCAGAGGGATTCTTCTGCAGATAGCATTTGTTTTGCCTGTGTTTCAAGCCAACTGGGAGCAAGGAAATGATCATAGAAAAATGCTGTGCTGGAGCTAATGTAGTGTGTCCTGCTGACAGCATCAGAGCTTGGTGGTGTTCCCACAGCTTGAAGCAGAGAGAGAGCAAGTACAGGTCTATCTTGCTAGTCACACTGTTTTTTAATGTTGCACTGTGAGTTCAGAGTGGATTTTAAAAACTGGCAGATCTGTGCTGTTGCATACGAATTTGGCTTGCTTCTGCCTCTGCTCTTTTCAGGAGACATGAACAAGTTCCTATCCAAAGGGAATGTGCTCTCAGTGGAGTTTTTTTTCTATTATGTCTTCAGATTTGGGTTTGTTTGCAGCCAGCTGGCTTAGAGCACAGGCAGAGAGAGCAGTGTTCTGTATGAAACTGTGCACTTTTATATAAGGCAACAGCTTGGCTAGGGGATTCACCTCCACTTGGGAGGAGAGAATCTACCTAGTAAACAGAGTCATGGAGCAAAGGCTTTGAAAAAAGCTTCCACAAAATACTCCCTTACTTTTGGCAGTGGAGTTTGGTCTGATGGCTGTAGGACTCCAGCCAGTGAAGAAAGCTGCTCTCTGCAATAGGATCCATCGCGCCGTGGTTTTGTTCCTGCATTTTGCATATGTATATATATGAAGAAGTAATAAATTACATCTGACTGTCATCAAAGACTAAACATTGAAAACTGTATATGTACTCCTTTATTGAGCTTTTCTTAATTAGATTTCAGTCTGTACATTAACATACTCATTGTGTTTCAAGTTGCATTATCACTTCTTAACTTCTTTCCTTTCCGTCAGTCTTTAAATATTTTGTATTTTTGTATCTTTGGCTTCTCCATTCATTCAGATACTACCTGTCAGGCTGAGATCTTGTTTCTACACGGGTATAAACCATCTATGCACGGGTACAGAGCTACTTTCTTTGGCCCATACGCAAGTGATACCAAACATTTTTTGCTGTACAGCTATAAATGGAGGAAGTATGATCTATGGGGGCTTGGAATACTTTTTCTTTCATGCAGAGAGCAATGTCCACCAACTTGCCTCCTAATGTTTTCTTGGGTCGATTGGCTGTTGGCTCAGAGTTTCACTAGTTTGCGTGCAGGCCTGAGCATACTTCATCCAGCTTTGTGTAACTCTGCTCTTTACCACTGCTAAATCGGGTTGAGTTGGGAAGTTAGCTTTTTTTTTTTTTTGGCATTAGGTATCATGCTGGGGGTACTATGAGGAGGCAGATAAGAATCAAGACCTGGTCAGTAACAGCCTACCACTTTTTTTTTTTTTTTTTTTTTTTTAAAAAAACCAAAAAAAATGGGGGCAGGGGGAAGCATGATTCTATTGCTAATTAATCCAGTTACAAATGGGTGGGTGGAATCACTGTCTTCTGCTTCCTGTTGTGATAAAATGGTCATGTCCTGGGTGAATTCCAATTTACAAAACACCAGCTAGTTGTGGAACGTTTCAGTCCTTACCTAGGACCCAGAGTGCAGTGCTGGCTCCCCGTGGGGCAGCCCTAATGTCATCTTTCTTCCAGTGTCTTGTAGAACAGACACCTGGATCCGGGTGATGACATTGCTCTACCTTTTCTCTTAGATAATGCATATTCATGGTGTGAAAAATTGTAACCCTTTTAATGCACTGTAAATCTTTCTATTAACTTGAATGTGTTCTTCCATGTACTTGTGCTGTGGAACAAGGAATTCAGAGGAAAGCTGTACTTCTTAGACTCAAATATGTGAAAGGAAACTAGCCAAAGTAATAAACACTGTTGTGTTTTCTGGTCTTCAGACAAGCCTGCACCGTTGTTGAATTCCCCTTCTGTTACAGCACTGAGCACTCTGCTGACAAAAGAGACCTTTGGGGCAATGTCTTCAATGTGTTAATGCACACCTTTTTATGCAGTATGTGAAAATCAGCTGTAATTAATTCAGGTGGTGTCTAGTCTCTGCTAGAAATGTTATAAACTAATGTGGCAAGATGATGTTTTGTGTAATTACTGTAGAACTTGGGTAGAGGTATTTCAATTACTTATGAAATACTGATCTCCAGAAATGTCTTACAGTGCTTGGAAATTTATTTTGTGAGCAATCAAATACACAGCTCTATGAAGATGACCTGTGGAAGTGCTAGAAAGAGGCACTTTTGTTAATTGATATTAAAACCTGTTGAGAGTGGGGATTTGGTGAGGCAGCATCATGACTAAATTTCCTTTCAACTGTTTCTGTGGTTGGAGGGAAACTTAGAAGGAAAGACTGATAATTCCTTTGGTGTTTTGTTTTGTTTTGTTTTAATTAATATTTAGGTTGCCTGTATGTTGGGATCACATGTTTTTAAATGACTGTCTTACAGTACCAAAATCAGCTCTTAAGTTGAAAGATACATGCTTGTAACTTCAGATAGTTGGGGTTTTTTTCCTGCTTGTTTTTGTGTTGTAAAAAACTAATTTAAAAGATGGTAACATAGAAAATATTAGAGAGGTATTACTTTATTGCTAAAACTTACTGCATTATGTTAATCAGAACAGCGTGTTCCAATATTGCTTTACCGTGTCACTGGAGGAGGTTGACAACCTGTCTTTCACTTGTTTTAGAGTAGCAAGTGTTTAAAAAAAAAAAAAAAAAAAAAAAAAAAAAGCAGCAGAATTCAGTATTAAAAGTATGTTCCCACAAATCAACTTTATGACTTATTTTGCCTCCTGAAAGGTAACTGACAAGCACCTGTCTGCTTGACTTCTCTAGGGGTGATGTGTTTAATCCTAGAATGTGGCAGTCCTCTCTCAGCAAGCTGATTTCAATATATTAACATAAACTAACAGCTATTAAAATCTGTTGATGTTTTAAGCTCTGAATACTGGTGGTTGAAGAATGTAATACCTGCTTTATTTAGCTGAAGAGTTGAAAAGCTTATTTGTGCCATAGCTTGGAATAACCTCTTCATTTGCAGCAACTAAATCAAATGGGGATTATAATTGAATCTCAACTAGCTGCTGGGAAGCACTTAGAGAACACTTTCAGTGTGAATGTGTTTGAACACTGGCATGGGCTGCCCGGAGAAGTTGTGGAGCCTCCATCCTTGGAAGTATTCAGAATCCATCTGGACACAGTCCTGGGCAACCTGATCTGTCTGACAGTACTTTGAGCAGGGAGTTGGACTAGATCATTTTCAACCTCAGCTGTTCTGTGGTTGTGGGACTTCTGTTTTGGAGGGGGAGGAGATTAGGAGAGGTAGGCAGTGCACCTTGCCTATCCACTTTCCACATATGTAGGAAGCAGAGCTTGGGTACACCAAAATATCTAATGTTTTGGGTTAGTTATTGGCTGATCTTATGTTTACTGAAGAAGTCTGTTGCTGGTCAAGTCCTCCACTCCAAGCAAGGCAATCAAATTAATTGTTTTTTTTCTCATTTGTAATCACAAACAGTGTTTTCAGATACTGTTTTAGTGGTGGTGGTGCTCTTTTAACCCCAACTAAATGATCCAAGAAAGGGACAGATCCTGTTGACTTTGTAAGTCTGGCTATTTTTTCCTTTGAATTATGGTCTCCAGATGTTCACAGGATGGGGTCTTCACTGAAATTTTCTGTAATTTATGTCTGTACTTTTCTTTGTAAAATATTAAGGTTGGTTATAGGACCCAACTTAAAATATCAACAATTGCTCTTCTTTTGGAAGTCACTGTCGTTTAGGTGGTTAATACACATTCCATATTGTTCCAACTATTAGATGAAGTTTCACTTTCCCCCTCCTCTCCACTTCTGCTCTTCAGACTCATCCTGATACATGTCATAACAAAATGAGTTTAATTCCGAAGTAGGGTTTTAAAATTTATTTTTGTTTAAAAAGCATGGTTAAATGCAGAAGGCAGGATTTTGCTTTCTGCAAAAAGATATCCATCTTGAGAGGAGTGTTGGCTGCAGAAGTTGTGGAGGGGGAGATCTTAAGTGAAGCAGCAGTATCTGGGTAGGAGGGACTGAGACAGAAGTAGGTGTGGTACTGTCAGTTGAGTGAGCAGGAGCAATGAATTTGGGTGGAATCCGAAATTTGTAGGGGAAGTTCGGGGGCAGGAGAAGTGTTAAATCAGGGATTCTGATCCCGAGCGGCTGGGAGGTTTGGACTGGGGCAGAGGGTCAAACGCCTAGTACTTTGGGAAGTCTAGGAAAGGAATGGGTGTGCACAAGGATTTCTGGACCAAGAGAGGGTTGGGTTTATGATGTGGCGCTCCTGTCCGCCGTAGCACTTTTAGGGTAGGGCCTGAGGCTACAGGTCTGAACTGGACTGTCCACTCTCATAGCGATTGAGAAAATACAGCAGCTGAAAGGGAGGCTCAAAAGGTTGTAGGCTTCTCTTTTGTGCTCTCTGAAGTCCAGACTGGCCGTGGGTAAATGTGGTCAGTGCTGTCTTAGTCTCTCAAGTGACTCCAGTGACAGCAACGTGTATGCAGTGAGCATTTGTAAGTGGGCTGCCTTGCGTGAGGAGCCTGGGTTTTATCTGCTTCACTTTGCCTTCATTTTGGTGTTGGCTTGTGCTCATGCTTATAGTTAAATCTTGATGGCTATGGATTGCAAGATTTTGGATTTCAAAATTTTCTTCAGAAGCTTTTATGGACGGCAGTAACTTTGATGGGGCTTTATTTTCATCAGAGGCAGGCTTTAATGATCAGTTGTGTGTCAATTGGCAGTAGTTCAGCTACATAAGGATTAAAATTTGAAAGTCTTCCTGTTTTTTAAGTAGAAGACTAACCAGGATGTCCAGGAAAACAGACTCCAGGTGGTATTTATGGTATATTTTGAGATTTTTTTTGTACAAATGTGTTGCCCAGAATTTTGCTGAGTGACAAACTGCACTGTTATAATCCTACAGCTACTGTGTTTTATTATAACTTCATGATATTGAAGCCATTCGTCTTGTGTTTTTTAAGCCTTTAGCAAAGGGATTTCCCTGTCTATTTTCTTACACAGGCAAACATGCTGAAGACATATTTGGCGAATTGTTTAATGAGGCCAACAGCTTCTACATCAGAGCAAATTCCCTTCAAGACAGAATTGATCGCCTTGCTGTCAAAGTTACTCAGCTGGATTCAACAGTAGAAGAGGGTAGGTAATTGCATGAAAGCATTGAGCCAGAAGTGATGTTAAGACCACAGTATTTAATTACACAACAATCTCTGTCTTATCAAAGTAATCCTGAACCGATACTTCATCTTGTTTTCTCAGTAAGGAAAGCTGGGAAAAATCATGCTAGCAGAGTGAGAAAAAATATTCTTGAGTCGTATAACTGTCTTGATTTTTGACTTGGTGTTACTTCAAGAACCCCCTGTAGTAATGGAGTCATTAAGCTGCCTTTTTAACAGGGAAAACTTGTAGTTTGTGAGTATAATAAATCGGAAGTGAATACATCTAGACCTTATTGGAAATAAGTCAGAATATTGGAAGACATTTGAGATGGTAGATCTATTTATTTCAGGGTAGGGTGGTCACAAACTGTGTTAGTAGTGTCTGTTCTGTAGTCAGCTAAGATCTTATAATACTCTTTACCTAAATGAGGCACTGCGTGTTTCTATCGACTGACTAGGTGAAATCCTCTAGGGGCTTCTAGTCGCTAGAAACAGTATTTCCTTTAAAATGCTGTTACATTATCACTTGCTTACGTGTTTGGTCATTCACTTCATAAATACACAGTAAAACCAAAGGATTTAAGTAACATCATTACATTGTTCAAAAGCACTTATTTGGGTAAGTAAAACGTGTTTCTCTCTCTAGCTCCTAAAAGCTGAAATGTGCATGTTTGCTTCTGTGTTCGGTTACGTGTCTGAGCCAGCCACTGCATGTATGCCCTGTTTAGATGATTCCTGACATTTAGTAAAATGTAAAAGATTGTTACATCAAGACAGTAGTGTAATATTTACTCAGTAGTAGTTAATGCTACTTGTGATATGTTTAATAGTACTGTTTATATATTACATGTAATATTTACATTTGTATAGTTTATGTATTACATTTAGTACTACTATTAATGCCACTATTAAATGTTACTGTTGATATAGTGTAATCTTTAGCCTTCTGTTTTTAGCTTGTTACTGTCTAAAAGTTTATTCCATGTCTGATTTTTTTCTGGTTTTGGAACATGTTAACTGGTAGAGTATCACAGTTGATACTAGCACCTTTCTTTTGGTGTCTTAGATGTCAAGAGCTATATGGGAACAATAACGAAGCTGTTATGGGGTCACAATTCAGCTTAGTTTTTGAGGCATGTTGTGGTGGTAATATGAGAAAACTAGATAATATTCATATGCTGTACTTGCTCTGTGTTGGGGTGGATCATGTCAGTCCTCATGACTTTCAAGTTCAACATTTTTGGAAGCACAGTCCTTATCAGAGGTTATTTTCGCTTTTGTTTCTTTTTTTAATGTCTAATTTGTGTTATGCAATACCTCCTGGCTAGTTTCCAGAGTTTGGAGGGTAATTAAAAGCAGCCTATTGGAAGGGGAAACTGGTGTATGGACTGAGAATTTCATCAGTTTTTATTTTAAATTGACAGCAGTTACTACTCTTGCACTACTAATCATCTTTCACCTCAAGAAGCTGTATATACAAACTGCTGTCACTTTAGTGGCAGTAGGAAATTTTATTAGCTATTTCACTGTAGAAGTTGAAGTCTTTATAATAATTCATTGTACTGTCATTAATGCTAAGTATATTTCTGGGTAGGTAGTTTTAATTGCATCTGTGATTTCTTACACTATATATTAGTTATACCTAAGAACGTATCTATAAAAATATTTTATTTATATAACTAATCCTCCAGTTGAAAAAACATTTTAAAATAATAGTTTTTGATAGCATATAAATAGCTTACATTAAAAAGCTCCAGAAAAATGGGATTTGTGCTCTTTTGGATGTCTTCCTTCAAACAAGAATGTAACAATTCAGAGGAATGCATCTAAAAAACCTGCCTGAAATACCTTACTGGTTTACTTACAGGCACGTTTAAATAGAAAGTGGTTTCTCAAAAATGATGTTTTTATGCTTCAGGTGACATGGATGGGGGAACGACAATTTGGAATGAAATATTCAGTTTCTAATTTTTTTTTGCTATTTTAAAAGCTACTGAAGAGTCTAAGTGGTCTTGGAGTGAGAGGCAAGACCTCAGCACAGATAACAAGAATAGTTGGGTAGAGAATTCTGAGCGGGATTTGTTTTCCATCGTGACAAAGGATAACAGTGTACCTTGCAGGGGTTGTATCAAACTTCATGCCTTTCTGGTTTTGCAGGTCATCAATATACTACATTTTTGCCTTGTGCTGTTCAGTTACCATGTCAAGTTATCACAGTTTGTTCTCAAGACTCAATAACTTAGATGAATGGGCAAAAAAATTAGATGAAATGTCGATGGGAATAAAAAGAAAACAAGCCAGTGCATTTTGTTTGCACTACTCCTACAGCTTCCACTGTTGTAAAACAGTTGGATCAATTCAAGAAATGATTACTGTCCTTGTAGACAAGCCAGTGAAGACTTCAGCGCTCTGTTCAACTGCAGTCAAAAACCTGTATTTCAGACTGCCTAAGAGTGGAAGATAATGTGGAGAGCTTACTGCCATCCTTAAGTTGTGATTGGTGTTATCTGGATCTTTTTAGCAATGGTCACTCCATCTCAGGAAAATTTATATTAAGAGTGAAAGAAGGTCTTGCTAAAAGTGACAGGAACAATTAAAAGCAGCTTAAATCTTTCATTTAAAAAGAATGAATGAAGAGGCTAGTATTGTTTCCCCCAGAATTATACTGCCGTTTTATCTTTTCACATACACGTTACTGGACTGTATAAAGAAGGTAAGTATTTCTCTCGATGGAGAGATGAGGAAAACTGAAGATCAAGGGATGCTCAACTCAAGGAGTTAAAAGATGTGAAACTCTCACAGGAGGTCGTGGAGGCCATAATTTAATTAAACTTAGAATGTGGTTGAATGTGTATGGATGCCACATGTAATCGTAAAACATGCTGTGTCAGAGGAATGCCAGACCTTGTGTTTCAGGCTTGAAGCCAGTCTTTCTGCTGTTATAAGTCCAGCTTAAACCTCAAATAAGGGGAGATCATTGGACATCTGCATGTGATGGGATTCTTGCATCATCTTCCAAGACACAGTCCATGGTCCCATTATTTTAAGTGAGGTTCTGGACCAAGTGGGACTTAAATCTGATTTATTATGGTAATTCTTATATGCCTTTGTGATTAGACATCATGATTATCCACTAAAGAAAAATATTTCAGTTTTCCTTCTATATTTTGCCAAAAATATTTTAAATAGCTAGTGTAAAATGGACTTTGTTTATCTACTTATGTTAATTTCAGGCCTGTGATAAATGTTTTTTTGTTTCTAACAGTATCGTTACAGGATATCAACATGAAAAAAGCATTCAAGAGCTCAACAATTCAAGATCAGCAGGTAGTTTCAAAGAACAGCATTCCTAACCCGGTGGCTGATATTTATAATCAGAGTGACAAACCACCACCTCTGAATATTCTTTCACCTTATAGGTATGGAAATACTGTTTATGTTCTTTTACTTTGCCCTTTATCTCCTAGTTGTAAACAGAGAATAATTACAGCAGAAGGGAAAAGCTGTATTGGTTATTGAGACTTATTTTTCAGGGACTTCCTTGTTCATGGAAACAAAAATTGCTATTACTACACTTAAAATCATAAGTTGTTCTGACAAAAATCATCATATTTTAGCACATGTTACATGGCAGCACAAGATCAAAGAGCAAGGGCTACTGATTATGTAAAAAGTGAAAACAAAATTAAAGATATAGTAAACCGCTTGCTTTGGTTCATTTATCCAGAAAGCTGGATTTGTTACTTTTGCCTTCCCCGTATTCTCCCTCTTCCCCCCAACATATACACACGTGTGCCCGCACACAGTCTTTACCGTTTCCTGGTTACTCATTGATGAATAAAAGAGCAGCAAGCAGGAATTTGTTTCCTTTTTTCTTTTCCTGTTTCCTTTAAGTTTATTGTTGTTCATAAAATGAGTATAATTTGTATGTCAGGTTGTGAACAACATGCTTTTACTGTGTCCTTCAACTTTGGAGAGGTACTAGGTTGAGTGCCTGCTTTACACAGTTACCTCACAATCTGCAGTAAATAATTTGAAGGTTTTTTTAGGAATGACATAGTAGAGTGTTTGCAGTATATTTAATTTTTGAGAGCTTTTACTTGGAAGGTAAAATTGTTAGATTTATAGCTGAAGGACATGTTTTTGTCTGTAGCAGCGGCAAATGGTGGCGTTTGTTTATAGGCATCCAGTTAGTAAGAGTTGTTATCGATCAGCTGTGCTGCACAGCTATGTGCTAATATATATTTGGATGACAGTGTCAGTGACCTGTTTTATTAGGGATACTTTAGTGAAACTTATTTAAATTATATTTCTTACTAAGTCTTTTACATCTGCTGAATTTAAATTATTTGTGTTTGCCTTGGACAAGGCTTAAACAAACTTCAAACTGTAGTCTGACCAAAGCTGGAGGGGTGGAAAAGTGGCCCCAGTACCCCCTTCAGTAGGTTAGATGTTTGTAGTGAGGAGATCTAGTGCAGAAAAAGTAAGGGGTTTATGGCTGTATGACCGGACAGCATACAAGATCTGCCTTTTGCACCCTGCTGCAGTGGTTGTAAGGTTTCCGCGTGCTGGATCTCCATCGCTCTTGGTCTTGCTGGTAGAAATTAGTACTCAGCTGCCGTCAAAATTTGCCTGGGAAGAAGTGAGGACCCACAGCCCAAAGGGACTCCGAAGGACACCAATTTAGCAAGCTTTATATGCTGTTTGGACCATGACAGCTGCCCTGCCATGAGACTCCCCCTACACCCATTGCTTTCCAGGAGTTTAGGATATTAGAAGATTCCCTATATCCAGGCCAAACTAGGAATTGATAGTGTACCTTTTTCGTGGCTTTGTAGTCTGGGTGTCCCTGGCTCCTGCTGCCAATTGGAGCTGGCAAGCCCAGATCAGGTCTGTCTCAAATCCTCCTAGAATAGCTGCCCCCCCTTTCCGAGCCCTTCCCCTAGTTGGGAGAGTCCCGCTGAGAACAACGACTGTCTTGTGCTTCCTGGCGTAAGGGCAAAGGTACTCGGACCTACCTTGTTCCTAAAAAATCCAGATCTTAAGACCCATCTGGATTGAGCCGAATACTCCTTCTCCAGTTCCTATGAGACAGTTGAGTTCTATTCTTATGTTCCTCTGTCCCCTACTCATCCCGTCTTGGCACTGACCTTGCAGCACCAGTGAACTCCGTTCCTGCGAGATGCAGGAGCCCAGTCAGCTCCTGCTGAGCTCTGGTGAGGCACAGCCTGGAGCACGCCTCCCAAAAGGCTGGGGATTCCACACCTCTCCCCTGAAATTCTTGGCCTGAGTCAAGCTGGTCATAAGCTGTAACTACCAAGAGTGGCATTTAATGCACTTGGCATGCTGTCGTTCTACAGTGCAAAAAAGACGAAGCTGGGATGATTGTCGAAGGTGAGTTTTGTTGGTTTGAAAAATACTAATTCATATTTTCTTAGCTTTTCTTTTACTGTATTTCCAGGGATGATAAGAAAGATGGATTGAAGTTCTATACTGATCCTTCCTATTTTTTCGATCTGTGGAAAGAAAAAATGTTACAAGATACTGAAGATAAGCGAAAAGAAAAGAGGAGACAAAAGGTAAAAGCAGAAACATAATAGCAAATGTATGTATTGCAGTTTTGTGTACAGTTGTCCAGGCATAAAAATCGCTAGGTCATACTTAGTTTGTGTGCATGGAAAGACTATTCCTTCTTATATGTGGCTGTAGATTCAGTTGCTTCAGTTTTCATAGCTCATACTGTTTATTTTAAGAAGCTGGCAAACGGAATTTTAGGAGTACTGTAGTTATCTTCCAAGATACTTTCTTTAATCCTTTGCCAGTATCTGCTTATGAGTCCTCAGCAAAATGGCCCTGTTGTGTTTTGGAAAAAGACACTGTGATTTTGGCAGGGGGCAGGGGAATTTGAATTATGGTTTCCTTTATTTTCATAGTTCTTTATCCAGCAGTATCAACTCCTGTAGCAAAATATGAGCTTATCCAGAAAGAAATATTTTGTTGTTTTTTTAATTCCTTGGTAGTAGCTCTTCACTTTTTCTACACCTGTTACAAGTTAGTAAGATGATAATACACAAAATTATTCTGCAGTTCAGCAACAAGGGAAGATTAATTTTAGGAGTAATATTCTTTGTTTCCTTTAAGTTTAAAACCAACAAAAAAAAGCTTTTTCATAGAAAAGTGTCTTCAGTCCTTCTGGAATATCTTCAGCAGTTGGATCCAAGATGTCTATTCTGATGCAATCAAGATTTTCTTTATGGATTTTAGTTTTGAATGAAGAAATTAGTTGTTACTTCTGCAGCTCCTTTGTGGTCAGTGTTTTTATCAAATCTGAGGGCTTTAAGATTTCTGCAGATTATACTGGGGGGGAGGAAGTTGAGGAAAGTTTTAAGCAATGACTGCCTATCTTATCTGGCAGAAGGTGCCCTTTTAGATGGGTTCAGTGAGAGAGAAGGGATTTAAAATAAAAGTCCAAACAGGATGCACAGACTGCTCAGAGCAGATAGAAGGAAGCTATTAGTTTTCAGTACATGTACACGCAAACATACACATATATATCATATATATTAGCATATCTGTACATGTGTATATATAAGCAGGTATCATAATATATGAGCATATATACATGTATTATACACGTGTATATACATAATGTCTAATACATGAATATACCTGCTAATGTGTATTTGGGTATATACATCATGTGTACGTAGATGCTAATATATATATGGTACCTGCTTAGAAATCAGTTTGTAGGGCATGACTGCGAAGCTTTATTCTGTTTTTATAAAATTCCATTAATTCCTTGTTCCTGTTGCTAGACAAAACTTTCTGGATACAATGTTTTTAGACAAAACATGAAGACTTGGTTCAACTATAATATTTTGTGAATTCATGATTTTAAAAGTTTTGGAAGAAATAAATTGGGTCTTCCTGTTAGGAGTATAAGTCAGAAATGTTTTCTATTTTGACAGGTATCTCAGTATGGAAATATTAAGTAGAAGTTAAAAACCTTAGTAAACATTTTCAGTAGAAGTTACTGTCTAAAGCAAAATATTGGAAAATATTCACTTGGTTATTTGTGTAATCGTATACAAATGTATATGCAAGGTTATAATCCTACTGTATTGTCAGTATGGTAAGTCACAGAGCTGATTAAAAGACTGGAAATAGTTAAAGCAGCTTTCATTCTCTAGTTTTTTGTTTGCTTTTTTTTTTTTTTTTTTTTTTAAATTTAATTCGGTTTTTCTTTATTAAAAACATATAGGGATAATTGCACCCTTCAGGGTTTTTTCCTCCCATCATTTTCCCTTCAAATTTAGATCTTTTCACTAGAGAGAAGGATAAAAAGAAACTATCACCTGCTAATTTTTTCATTCTGATTTAATATTAAAAAGAAAAAAATACAAAAGCTTTTTTTAAAAACATATAACAATATTGCTTGAAAATTTTTTGATAGCTCTAGAGAGATTTTTGCAAAACCACTTTATGTATAAACTTGCTTTTAGACTGTATTTTAGGCAACACATCTCACTTATTTCCATCCATGGTATATTTTTGTAGATTTTAATTGTCTTATTACAGTCTACAAACCAGATGTAAAATACGCTTAATTCCAACCATGTAGGGTTATAGCCATACATCACAGAAATACCCCTTGATAAATTCTACCTGAAGTGCTATTGTATTTGATTAAATATATAATGGACCCACTAAGAAGAAAGCAGCATGGATTTGAGTTTGCATGGCTATGTGTCACTTTGACAGGAAAAAATGTGGTTTGCAGAAGCTGGTGTGTAACTGAGCTTTTTATCCTCTGGAACCTTTAGGGACCTGGAGAGGTTGGGTGAGATGTCTGACGGGCACCCTTCGTTCCACGGGTTGCTTAACAGACTGTCGCTTTCTTGTGTTCTTGTCCTTATGACAGCAGTGACCAGGAGTGAACCCAGAGCATCTATTAACAGTTTTGTGGCTGAAGTTGTATTTTGAATCTACTAAGTGAGAATTCCTTACACAATTTATACTCTACAGAAGCACAAGATATGAAAAAACTGTGCAGGTGAAGCAGATGTGTATTGTTTAGCAAATTATAAATGAGAGACATCCAAATGCAGTCCTGCTCAGCTGACCAAATACAGCTGGTTTTTAACCTCAATTTTTCAGGTAGTCAGTGAAGCCTGAGAGTATTCCTTGCACCAGAGAAGTCAGTTTTCCAATATCATTTTGGTAATTTGCCTTAGTGCTTGAGTTGTTGCAGCAGAAGGTTTGTGAGGAGTTTCATTTTCCTGCTGAACTTCAAATATCATACTTATTTATTGTTTCTGTGTTCAGGTTAACTGAAGAAATCTAACACAGGCTTGCTCTGCTTTGGCTCTTTCGGGTGAACTTTTTCTCCGAAGAAAACTGTAATTTTAATCTGTGATGTAGTCTCTGTTTTTGGTGTTTGTTTTTTTGTTGGTTTTTTTTTCCTGTGAAACTCTCAGTAGATCAGTGTCTCAGGTTCAATGAAATTAGTTTTGACTTGTGCATATATCGGTAATATTCTGAATTGAATGACCATAGTAGACCAGTTGCTAACTATCGGTTAACCAAAGGAAAGCTGTTCTACTTTATTTTTTATTGTTCCCCATGTTTTCTGAGGAATGATTAGTTATTTAAATAAGTAGAAATCTTTAAATTAGGAGAGCTTGTATTTCAAAAACTATTCTTAATGATGTGTCAGTGATAGGATCTTGTAAATTTGTGAAGTCAGGAAAATACTCCAGGCTCATGCTTCCAGTTTTTTGAAAGTACTGCAAATACTCGCTGAAGCTACTTTTTGTTACTAGCTCTAATTCTTTATTAAGACGCTTGAAATATCATTTGCTAACTCTTGTTGCAAATATCAAACTGAAAATTAACTTCACCCTGTTTGAGGACTCTAATATGTTGGTTGTGTTTGCTGAAATCGCTTCCTGCCCACAGCTGAATGCCGTTACCTGTTTTCTGGCTTAACCTACAGCACCCACTTGTCTGCTGCAGCTTCTGTTACGCTCGGGTAAAAGAAGTAACTCTTCTTAATGTTGCTTAACTTTCCTAAGATTTTTCTAAATGTAGTTATTCGGAAAGGCTTCAGCTCCCCTAGAACTGTCATTGCCCTAGGTACTAGAACTAGAGCCACCACCATTCTTTGTCCAGGTAACGAACGTATTACTGGAACAACTTAAAACTGCTCTATTAAAGGTATGTGTAGTTAGAGGTATATATAGTTTTGTCAGCTGCTAGTAATTGGCCTGCCCCACTGTTTTGGAAGAAATTAAATGTTTTAGGGATGTGTTTATATAATATTTAATCAAAAAAATCACTACCAGTAGGGTTTAATACTGTTTGAGTGAAAAGGGTTCCAGCATATTTATTCATTAGCATACTTAGAGATGCTGGTCTGGAACAACCTATACACTGAAATCTGATCCACTAAAAACAAACTAAGCTTTGTGTTTATTTTATGTTGTTTATTTATACATGCATATGTAGTAACCTTTTGCATGAAAAAATAGTCATCTCTTTAAAACCAAACTTTTAAATAGGTGATTATACGTAAGCAGTCATGTAAGCACTCCTGATTGTACAGGAACTGTATCAACGTGGTTGTCTTCTGAGCAGCATCGTACATTGGTCAAAAAGGTGGATATTTACTTCACCTAGAAACTTGCAAGAAATACATAGTTGTGACCCTTTGAGGATGGAGTTACTGTTCTGTGAGAAGAGAAAGCTAAACTGTATTTTCAGTTAACCAAAAGGCTTACTTGTACTTTCTTCTCAAGTCTAGCATGGGTGAGTAACAAATTCTTAATAAGTGAACCAGGATAAAAGTCAGAAATTAAAAGTAATTAAATTTTGGAGCAATCAAATCAAAAAGACAGATGTAAAGCCTTTAAAAAGCATATATTCAACTATGGCAATTAGCAAAAATTTATATATTTAAAATAAAGCATGACTGAATCTGTCTCCCTTCTGCTTCAATTCCTGTATAGGGAAATTTTGATGTGAAGAAGTGGTATCAAAGGAGAAAGTAAAGCCTTGCATAACCTGGATAAAAAAGGGTGTGATCCCAAAAAGTTCAGGGAGGAAAAAGATTTTATAGGAAGTAGTCAAGAACGAAGGTGACGATCTTTACTTAACATGCATCAGATCAAAAATCTGCTCACTGCACGGGCCAGAAATGAGCAAGCGTTGGAACATTTGGGTGCTGAACTTCCAAAAGACTTTTCTGTATCGTTCTTAACGTCAGCAGGTGCAGATCAAGAAGTCCCTCATGTGGACACGCGTGAACAAGCAAGTGATCCGAAACAAGGGCAAACAAGGCATTTGACGGATTTTTGTTAGTTGTATAATGCCAAATACATTATTTCAGAATTATTAACTCAGTACTGTTCAGCAGTTGGAGTAAAATACCCGTGTTTCTGTGGTGTGCTTTTTTCTTTTTCTTTTTGGTGAGACTGGCTTTCCAGCTATTATTCCTTATTTTGAAGGTAGAGATTCTACAACAAAATGCTTGCATATCAGCATTTTACCAAACTCTTCTCTAAGTACAATTGAATATGACTGCATTCTCAGAATATCAATATAATTCTTTCCTGAGAAACTATTTTTCTAGCAGCCAAAAGCCTGATACCAACTGATTAATAAATAAAACATGATTAACCTATTTATGAATTAGTATTCTAAGATATGGGCTCTAGAGCTGATTAAAAAAAAAAATCCAATGCCCTCATAAATGTTCAGAAAAGGAGTAGCACATAAATACCCTTCTCAGTTTGGGTTGAGCAAACACGTTTATTTTCCTACTGAAGCACCAGTAAACTTTTTCTATTCATACTGGGTAGCCAGAAGTAGGTGCGGACAACATTTCAGAAGTGTGAAAGCATTGAGTCCCACTATTAGGAGATGTTACTGATAGATAAAAACTGACATTGATTGAGCCTGAAATTATATAGAAAGATTTAAAAAACTAAACATACTGATTTGTCATGAAGCTATTAAGCTGTAATATATTACTGGCCAGAATATTACTGACACATTGCAGAGAGGATTAGTGTCATTCATTTTTACGTAAGATAATGGGAAACAACAATGAGGAAAAACTAGGAGGAATTTTGGTAGTTAATTAGCTGTAAGAAGGGAGAGGAAGTTAAACAAACAGAAAATAATTTCATGTAGACTATGAAATAGGAAAGTGTTTCTAATTTTTTTCCATACTTCCCCAAGGCCTCAGGTGATTGTGACCCTAATGAAAAACCAGAATAACCCTGAGCACATTTAACATATTCTCATAAGATTGATTTGCAGGAGAAGGAAATTACAAGTGCTTCAGGACAGTCTATATAAATGACATTCGATGTCAAAGAAGTTAAACTTTCTGGCTTTTAAAATCAGTCACATTTCTGTATTGGGAAAACCAGTAGGTTGGTATCATGCATGTTCCTGCAGAAGAAGGGAAAGCAGCAGTTACTACTAATGAGCTTCATAGCATAAGGAGATATTCTCATTTTCAGTGCAGAGAAATTTTATGAAGACTTGGCTTCATCTGTAAATCTGGTCTTATTTTCATGCACTCTAACTGTGTTTTAACCAGCTTTTTTCCTTTCCTTTTTTTCTCTCTTTGCATGCTTTATTTCTTTTGTTTGAACATTAGGAGCAAAAGCGTATAGATGGCACCACCCGTGAGGTGAAAAAGGTTAGAAAAGCCAGGAACAGACGCCAGGAGTGGAATATGATGGCATATGACAAAGAGCTTAGACCTGACAACAGGTTGTCTCAAAGTGTGTACCATGGAGCATCTTCCGAGGGATCACTGTCCCCAGATACTAGGTCTGTTTACAGCAAAGCTGTTTGTTATACCACAGTTCTGTGTTCAGAAATACTGAGTAGAATTAGGTGTTTTTACAGGTTGGGAATAGTTAGAATAGACAAAACGTACAATGCACGTTTTAAAGTTCTTCTGAAAATTATTTTAAAAAATAAAAACCATAACAAATTCAGTAATGATTTTTTTTCTTCCTCAGCTTTAGATGAGCATTTTGTCATCATAATGTTATGCACTGTAGTGAAATAAGTGTTTGCTGCATGCTTTATATTTGATCTTGAGTAGTTGTAGTTACAAAAGCATTTAAGTCTGCGTCTACTAGATAATGTCAGTACCTCTTCATTCATGTCTAGTTTGTCATATATTATGCTGCTGATAACTTAATAAATATTTTTGTGATCTACTCAGTCAAGCATACTTTTACCTCTAACAGAATGCTTTAATGGGGGAATAGTTCAGCTTTATTGGCACTGTATTTGTCTAAAAAGCAAGCTACAAAACCAGATGCAACATTATTGCTTGAAATAGCAGAAATCTCTGCCTAGAGACACACAGCAGAAGTCGTCTTTGTTGGCTGAGATTCCCTTTGAGCTCAGTGGGAGTTACTTTCTGGTGTGCGCGGAAGTCTGATTTTTTTTTTTAAATTTTTATTTTTTTTTTATTAAGCTGGTCTCAGTAGAGGATTTTCCCATGTATTTTATTTCCTCTGTCGTGGTTAATTGCTGGTAGTAATGTTAGGAATAAATAGAATCTACTGGAAAAAGTGTGTGACAATTGAGTGTTTAAATTGTTGAATGGCTAGGTTGAGGAAGTAGCCACCACTGCAAAAGTGTGGACTGATACCTTTAGTGTGCTGTCCAGTTGGAAATTAATTAAATTAATTAAATTATGAATTAAAAAAAAATCTGTTCAGAACTTTGTAGATGTACTGTTTTGGTCTTTGTGAAGAGTGATCGTTTTGTAATTGAAACAAAAAATAGAAGGAAGATTGCTACCACTGTTTCAATAATTTATTCAGATGCCTTCTCTCTGTCTAAAATCCTTTAATCGCCAATTTTTTTTTTTTTTACAGTTTCTAACGCAAAATGTTGTCACCTGTTTGTCAGTCTGTAATGTTTCATTAAGACTATGCTTTCTGTAGGCTGATCTGGTAGAATGGCATTGATGTTCAGCTGTCAAGTGCAAGTTGTGGTTTTTTTCATCTTGAGTTCTCCATTTCACACATTTTGAGTCTTTTTCTAGCCTTAACTCCTTGCTTCCAGGATTCCTGAGTTTAAATAATCATATTGAAGTAATTTGTTTTTTATCTCCCAGCAATGTCAACATGTATTTGACTGTTTGCAGATATCAGTAATATTTGCAACCTGTAGGATTTTTTTAAGCAGAAATTGTAGACTGCATCATTATGTTGGATATAGATGTTGTGGTATGACAGATATCTTGAACTTAATATAATCACTTCAAATTTTATAATGTACTGAGAACTTTAAATTTCAGTGAACCAAATATCAGTGATCGAATCCTGAAATCTGCATTTTACGTGCGTGAAGGGTTAATTTTGTGAGTGGTAGTGTGGTGGAGAGAAGGCTTTCTATTTTTTGCCTTTGGGTAGTCTTAGCTGTAAGCTATTAAAAAAAATCCCCATGCATATAGAAATAAGTAATGGATTCGGAGACATTTTTATGCTGTCAGCTACCGCATGACCAGTTTTATGAACAAGGTCGTAAAGAAGTGTATTTGGCTATACTGTGGTTCTTTTTTAATGCTAAAGTAAGAAAAAGCTCATGTTTCTTCTCGTTTGCTAATTGTAAGACTTGGGCATTGAACACTGATGTCCAAGTGTCTGGACTGTGGCAATTTACAATGTATTTGTTATACTTATTGTACTTTAGAGAGAGAAACACAAGCTGAATCCAAACAGAAACCAGCAAATTAATGTGAGAAAAGTAAGAACAAGAAAAGAAGAGTGGGAGAGAAGGAAAATGGGCATTGAGTTCATGAGTGACGCAAAGAAAATGGAACAGGCAGGAAGCATGAAAGAGGACAAAATGCCCAAAGGGTTTGTCGTTTTGTTTTACTCAAAGCCCTGGCTTTTTGTTGCTTACCTTGCTTCCAGTCTTACAGATAAGTGCATCAGTTTACTGTGTTCGCTAAAAGCCAGGCTGCACGATTGTTCATTACTAAAACAACTACTTGCAGTAATGGGATGAAGAGATCCTTTTGCTCCCTCTCTTGGGCTTATTTGACAGAGCATCCTAGACTTTGTATCTTTATGAACTCTCTGCTCAACTAATATTTACATTTCCCAGTTTCTCTAAGCCTTTCCAGCAAAATTAATTATATGAACAAAATAAAAAGCGTTTTCTAACTTTTGAAATTGGTTTTCTCTGCTTTGGTAAAATATGTTTTTCCGCATAATTGCAAGTGCTTGCAGTATTGCTTTCCTTTTTCTGCTGCCGTTGTTAAGTTAAGGCAGGCCTGATAAGTATCATTTCAAACAACGGACTGTCAAAATCATTGACAAAAACAATATGCCTCCTTATGGCTACTAAAGAAGTCTCAACTCTGGAGAAAGCTCTAAATTTTTTTGGCCTTTCTAAAAGTCTGCATTACAGGAGGACATTCTGCATGCGGCTAGTATGCTGAAATATTGAAAACATTCAATTTCAGTCATTTTATGCTGACTTGTCAGACTAATTTATTTTCAAGTCCTGTTAAGCTGAACCATGATTTTTGTTGCATTTGTTCTTGTGCTTTCTGTGGGCTTACAAGGGAATGGTGCTTGATAATCTGGTAGTCCTGTTGCAAGAAAAATAATTCTGATTGCATTCTTTTAGCTTTTCTTGTGAACTATTCAGTTAATACACCGTTACACTCACATAATCTGTTCTTCTGCATCCATTTACTTTAATTTTAGGTCCCATGCATCTGATGTTACAGATTATTCTTATCCTGCTACTCCGAATCATTCCCTCCACCAGCAGATAGCAATGCCTTCATACGGAACAGGAGATGGTCCACAGTACATGGCAGCACCCCAAAGCCATGAGCATGAATACAGACCACCTTCCACCACTGTACGCCACGCTACCTTAAACAGACCTCAGCAGCCACCTCCACCTCCACCCCAGCCTTCAGATGGCCAGCATAGCTCAGTGCCTGTGGTACCAGCAGAATATGGGTAAAACTCCTGATTTATTCCAGTGGATTCTTGACAAAACTGGAGGGGTGCATGGTTTTCATAATGACCGTAACATACAGCACATACACACAAGAAACCCCAAACACATTAGTTATCTCCCTGGGGAGGACAGAAAAAAATTGGTATAATTTCTATGTATGAACTGAATTTTAAGTGAAGAAGTAGTGAAAGCAGAAATAATGAACTGTGTATTGAATGTGGTGAAATCAATATGCTTGTAAAATATTACTGTTTCCTAATACAATATTAGAAAGGGGATAATTTTCCTTTAAAGCTGAAAATAGTTACAGCATAATTTGAATAATATTTTAAGCTTTAGGAAGCATGCAGAATAAGTATTGCTGAAGGTGATCAACATGGCAGTATGTGTTGCATCCCTGAAATTATTTTTTAAAGGAGTCGGACAGAATTGGAAGGGATCTCCTCAGACACAAAATCAAGTTCTGTAATGCCACAGGCATCTCCATAATTCAAGATATGAATTTATCGAACTCGTATGTAGAAATTTGGCCTGAACGCATTCTGAAGGAAGGCTTGCTCCAGAGTACTGGCTCTCCAATAGCAAGAAAACATGTGTTTTCTAACCAGTCTGTGCCTGTTTGTTCTTTTGCTTAAATAGCTTAAACTTGCAAGTTGTAACCCCAGGAAAGTTGTAATCATTCTTGCCTGTGTTGTTTTAAACGGAGCAAGCCAAGGTTCTTCAGCCTCACTTGATGCATCTTGGGACAGTGTTTGCCCTATTCATGACTGTATCATGCTGTAGATGACTCAGTTATGCTGATTCGCTGCTCCAACCTGCATTTTCTCTGTTATTTCCAGTTTATAACAGAAATACTTGTGCTTAGTCCCCAGGTACATGACCATTGTCAGTGTATCACATTGGTGATACATTGACATGTATCGCTGAATGTCATCAGTAACTTTCCTTCAACTCCTGTCTCCTATATCTAATATTTTACTTCAAAACTCTTACATTAACTCCCATTTTTTCTGCTTAAGAATTCTTTTAATGACATTTTAACAGAAAAATTAGCTCTTCCCTGTTCCTCCTCCTTAAGTATCAATCAAATGTATCAATTTAATTAAATAATATTTAAATTGATAAACTTGTCAAAAGCAACACATGAGATGCATGATATACCTTTGGGTGAATCTTTCCATTCATACTTTCCATTGTCCTCCATGCCTATGTCTTTTATTTGCTCTTAATAGTCTAACACTCTGTCTTCTATGGAAGTGATAAGCATAGTCTGCAGTTTTCTTGGTCCATTCTTCATCGTAGGCATTGTACTTAATATTCTCACAGAGTAGTTGTTTAGTAACAAACACAGCTTTATACTTAACTAGGCAGGAGTATTAAGATAAAAATCTCACTTTGTGGAGAGCTGAAAGGTCATTGCCTTTAACTTCATCTACCTTACATCTCAATGTATTATCAATATTTGACAATTTGTATGTTTATAATTGCTTGCATATTTAATTCACCAGTTGAAATGCCTTTTGATTTTTGTTTTAGCTGAGGTTGGATGAGAGCAGTTTAAGGGGTGATGATTCTCCAAGTCCTAACTTTCAATGCATTAAATGTCTTTGTTCTGTTTCACATAGGATGCTTCCAGCTCAGATGGTGGATTATTACAACCCTACAGGTCCTCCCCCTCCTCCTCCTCCCCCTATGATTCCTTCAGCACAAACTGCGTTTGTTAGTCCCCTTCAGATTCCTGTGCCGCCTTCCCATTCTGGACTGGTGACTGGCTCTACCTACGCAGCTACTCACCCTCCTCCTTCTAGTGGGCTTGTTGTCACCGCTCCCCCTCCTCCCGGCCCACCTCCTCCCCCTCCAGGCCCTCCTGCCG
>JAVJGG010000027.1:5473350-5504227 GCA_035590195.1 Aviceda cuculoides | reverse complement strand
CTCCTCCCGGCCCCCCTCCTCCCCCTCCCGGCCCTCCTGCCGCAGGTTCGTCCCTCTCCTCCTCCCCGATGCACGCTGCTCCAGCTGCAGAGGCAAAGCGTCATGAACCCGTTCAGCCACCAGTAAGTGATGCACGGAGCGATCTTCTTGCTGCCATTCGAATGGGTAAGTGGGCGCTGAGTTTTAGATATTTCTTTTTTTTTTTTTTACTTTTTTTTCAATGAAAGCACTGTGTTTACCAGTGATCTGAGGTCATGGCTTCTGTTCCCAGCTGGGCAGAATGTCACTGAGACCCTAGTTAACCTCAGGTACCACCCACCTATGCTAGCACCCGTCAACCCTGACTTTGGATCTTTTTCTAATGCCTAAAGATGTACAGCTTTGTCAAACACCTTCTAGTGTTTGTGTGGACATAATCAAATGAAAACAGTACTTGTGTTCATGATGTACAGTAGCCAGTAGCTGTACGTGGATTTTCGCTTCTGTTCAGAGGAACTGAGTTATCCAACACCAGGCTTCAGCCCACTGATACTTAACCAGTGACTAATGGCTGTTCCTGACTTTCCTTACTATGTGGAGCTGTAGGTGTAATGGTATTTCAAATACAAATATGAAAACTTCCATCTTCAGATCAAAAAGACCCGTGCAGTCTTGAATATTTAGTTTTAACATGTTGCTGGCAGTTTTGGAAGTCTAGAAGTATTCAGTCTCTGAGAATATATTCCAACCTGCCTTTTTTGTCTTTTTCTCTTCCTTGCTCAGGGAGGCTAACTCAATGGTTTCTTTTTTTTTTTTTTCCCCTTCTTCTTCCTGAATATATGTTAGAATACAAAAAACTCACCGATAACAATATGAAATTTAAATTCTCTTGTGCAGAAAACTTTGTCTGAAAGTAGTTGTCTCTACAGGAATTCAACTGAAAAAGGTGCAGGAGCAACGTGAGCAAGAAGCAAAGCGAGAGCCTGTTGGAAATGATGTGGCAACCATCCTTTCCAGACGCATTGCTGTGGAATACAGTGATTCGGATGATGATTCAGAGTTTGATGAGAACGATTGGTCAGATTGAACCTGGTCCAAGCCCAGTGGCAAGTTCATTAAATACTTGGCTTCAGCGATTGCTTTCTTAGCAAGATGTAAAGCAGGACATTGACATGTATTAAGGCTAGCGATCGAAGTGCTAAAATTGAATTGGTATTATTCAGAATGCTGTAGCTTAGCAACTCTGGTAATAATGACGTGATTATGCTTATGCAGATCAGAAACTTGTCTTACTTTCAGTATTTACCGCATAATACTTAAGTGCCACTAAATGTAGCAAATCATGTGCTGCGTGCAAAATATGCTGCAGTTGTTGCACTGTTACAGAACCAGCATTTTATTTTACTTTCCTGATCTTGAAGGGATAAGATATATTTTTTGACTTTACATGTTAGTCTTTTAATTATCTAAGCAACTTAGGTACTTGTGAATTGGTCTGGTTGTTAGTCTTTGAGGGCAGTTAACTGTATGACTGAGTGAAGTGTTGAGTTCCATAAATATAACATTTAGCTTTTTTATTAGTTACTAATTATGCCCACCTTAGCCTATTTTTAATCACTTCTTAGGGCTTAGGGGTTTTTTGCATACAGAATTGATTTTATATAATCTTTCTTTTTATCTTAAAAATGTAGCAGATGATGAAATATATGCTTTGAAGGGTGAATCCACGTGATCCAAAATCAACGTTTTGTGAGCAGACTGGATAAGATTGTAACAGTGTCAGCTCGAGGCTGCTGGCTGCTTGTTGGGTAGAGTGCTGGGGGGGGTCTCAGGTAGGTAGCGGGTGCATGTCCATGTCACAAATGGAAGTCAAAATACCTGTAGAGCTTTTCAGTTTTATGGTACAGATCAGCTAGATGCAAGGACGTCAGGGTAGACCTGATTGAAGCCATATGGTTATTGTGGTGTAGAAATGTTACTCTGTTATTACAAAAAATTGGAACAGTCCAAATCTAGCAATCAGATACATTTCACAAGTATTAAACTTGGTCTTTATGCCTGGAGGTATAAATGTTTGTAAATAAGTTTTGTTGTTGTCGGTTTGTACCTGTATAGTCATGACAGATTGTTTTGCGTTTCCTGTAGCACGTTTACTCAAAACTACTATTACTTTGAATGTATTTCTTTCCCAGTACATCCCATTGATAAAACCTTGGCAGTTAAAGCAGTTTTACTGGCTGTTTTGGTACTATGCCGTATATATACCCTTGTTTTCTCCTTCCTTAGAAACAGTTGCTGCCATACAGTCTGTTTTGGCTGTCTCTGTTTTCTTTAAAAATAATGCCTCTTTTTTCAGTACAGTATTAAAATGGGGTTTTGTTTGTTTGTTTTCTTCTCCCTTCTGGACTGAGAGTCAGGCTGCTGCTTTGCCTAATGAGGCTTTTAAAAATATATTCATAGCAGGGGAAGAGTTCTTTCCTTACCAGATTACAGTTTTAATCTTTGTAACTGAAGTCTGTGTAATTCCAGGTCTAACATTTGGTAAAGCTCCTTTGTTCCGTGAGGCCCTGTGTGTTCTTTAAAAAAAAAAAAAAAAAAAAAAAAAGGGAGAGAGAGAAATGAAAGATAATTACCTAACCTGTGTTTACACAATTAACAGTTTTAGTCCCGAGAACACGATGTTTGTGTGCAAACTATTGGCAGTTGCATTGCTGCTTAATCTGCATATGATTTCTCAAACTGTGGTGGCTGTCTTTGTGGTAGGGTGGTAACACGCTGGCGTTAAAATTTATCACGTGAAGTACGACCGACCTCTGCATAACGGTGAGCAGCTACAGCTCGTGGTAACTGGTGGCGGCTGGAGGTACCCATCTCTGTCCCAGTTGGAGCTGGTTTTGTCCTTGCCTTAAAATACAGGGCCCAAGTCTGCTTTATTTTGTGTCCTGGAGCCTGAGGTCTGCGTGTCCACCGCAGAGGACAGAATTTAGGCCGGATGGTGGTTTTCATCACGGTGTGAGAGACGGTTTGCTGTGATCATCACGGTGTGCTCGCCCAGGGGCTCACAAAACGCCGCTCTGGGCGGGCGGCGAAAAGCGCAACTGGGACTGCAGCGTGTCGTGGTGTAGGGGTGGGGAGAGTGCGCCCAGTAGTCTTTTGGTGCGTGCTGAAATGAAATATCTCAGCAGAAAATCCTTTCCGATCTACTGAAATTTGATATGACAGATGATATATTTTATGAGCACAGAAGTTGGGTGTGTCTGACACTTTGTAATTTGTGTTAATTTTAAATAATAAGCATTAAACAAGCGATCAGTTGTGACCAGTTAAGATAGTGTTGGTTTTTCAGTCACAGTAGCCAACCTGTTTTTCTGAACCTGCAATGTTGTCATTTTCCTTTCAGTATTTTATTAATAAAATGTGAATTGAATTTAGTGATGTAAACTAACATTATTCTAGGCTGTTTTTATCAGTTTTATCATACTTTGGGTTGTGAATAAGTAACAAATATGAATAAAATCTCACTTTTGAGCCTGTCTTTCTTTGCTTGGATTAGTAAAATTTTGCTATTAATCTTTATCTCTTACGAACAAATAACGGAAATGAAATGTGAGGTTTCCAAATGGTATCTGCCATCCCAGGAACCACAGTTTTACTGGGATGGAGGCTGGAATCTACAAAACCAGACTCCTTTGTGGTACTGTTGCTCCTCCTAACATGCGTACTTCTTTGTTCTTTTGCGACCTTGATTCAAGCTCCAAGTTGAAATTCTTGGCTGGTGTAAACAGGTATTAATTTCCCTACAGGTAGCTTTAATTTTTTTTTTTTTTTTTTTTGTGAAATGCATTAAACAGCAGCTTTGCTTCCAGGAAGAATACGGCAGAATATATGAGTTGTATTAGCAAGTCCCCTTCCCCACTTTTTTTAATAAGAAAGATTCTTTGTAGATTAATGACACCAAGCAAATTATCATAAAATGCAAACCCATGTCTGCCTACTAGAAAAATATTTTTAATTTAATCTTTTAATTGTAATCAGGTTAAAAACCTGGTATGGTAACAGGAGAGGGTTTTCATCATACTTGGAAGAACTTACATAAACCAGTTGTGTAATATAGTAGCCTAATTGTAAATTAAACAGATTTGTTTATGCATCTTAGATGTGGTTGTTTCCTGGGAAAATAAATTAATCTTTACTCTGTTCATCTGAAAATTCCAGTCCTTCTGGAGCTCACTGAAATTTCACTCACTATTTCACTGACATATTCCATCTTTGATTTGAACTTAAGTCAGGTAATTTAGAGCAAAGACACCAATTCTACATAGAAACTGAATATGCGAGCTTGCAATTTTGGTTCAAAAGCTGTCTTAGTAAAGCATTTATAACGGCGTATTTATCAGTTGGGGTTGGAGTTAGGACTGACGATCACTCAGTATACTGCCTCTGCAGCTTTTATAGTTGTCTTTTGAATGTTAAAAAATATTTTCATGTGACTAAAATGACATCCCTTGGATTTCTAGGTATTTCAGATTTCTCTGTACTAAGATGAACTGCATGAAGAAAAAAATCTTTATTATAAGAGAGGTGCATGCTGTTCAGAACAAGCTCAAAATTAAGCTCGTTTGCAGTATGCAGGTGAAGTTGGGAGGAAGGGAAATGACTCCTTGGGAAATTGGTTCTTGTGATGTATTTTGCAGGTACGTTCTCTCATGTGCTGGGCATTGTTTTAATAACAAAGAAGTGTTTCCTTCCGCTTGAAATAACATGCCTAAGGATACAGCAAATGTGCAATTTCTAAAAATGTTTAAAATGTCACTGTAAACTGAACTGCGTATAAACCTGATGATAATTAAAAGTTCATTAGAATCTTCTGGCTGGAAGCTGAAGTTGCATGAATTCAATCTTGAGCTGAGGTATTATTTCCTAGCAGCACAGTAAAATAGATGTTAGAACAGCTTATCCAAAGATGGCTTTGACAGTGATTTTTTTTAATTTTTTTTATTTTTTTTTTTATTCTAAGGTGACATTGCACTTCTTTCTTCCTGAAAAACAAACCCAAATAAACAGAAATCCAACCTACTGTAGTCTGCTTTGGGGAAGGGTTCTTGCCCTGTGGGGGCAGCTGGCCTGAATTGTTAATTCTGAGTCTGAGGCGTTCCTGATACGAGTACGGACGTACAGACACAGACATGCACACGGAAGTCCAAGGACTTATAGCGTCTTGAGGCGGCTCTGTATTCAGGTACTTAAGCATTGTCAGTGTGCTCAGTGGTACACAGGTAACGAAAATAAATTATGATCCCTGCTAGAAGCCAGGAGTGACTTGAACTTGTCACTGAGCACCCTTCCCAATTTCCTTGAACTTTAAAGGAAGCGTGGGAACTTTGGAAGGACTGGGGCTTTTCAGTTGAACCTCATCTTTCACTGAAAAGGTGAAGAGAAAGAACGAGAATGCTGAAAAAAACATCCTTTCAGTACAAAACAGGGTGAAGGAATTTAATATTTTGCTTTCTCTGCTAATAGGTAGAGGCAAAGGGTGGTTTTTCATGTGCTGTCAAATATCCGTAGGTTTCTCTGGAGAAATGTGTTCTCGTTTGTGGGTCACATAGGCGTGTGCTCCTGTGTGGGGAAAGCAGTCTCATGTCTGTGCTGGACTGAGCTTTTCTTCAGCGACATGAGAAAACAAGTAGCCCCTTAAGAGATTGTTGGCTAAATATAGTAGTCTCTTTGGAGATTAATTCTTACTGCTGCAGATAGAGAAGTTCTCCTCTGATGAGCCAGCGCAGGACGTACTTGTACGCGTTCCTCTTGGCGAGGGGTCAGGTGCAGAGCGCTTTGGAGGTTAGAGCCGAGGGCAGCTCTTTGAGATGTCCCACCAGCTTGTCCGAGATGTGTTGCTTTTCCGAGTCACTCCGCGTTTTCAATCGCCCGCATGGCATCATACCAACTGTACCGAAAGGGGGTGGCAGAACTCACCCAACAGTTTTCTCTGTTGTTCTGGAAAATCAGGCACTCTCTCGACGTCCACCAGTGCTGATGAATTCCTTGTTCAGTTTTCTGAGTAATCCTGGTGTTAATGTTTTATTTCCCTAATGAATTTCCCTTCACTGAGGAGGAGGATGGTAGCAGCAGGATTGTTTGCCATAGGCTTAGCTTAGTGACGGAATGCGAATCTTTCTGAAGTTACTGCTCATTCCAACCATGCGAGGCCTCACCTTACCTTTGCTTGGGACACTCTTTCAGATTCGTTTGTATTAATTTTCTCTGGTCTGATTTTGTGGTGTTTTCAGCTACCCCTGGGTTGGTTTGTTTTTCTGTTCTGTTTGGGTTTCATTCCAAATTCAGCATAATTCCTAAAACTTTTTTTCTTGGGGTGCCTGCACACAGCCAGCTAAACTGCTTCTGATTGCCATTATGTTGTAAATATTTCTGTTTGCGGAAGAAGGATTTGTTCTGTGTGTTTCGTATTCTCAGAATGATAACCAAATTAACTTTCTAGACTGTCTGTAAAAGTTTCCCTATAAATTTATTTCTGCGTGATTTCTGTTTATGGCACGTTTTCCTCTAACAAAGATTTAGAAGTTTTGCTTATAGCAGTTAGTGAACTTTTTGGATTGCTCTGAAGAACTCTTGTATAGGTTCATCAAAATATTTAATCTGACTGTGACAAGAGAACATTAAGGTATGTAATGTGTGCAGCACCGTGTTGCAGTGTGTATATTGAAATACTGACATACACCTGGATCTTGATTATTTATAAATGTCAGTGGTTCCTAGGGGCATTTGGAGTTTACTTTAAAATAGATGGATCCTGCTGGCTCGTTGCTTTTCCCAGTAACCAGTCACTGATTTGCCATAACTGTTGAAAACCACCTTTGTGATATTTCTCAAATCTTTCAGTAAAGGTTTCTGACTTCCATTAGACAAATTTTTATCTGAAAAAATCTAATTATCTCATTTTTGTTCCCCCTCTGTATTCTCTTCAAAACCCCCAGTGATTGTCAAGTCACCCTTTGCTTTTTAAATTATTTAAGAGCCATCTTCATTTTTTTTAAGTTGACTTAGTCTGTCTAGGAAACTGAATTTAGGTCTACCACATGCTTTAAGTAAAGGATGCTCTATCCCTTTCCTCTGGTGCCCCTCCTGACCTATATTCCTTGCTATATTTCTAGAATTTGTATGAATTATTTATATGGCATGATAGATTTACTTCATTCTTTGCCGAAAGAGATGATAAATCCTCACTTCGGGGATTTTCAAATCTAGTTAAAATATACCAAATTGTGAGGCAGCTGCTACCAACTAGAATTATTTGCGATAAGAGACATGGGAGTTGTCTAGCTGTAATGTTGCTTCTTGCTTACTGTGTTACCAGAGAAAAAGCATTTAAGTACAGGATGCCTCACTTAAAAGGGGAGAATAACACCACATATCCGTGGCATTCTTCTGTCTCTTAAATGGGAGGTAGGAAAATAGAGATATTTAGGACAGAGTTGGGGAATGAGAGAAGGGCCGGGATTTTTCCTGTGCTAAAGTATGGGAGAAGATGCTTCGGTGATAATTGGTGATACTTGTATTTGTTTCATCTCCATACAGAAACACCCTCTGAATGGTGAGGCTAAGTTTTAACCTTCTCCCTGAAGATCACCTTCCCTGTTTTATTCTCTTCACCTTATTAGCTGCAGTATGTAATAACCTTTCTCTTCAGTTCAGCCATCTGCCTGCTTCAGCTTTTATTTCCTTCACTGATCAGATGAGAAATGAGAGTACAAATGGAATTGGCAGTGCTGCTGGCCTCGATACCCGATTAGGATAAATAGACTTAAGTTGACATTTAAATAGTAAATAGGTCTTCTTTAAAATTCATGAACACAAGAATCATTAAAGAAGTCTAGTGAACTGGGAATGTATTCTGCTCAGAAAGGAAAACATGAATATTCAGGATGGTAGGATATTTAAGGAATATGTGGGTAAAGCATGCTTCCAAGATGTAGCTCTATTTTAAGGCTTCCAGGTGTGAGCTTTGCACAATTGCTGTAATTAGCTGCCTGCTGCAGGTATTGCTTCTCTCTGAGTTTTGGGCAGCAACCATCTATTCTCACCCATCTGTTTGAATGCTAACAAGGATCCCAGTGCTGTAGAAAGGATCTAGAAAAATTTGTTGGCTCAGGAAGCACATGTGGAATGAAATGGAGCGGTAGTGGAATGGAGAGAGCAAAGTTTCCGTCTGAGAACATCAGTGGTCTTGGCAGGACAGAACTGAAGATATCGGAGGCACCATTAATTTGTTAGAGCAGAAGTTTACGTAGAACGTAAAAAGTTCTAGGTCTTGAGATACGCGGCATGGGGACTGTCTCGCCTCATCAGACTTAATGCTTCGGCTTTTCCATTTGGTGCCCAAACTAGAGAGGTGAAGGCAAGGAGAGTCCCTGGTGGTGTTTCTTTCCTTCCACTGGAGTTGTTTTGTGATTTACGGACGACGAGTCCTCTACTGGAAACAGGCAAAACCGCAGCCTGAACAGCCACGATGTCAACTAGTCTGTCAGACCGTGTCCGTGTTACCCAGAAGTGGACCTCAGAGGGCGCGAGTCTGTAGACCAGCGAGCAGTGGGTGCTGGTCGGCACTAGCCACGTTTCAGGAATTCCGCTTCGTGCCAACGAAACGCCTGCTGCTGCAGCCAGAGCGGGTCTCACGCTTAGCTGCGTCCGGGAGGAATCAAATCCGTGCGCTGCTCCATGATGGGAATTAAAGCACGGTAAGTGGGAACGAGCAGATTTGCTTCAAAGGTGCTTCTGACCCAAACTAAAACACTGGTACGGACGGTGCCTGACCAGCGCTGTGATCTACGCGTGACTGCCCGACGGCTCTGTCTTCGTGGCTGTTCCCCCTTCCCCACCGCACCCGGTCGCTCCCGTCCTCTGCCGTTGTCACCCTTCGGCATCATCTGCGGCGCAGCTCGGGAGAGGCAAACGCCCGTATCGTCGGTGCGCTGGACGCCTGGCAGAGCGTTGGCAGTTGCAGGAGACGCGTTGCTGAAGAGGGCGCGTTTCCGAAAGCGGAGGTGCGGCGCGTCTCCCACGCAGCCTGTGTAGCAGCCTGAGCGGGCGCCTTCGCTGCAGCTCGTCAGCAAACGAGCCAAGCAGGATTAACTAGAGAGTAAAAATCTATCGGCTGGCAATTGCGCTTTGGTATTTGATTAAAACACGAGGCCAGATAATGCAGGAAGCACGAAGATGTTTGAAGAGGTTTATTCATCAGTTAGGAATTCCCTGCCGGACGGATGCTGTTTTTCCCGAGAGGGGAGGAAGGCGTTGGGCTGCAGCCGTGGCAGGAGAGCTGCAGGAGGGCCCTGGCAGCTTTTGCCCTGCTCGAGCCTGCTTAATACCTGGGAAAACAAGAAATTTGAGGTTCCTTCAATTCTGCGTGTGACCTTTTTAAAACCTTGGCTTCACTGAGAAGGGGTGTGTGAGGAGAGGGCTTTCTTTGGCAACGATGGAGCCGTACTAGGCTTCTGTCTTCACCTTGTACCCAAAGCTTTAAAATCCTGTGACAGGAAAATGAGGTGTTGCTGTAAGGTTCCTGTCCCCTGCAAACACCAGGTAAGAGGGACTGTCTTTCTGTAGAAAGACACTGACCTCCAGTGGACAAATGGGGCAATCATAACAGTTTATTCTAATTAAAATTTAGCTGTATGAGAACCCAGACAGGAGATGAAGTTCAAGATGTGGAGATTCATGCACTTCACTGTTCCTCAAACTCTTAATGCCTTTATTTTTCTATACAACCACAGAGCAAATACTCCTATGTACCTTGGTGAAATTTCAGTGTCTTTAAAATTGCTGGTCATCTTAATAATTAACAATGTCTCTTCAACTTCTCTCCCCCTGAGAAATGCAGTTTTTGTGGAGGCACTGCCCTTGAATTATTTCTCATTAGGTTGGTTTTGATGAGGGTATTTTCCAAGGAGGAGAGAGTTTTGAGGCTGCCCTTTCTAAAAGGACTGGAGGGACAGAGTGAGGTTTTGGCAGACCGAAGTTTTCTTTCCCCTTTCTTCTGTGAGCAAGCAGAGGTTTGGATGGGGAGGTAATTGGGAACCCGTCTCCCAGCCAAGAAGGGAAGCGTGTTCAGCAGCCAGAGCTGATGCTGTTTCCTTAGACCCCAGTACCCTTCTGTGTGGTGGAAATGAGTCTTAGTAGAAAGTCTTTGATTTTTTCACAGGGTAATTCAGGCAGGAGGGGGCTTCAGGAGGTCTCTGGTCCAACGTCCTGCTCACAGCAGGGTCAGACAAAGCTCCTCGGGGCTTGATGTGGTCCCTGGTGCCTCTGGTAAGATTTTTTTATTATTATTTTTATCCACCACCCCCCCCCCTCCCCCTCCAGTGTGTGACAAGGATCTTCAAGGTGGGGCTAAGCTTCCCCCACCCAAAGCGCAGTGCCTGATGATGCAGGTCCCACCGCTGCCTCCACCATCGCTCTGACGAGAAAGCAAATGTTTGCTGGTCACTAAGGGAGGAGCACGTAGGAAAGACCCGCACCGTGGTCCGGGAGAGCCGTGGGCAGCGCTCGCCTTCCCTGCTCGCCGGGCGTGCTGCCGGGGGAGAGAACCTTAGCACGTTTATGCTGCTGCTTCGCTTTCTCTCTCCCTCTCTCTTCTCTGGAATTTTTCCAAATATTTGAAGGCTTTGAATAGTTGGTGGGTGGAAGATGTTGGCGTCTTCCCCTGTCCTCCTCTGGTGGAATGAAAGGGGATAATTCTTCCCCTGGGACAGTGATGGTGAGTGATGCTTTTTGCAGCATTGCTGTGTTCACCACTCCTCCTCTCATAAGAAATCCATCCCAAATTTTCCTTAGGGTGTTTGATGACGTGTCTGTAGATGCAGGTGTTAATGCGCAAAGATTTCATGAGGTGTGTTATTGTCTGGAACTTGCCAATGTCAGCCTGCTGGTATGAGAATAGATCAACGCATGAACGACACCTAATCTATATTGTGCAATATATTATAGAATCTTTAATTTACATAGAGATGAAGCCTGCTTACAGGGAGTGGAAATCAATAGTGGCTTTTATATCATCCTCTGGGCGGAATATTAAATCTGAAACTCCATAATATCTAAACTGCATCAAGAGATTACAAGCCAATAGTACTAATAGCATAAAAAGGATCATTTTTTTTCCTTTCTTAATAAACCTGATATATCTGCAGTTCCCTGATGGGATTTTAATTCTTTCAGAACTAGCAATGTGTTGCAGGCGTTGTCATTTTATTAGTGTTTGAGGTTATGGCCAGAAGCTTGCAATGCCAGGTGGCGTATAAACACGGAAAGAAAAGGTGATCCCTGGAGTCTAACCTGAATTTGAGGGGTAGTTGGTGGGCAGCTACATTACCTGAACAGGAGCCTTGGCTTTTAATTCAAAGCCTCCCCCCATGAGCAGAGAGATTTGCCGTAGACCAAACTGCACTCCATTTAATGCGGTCATGATATCAAGCAGGGAGTGGATTCAGATTAAACCCAGCCATCTCATGAAAGACGACGTTGCCAGTGGGTTCCTACAGCGTATGCTGTGATTCCCAGTCCAGCTTGCTTCTGGTCTGGGTCTGCCCATAGAGTAGCCACAGCATCCGTCTGCACCGCGTTTCGGAAAGGCGTTGCTGCCGCTTGATTTTGTTGTTCTTTCCTATGAGCCGACGGGAGCCGTACAACAATCTGCTTCAGCTGTTCTGTTCTTCAGGCTCTATTTTTCTACAGTTTGCTTTGATCTTGAATAGATGGGAAAGGTGACAGTGAAAGAAAACATTTCCATCAGAACAATGTCTCTTTCCAAAGGCTTGTCACAACACGAAGTACAATTAAAATTGACTGAATGCCCACAGTTGGTACATAAAATCTTATGCTGTGCAGTTTATGGTGATTCACAGTAGCAGAGCACAGCGAAGACGATGCGCCAGAGTATTGATGCTCCCTGGCTGGATCTCTGCAGCTTCTGCAAGTCCAAGTTGCAGTGCTATTCCACTCCCCCCCCCGCCCCCAACATGTTCTCTCTTCTTCTGTATGATGAATACGGTCATTAGTCCAAGATTAACTTTATTCAGACTCTTTTCATCACTCTTTACTTCTCTGCTTTTAATCAGCTTTGCACAAACGAGTTAGATCTGTCTTAAATCTGCTATACTTTAACTTGCAAAGATGCAAGAAGAACCAGCAGGTGGGAGAGGACTGATGAAGCAGGAGGAGGAGGATGATGGCAAAACTGTGGGAGTGGGAGGAGGGTTGGTTGCCCAGGCAGGGATGGGGGTCAGCTAGGCAAGGGGGCTACGGCGGGGAGCGGAGGGGTCTGGGGAGTTTGAAAGGATGGAGCTGGGATTGCTGGTACCAAAAGTAGAGAAACCTGGTACAGTCAGCTAAAGGACAAGGTGCAAGTGGGGCAAGCGTGGGTTGGAGAAGGTAAGTAAAGGAAAAGCGTCCGAGGGGAGTGGGCAGGGGTGTCTGTCCCTCCTAGACAAATCACTGCCGTGCCTTCCAGCGGAGCCCCAGAGCCCTGCTACTGCTGGGAAGGGTCTTGGGAAGCAGAGGCAGAGCCTGTCTCTCCGTGTCCGTCTCGAACTGAACATGGGCACGGGTTGCTGCGCGTTGTCCGCTCGCTCACGTTGTAAAGAACGTTGGGAGTCCAGCTGGGCTCGCCCTTGGGACGGCAGTGCTGGGTGCGTGGTGAAGTCTTGGGAGGCTTTTCAGGTGGGCTGTTTTCATAGCTTGAAAAATTAGTTTTTTACAGAGTACGTATAACTGTGACTTTCCTAGACTAAGGGGTTCTCAGAATTTCTTGGAGAATAAAATTAAAGTGTTGAGCCAGCTTGCTTAATAACCTTCTGTAAGGCAACTTTTGTGTGTACAGCCAAAACATGTATAGACAGGCTATTTCTTCTGTAAAACTGTGTCTCTCCTGCAGCATTTAAAGCCTATATCTACTTTGCATTCCTTATTTCTCATGCTGTCATGGGCAAGTGATTTGATTTCTTTGCTTATGCCCTATCTAGGCAGATAAAATAGGAAAGAAAGCTTTAGATACTGCAAATCCCATTAAACAGATTGATGTTTTATAGAAAAGAGAGCAGATTCTGATACTACTTTTTTTTAAAAGATGCAGCCCATTTGATGTGTTATTTCAATGCATTATTTCTTTCAAGGCAATTTGCTGCATTTTATCCACAGATAGTTCTATTGAAGTGCCTAGAGTTTGTGAATTATACAATTATCGTATCTTCCTATCTTTGTAGATCTCTAGCCAAAACAAATTCTAGGGCTGACATTTTAATTTGTATTTGCTTTTCAGCTCTGCCAGATGACTCCAGTTTCTTGAAGTGAACTAGACCAAAACCCTCATGTGAACAGGTGGCAAAAAATACAGCAGACAGGCTTCTTTTCATCATCCTGTTCCTAAAGTACCTTCTCAACAATTAACCTCTTTTAGGACTTGATGTGTACCTGCTTTGCTGCTTTTTAATTCACTTCCAGTGAAGATCCACTTCTGATGAGAGGCTGCCCTGTGCTGGGCACCGGGTGAACACAAGTATACACACACCACAAAGGGTGTGTTTGACACATCCATAGCAACGTACTGATTCTTCTTGGCCTGCTAGTAACTTTAATAATTCAGGATCAGTTTAAGAGTGGACCTGAAGAAAAGCCTGTGTACGGCAGAAGTTGGAAATTTCACTTGTAACTATTGAGGGTTGGAAGTTCCAGTGATGGAAGCGTGGCTTAAGAATAGGCATGGACAAAACTGAAGTCGAAAGCAATCCGAAATGGTACAACATAATCTGTACAAATCTGTAGCAAAGATCTGAAAAGCTTTTAGCATTCAGCAACCACTGAGAAGGTAACAGTCCCTGAAAGATCCGATTTACTTCGTAAGTTCTGGAAGTGTTTGAGATCATCTTCACCTAAGCACCTACCAGTTGCTGTATTATGAACTCGCTGGTAAGGGGGATGGTATTGTAAAGCTATCTGGCCTCTGAAAGATGTTTTATTATGATATTGGTGACGCAAATATGCAACAAAGCCAAAAAAGCGACTCGGCACTGGATCTGGTACAAGTTATCGCTCTGGGTAGCAGCACTGGCAAAACCTGATGACGAAGGAGCACGGAAACCGAACCACCGCCTGGCTGCTGCGCCACTCAGAGGAGGTGGGACTCAAGGACTACGTTCTCTGTCAAGTGATTTCAGGCACACACGCGATTACGAACAGAGGGTCTAGATGGCACAACTGCTATAAATTTCTTACGTTGGAGAGGGGTTGAGGGCTTTGGTTTGTTCTCTGTGTGCCACCTAGTCGTGATGCTCTCTGTGTCTGCGCTGACCTTTGACAGCCTAGGCCTACCGCACGTTCAGCGTTTTTCCGTTTTTGTTAGGTTTTAACCATCCTCTGGACGTCCCAGGTGTCCTTCAGCTGCTGGCCCTGGCTGTGCCACAGCTGCCGCTGCCGTGCCATTCAGCGCCACTCCGTGCTGCTCAATTCAGGTAGAAGACGCTCAACAAGACCCAAGAGTTGCCCATGAAATGCAAATTACTCTGCCAGGCAGGAGAGCAAAAGCAAAGCAAATGAGGGTGTCTTCTAATTAAACGTAATGACAAGGAGGCCAAAAAGCATCCCCTGCGAATTCCTGAACTACTTTGGCAGGAGGCAAAGAGGAAGTAGAAACAAGGGAGAAGAGAATACCTGCCAGAATGAGGAAAGAAGAGAAAACCAGGACAAAAAGGGAGGTGGCACCACAGCTTGTCCTGCACAGCCCCCCCGGGCTTTGGTAAGGGCACCTCTGCCAGGATTTCCTCGCTGCAGCTGCGCGTCCTTCGTGCTCAGCTTTTCCTCGGGAGAGTTACACAGACAGTACCTGTCTCTCATCAGTAGGCAAATATTTTAGATGCGATAGTGCTGGTACTAGCTGTTCTGGTTTTAATCTTTGCCTAATTCTTGCAGGAATATGCATGCACCTAAGATAATTTTAGTAACGTAGTTTCTGTAATTCCTTTTTATTGGTGCTATAAAGCTGAGGAAAAGCCCTACTGTCCTGGGAGCTGTACTCCAGACAGATCTTCTTCCTTCAGTTTATATCAGTTTCTTTGTCTTTTGAGTGAGAATATGCTCCGGTGCATCCTAAGATTGGCTTCTTGGCAGGGTGAATTAACTCATGTGAGATTTCATGCTATACCAGAGGCAGCTGGCAGTTACACTACACCCAGCCAGCGTGTATGCAGCTCTGCTGGGCGTATGTAAGCTATACGTCATTTTGTTGCATAGACATGGGTTGTGGAAACACCGATGCCAAGCAGGCTCCCCCAGGAACTCCTCCATCAGCTGCTCCACCTCCTGTCGGGGAGCAGAGTGGGGATGAATGGGCTTCACCTTACGGATGGATGTAAATGTGTGCGCGCTGCTATTTCTGGTACGTCTGGGTCTTCGTATTTTCTCTGTCGTTAGTCTCCATTGTGGAATACACTCCACACAGACGGGACTCTCCACACACCTTCATTTCCACAAGTATTTGGGGAGTGATGTGAGCATACCTTCCCCAAATCTCTCTCTCTGCATCCTCCCAGGCACTTCCCTCCTACCCCAAAGCAAAAGAGGTTTGGTGGCCGGTAAAGTAACCCAGGTCAGAGAGCCCAGGTTTCGGTGGCAGGGAGGGACATGTTTTATGGTTTGGTGTGTGTGGTTCTTCCTTTTCTACATGAAAAGTTAAGAAGGAATATTTTTCTTCTGAGGTGAGACTTGGCACAGTTTATAAGCCACAATCTCCTTAGGACAAGCCTCCCCCCATCCTCCCCCATCCCCAGGCTGAGCGATGAACCTCACCGGCAGCCTCGCACCCCTCCAAGGGCAAGTTGCTGAGAGTCTG
Source organism: Aviceda cuculoides (assembly GCA_035590195.1). Lineage (NCBI taxonomy): Eukaryota > Metazoa > Chordata > Aves > Accipitriformes > Accipitridae > Aviceda > Aviceda cuculoides. The sequence continues at coordinate 5,488,356 of JAVJGG010000027.1, read as the reverse complement.
GTGTAGGGCAACTTCTGCTGTGTTTCGGGGAGGACTAACACATCACTTTGGAGTCAGTGCTGCAAATGAACTGGGGAAATGTTTTTCTCCCAGTCTGGTGGATTTGGAAGCTGCCAGGTGAGCAGGTTTCAGTTGGGTAGGATGGCAGTGGGCATGTTGCAATCAGTCCAGACAGCTTACATGGAGATTTCAATCAGATATTTTTGAGTCTGAAAATTTTTTAAAAATGTATGTAATATAAGTTAGGAACAATTTTTTGTTGCAGATTCAAGGTTTTCAATTAAACTTTTCAACAGGACAAAAGCCTAAAATCAGATACAAAAGCAGTTTGAACAGGACTCCTAGCAAGTGGTTCATACAGCCATCTGGGACAGTGACAAATGAGCTGTTACTTCACTTACTCAGGCGGTTTGATCCATTGTCAAGCTAGAGCAAGGAACAGGAATTTCTACAAACTGTGGACGTGTAGTATTTTATTACTGCAGCAAAATTATATTATATTTAATGAGGTTATGTCAGAGAGAATATGGAAAATAGTATTAAGGAATATATATTAGTTTAGCAAAACACCAGCTGCCATAGAAAATTTTCATTTCATAAACATTAGTACTTGATCAGTAATGGTAGCAGTGGCAGGATTTTTTTTTTTTTTTAAACTCTCCTGTGACTTCAGTGTTTGTGAATATGTCATGTTGGTAGTCCTGGAGACTGGAAGGCTCACTCCACCAGAAATTGTGCAAGCTTCTCGTTGTGCCTCAGTCTTAGGGAGGACAGGACGTCTTTAAGTGATTTACATGCTCTCCGTTTTTTTCCAGTCTGTGAATAAAAGAGCCAAACGTCAGAGCAATTATGGGTCAGTCACCACCAACTAGAATGATGCCCCCAAATTATTTCAGGTAGAGAACTAAATCATGGTGACCTGGTAATTGCAATTGATGCTCATATTTTTTTATTTGTATTAAGCATAGGTTATCTATGATTCTAAGGTGAGGACCAGGGTATGTTGTGCCAGGTACCCTGCGGAACCAAAGTCCTGTCTTAACTCTCTCAGATGATCAGGACCTCAGGACTCGAAATATGTCTACAACTTGGGCTGGAGCTGAGTGACTGTGAGCCATCTGGTTTCACAAAGGATCTGCTTTTAATGGTATGGGGAGATTTTTCCCACTCGGAATCCAAATGCTAATGGTGCCTCATGCCATAACTCTGATCTTTCTGCTGTTCTGGTCTATCTGTTGAGGAGACTGACATGCAAGTGTTAACTTTTTCTTTTAAACACTACTTGTGCCTCTGATATGACATAAACATATTGTAGGCCAAGGAAGACCATGGTCTAATTTTAATTAATTTTATTTCCAAAGCTCATGTCCCAAGGCAGATCTTCGTGTAACGTTTAAAATTTTAAAATGTTTGTGTTACCTTTTGTGTGCACCCAATGTTATGAATAATAGGAAAAATACTTAAAATTATGAAGGGCACCATGTAAAAAGTGGAAAAAAAAAAAAAATGGCTAGGGGCCCATCCTTTCTCTGCCCTCTCCCAAAATGCAGGCACCAAAGTCTTTTGCTACTGTTTAAGGCAGCTGATGCCAAGAGCTAGAGGAGGAGGATCCAGCGTGTAACCTGTGGAGGCTGCGCCCAAGACTCTGCTGTTACCATGGTCATTGATTCCTATCATTTAATACCAAAAATGGCCACTAGATGATCGAGCCAGACTACCAATGTTTTATAGGCTCTTCTAATTTTACAGCCATTTATTCCTCTAACAAGTCCAGTAGTTTGTGCTTGGCTCAAGCCACCGCATTGTAAGTCTAGATGTCAGGAGACGGGGATCCCCCATTTCCTGGGAAGTGTCTTCCAACTCTTACACACCCAGCTGTTGAAGTGGATCTAACTTGCATCTGCTTCCATCCATTAGCTCATGTTATATCATTTTCTCTTTGACCCATGTGCTCCTCAGGCCTTTTATTTTCCCCAAATGGTATTTCCCATAATTCATGTCACTTTTCAGCTTTCCTTAGATAAGCAAAATAACTTGTGTTCTCAAGCCTCCCATTGTGCACAAATGTTCTTTTTCAGACTCTTTCCTACATACAAACATCAAATGTGCTTTTTCAGACTATGTAAAAACATACTTTTACAAGTATGGGAACAAACTGGGTTGCAGTGTTTGGGGCTTATCTCACCTCAGCTGTATAAAACAAAAAGGCAAGATCACCTCCCAGCTCCCAAGCGTGACACCTCCCACTCAAGGACTCCACTCGGGAAGAAGTGGTTGGGGGTACCTGGTCCGGCGGGAGTGTTCTTCGAACACCGATGTGCTGATTTGACCCAGGGGACCAAATCAAGGTGTTCTCTGTTGCCACTGGTTGCTGACGGGAAAGCAGGAGCGAGAAGGGTGGGAGAGCCAGCAGGACTGCTGATGGGAATGGCTGGTGGGAAGCAGCTCTCCAGCCCCTGGGGAGGAACAAGCTGTATTTCTCCTATGACAGCTTTGCTCAAAATATAGTTAAATTTTTCATTTGGGGCAATGATTTTTTTTTTTTTTTTTTTAAAAGCCTGATTGGGTTTTGCTCTAAAGGAGCAAGAGACCTGCACCCAACGTGTCATGTCATCCAGAGACACCTCCTGCCAGGGCTGGGCAGCAGCGCTGAGCAAGGAGAAAGAGGGAGGAGGAGTTTGTTGGTGCTGAAGGTCACTCCCAGACGAGAAAGGCTCTGAGCTACAAACCTGCCCCCGAAGGGCTGGCGCAGAGCAGGGGCAGGAGGTGTCGTGCAGCCGGTGCCGTGAGATGCAGCAGCTCCGGGGCTGCAGCCCGACTGGTGATGCTGCGTTGCTTGCAGATGGGGCACAGCGTCCGCGCGTCTGTCTGGAAAACGAATATGTGATCAGACCGAAGCCTTGCAGCTGCTGTAGGACTCTTCATCTCAAAACGTGGCTTCAGGGTAAAAGCCTTTGGCTTTTCTCCTGCCCAGGGCTGGTTTGTGCGTCTTCACGCTTGCAGGGGAAGCTGCGTTCAAAGCGTGGTGAGGAGAGCTGCATCTGCTGGGCTCGTCGCGTGGCGTTGGTGCCCCAGGGCTCGTGCCCTGCAGGGTGCACAGGCCCCCTGCCATGGCGCAGAAACCCACTGGGCATTGTAAAATCTGACACGCTGTGTCAAGCTGCACCGTTTAATTTTTTCTGCCTTGTCCTCATATCGACTCCAAGCTGCAGACTCCCGAAGGAAATTAGTGCTAAGGGTGTCCAGATGGCAGGCACCCACGGGTGCTGAGGAAGCTCGTGGCCGTTGTCAGGACATGAAGATGTTCTCTAACATCTTTGTGAAGTCATGGCAATCCAAGGAGTTTCCCAGTGACTAGAAAAAAGCAATTTTTGTGCCCATCTTCAAAAAGGGCAACAACATGGGGAGCTACAGGCTCGGTCCCTGGGAATATTTTGAATCAAGTCCTGTGTAAGCCATTTCCAGGCACACGAAGGACCAGAAGGTGGTCAGGAACTGCTAGCGCAGCCTGAGCAAGGTCAGCGTCCTCCGTGGTGGAAACACTGCGTGTGTGGACAAGGAAGAGCAGCGAGGCTGTTTACCCTGACTTTAGTAAGGCTTTCAACACTGTTTCCCCATGGGATACTAGTGGCCAGACCAAGAAGTGGGAGTAGATGGGTGGACTCGGAGTGTGGGTGGAAAAAGTGGAAGGACTATCAGGCTCAAAGGGTTGTTGATCTGAAGTCCAGGTGGTAGCTAAGGACAAGAGCTATTCTTCAGAGGCAGACACTGGGACCAGTACTGCCTAACATTGCCATCGGCAACCTGAACGAGAGGACAGGATCCATGTAAGCTCCCAAATGATACCAAATCAGGAGAAGGAATCCGCAAGCTGGTGGGCACGGCCGCCTTTCACAGGGATGTTGGTAAACTGGAGGAAAACTGCATTAATTTCACCAAAGATAAACACAAATTCTTACACCTGGGATGGAATAAATCCACACATCAGTCCAGGCTAGAAAGGTCCTAATGGGCAGCAAGCTGAACGTGAGGCAGCAGTGGCCTGTTGAAGTGATACCACATAGAGGGTGGCATTAGCAAGAGCACAGCCAGCAGTGATTATTTTCCTTGACTGAGCAGATCTGAAAATGCACCTGGAGCACTGCATTAAGTACTGCATCCAATCCAAGTTATTTTCTGATGCTGTGAGCGGTGGGTTTTGAGGTTGACACTTGGACATAGTTTGATCTCTGCCTCCTTGTTACTGCTACTGCTCTGCCAAGGTTTAAGCCTTCCAGACCATGGTATGGGTCTCTGACTCGAGATTACTAGGGCACTATGGGACAGCTTAGATCAAACTTTACAAAAAAAAACCCCAAAACAAAACCCCCCTCTTATTTTATACCTCAATCTGCCTTTCATGGACTGATGGGTAAGATGGTTGGATGCGCACAGCTGTGTCTGATTCTTCATGAGGACCATTGGATAATTCAGGTTGGAAGGGACCTCAGGAGGTCTCCAGTCCAACCTCTGTCTCAAAGCAGGGTCAGACCAGGTTGCTCAGGGCTTTATCCAGCGGAGCCTTGAAAACGTCCAAGAGAGACTACACAGTCTCTCTGGCCAACCTGTGCCACTGCCTGACTGTCTTGAGCTAGAAAGTTTCTCCTTATACCCAGTCTCAACCTCACTTTTTTCACTTATGCCTGTTGCCTTTCATCATGCACCACCATGAAGATCCTGGATCTGTTGTCCTGATAACCTCTCTGCAGGCACCGTTAGGTCCCTGTGAAGCCATCGCTTCTCCAGGCTGAATGAGCTGAGGTCCCCCAGTGTCTCCGCACAGGCTGTTGTGGAAGCACCTGTGACTTAACTGTACTGTTAACCTTCCCACACGGGTACGTGTTTACAAAACAAATCCCTTAACGTCAGAATGCAGCACAAGGTGATGTTGATTTGTTGAGCAGTCTGATCTCGGTTATCTTGATGGCAATTTCGGTATTATAAAGCCATTGTAGGATAAAGCACATATGTCTATATGCTTTGTATAAATGTCAAGGCTTCCCATCAGTTCCTCTCTATTCATCTCATCTGCTAAATTTGATTCTATACACTGGTAAGATGTTGTCTTGGGTTACTGGTACCTCCAGGACTGTGCTCTCCTCTCACCACCTGCCTGCCCTCCCTCCAGCTCAAAGCTCAGGCATCAAGATTAAAACCCTTTCCTCCAGGCTGGTCCAAGCTGGGTCCCTCTCAGCTGCCCTGCTGGCTTCCCACCTTCTTGTCTCACAGTCATCTCAAATGTCATCTCCATACCTTGCCAGCTACCCAGACCTCTGTTTCTCCTGATGGTGAACCAGAGGGAAAGCAGAGCTATCAAGAGGTTTCCGTGTTGATTCCTGAATTCTTTTACAATGTTCACTGCAGAGAGGATGAGCTCCCACATAACACAGGCACCAGCTTGTTGCCCCTTTTATTTCTGAAACACCACATCCTAGCCGCGATGCTGTGCACACAAAGTACAGTCCTGCTTTTCTACTTACAGATTTGCTCTGGTTTTACCATCAGCAACAAACCTGTAATCTCTCCTGGGCAGGATTTGGTTTCTAGTTCTGGTTCTTGTAGTCAGCTCCTGCAGCCCAGGGGCAATTATAGTACTTTACACAGCTGCTAGGTGGTTTTTAGCTGAAGTTTTAAGGATTGTTTCTGACTCGGAAAGCTGCAAATAGCCTGTGACCCTTCTGCAGGAAATAGTACCTCTGCTGCAGTTGAACCAATGGATGCTGGTTGCAAAATATCTCTCGGGCTCTGTCTTCACCAGGAAAAAATGAAGCCATTCTTCATCTGTCTTAGCAAGCATCTGGTAAAACTCTATTGGAGGTGAGGCTTTTTCTAACTTCTAATAGGTAAAGTAAACCTTAGGCTTCTTATAGCCTTTAACCTGATCCACTGACCAGAAACTCCCAGTTGCTGCATCTCCCCTTGGATTTTCACTGGTTCAGACTGCAGACATGTCTACAGCGCACAAGGGGAGGTTACACACAGTGCCCAAAGCTTCACAGAATGGGTGAATTATCTGTACGTTTTCCCTGCCCTATTACTGGGAAGCCTTTCAAGTTACCAGCTCTTTTTTACACTGCTATTTGCTTCTGCATCACCAGAAGGCTGATGACAGCCTGTTTTGCTTGACAACATGGTAATTTTATATAAAGCTTCACAACTGCTATGTGGTGGTGTGCTTTTCCAGATGATACAAGCTACTGACAGGGAGATGTACAGGTAATGTGATGGAACCTAGCTTTTTTGCAGGAGTGGAAATTGTTCAAAACTTTTAAGTAGATGTTAAATTCACTGTAATAATTTGGGGCATTAATCCCACAAATGCACAGTGACAGAGAGCACTAGTCTTACCTGCCGCATTCTCACAGCAAGCACTTAGGGAAGCAAGAAGGAAGAGCAGCAGGTATTTGTCTATCTGCTGCATGCTTGATGTGACCTCTTTCTGCTCACATTGCCATCTGCTGCGAAGCACTTTACACGTGTTTGCCAAGACTTCTGTATCTCTGAAAACAATACTGCTACTTTATCGTAAATGGCCTGAATTATTCTACACATGGCCCTACCTTTCGATGTATACTAACATCTTTACAGCTACTTAGCTGCAGTTCAGGATTTTTGCTGCTGTTTTCCACTGTGGGGGTCAGAGCCCTGCTGACTTTAGTCTCAGAACAGCTTTCCAAAAGGAAGTGTGCTCTGCAGTGATATGATATCACGCAAGCTATTCACCAGGGAAACTTCACCTACGGCTGCAACGCAGCTGTGTCTGATGTTAAATATGGAATCCACTGATATTTTGACACATGGGAAAGACCTGTGCTTGGGGAAGCCCTTTATCACATGATTAAGCTGTCATTTGAATGGTGTAAAAAATAACTTCTAAGCAGAGGAAAAAGCAACAGTCTCTTTGCAAATGACTGCTGAAGGTGAGAAGATTGAAGGGGATGCAGAGCAGCATTTTGTTCTGTTTTAAACTAAAACAAAGCGCTACATCATTTTGTGAAGCAGCAGAAATGGAGTTTCCACTGCTTACATCTCTGGAGAGAGACACATGCGTTTAATGAGCGCTTATTAAAACAGCCTCTAATAGAATCAAATTGAAGTAGAAAAACGCTAAAGAGAACAGGGGAAACTACCGGCCTCTGATAAATGCTTTATTTCATCTCTGAAGAAGAATACAACGCTGCCTAGTAAGACAAATTATGTGTAAATGTGAAGAAAACACTGAACTGATAAGAGCTGGAAACCAAAAAGCTGCTGTAAGTCTGAGCCCACCAGCACAGCCTAGCTGCACGTCCACGGGACAAGTCTGGCTTATGACACATCCCCATCTAGCCTGCCGACTTCCCTCTAGGAGATGCATCGTGGATGTCGGAGCAGCAAACGCATCCTGGACAGGTAAACATCTATTCCTGCGCCTGCTTGCAACTTGGTGTCACAAGGGAAGGCAAATCAGCCTCCCTGACCAGTGCCTGCCGCTGTCTGCCCCCCACACCCCACTCTTCCCAGGCCCCAGGGATGCTGTGACCGCAGCAGCAACAGCAACCGGCACCTCGGGAATGCTCTCTTGGCCTCCCCTGCTTCTAGCAGAAACGGCCAATTTTAGCAAAAGTGCTGCGGGGCGCAGAGGTGGATTGCTGTCGCCCTCTGAGGAGGGCTGCTGCTCCTGGGGAAGTGGGCAGCTTGCGAGAGCAGCCCCAGAGCTGTCGTGCAGCTGCTGAAATTGAGTTAGCCTGAACTACCCTGTGACGGCAGACACAGGGGTTTGCAGATGTAAGACCAGACGGATCTATTGGCAAGGCTGACTCTGTGTCTGCAAAGGCTGCGCACAAGCTGTGGCTGGATAGAAGGGTAAACACTGTCCAGAAAGAGCAGGATGAATGAAATGGACCAAGCATTAAGGCATCATGACATTTTTCTGTGACTTCTTCCTAGAAGGGGGGGAAAAAACAAACTAAAACCAACCTCAGCACAGAGAACTCCAGGGACCCTAAAATCAGCTGCTTAATTAAAAAACAACAATAACAAACCCCACAACTGCTTTATTAGTTCTCACAGAAAGCTGTCTGAAGGGACTGGCAATCCAGCATTGACAATAAATCCTGGAGTCCATTTCCACAAGAAACCAGGCTGCAGAAGAAGCCAAAGCATCAAGGGAGAGATGAGCTGCTGCCGTGCGGCCCTGGCTCATGCTACCTTGCCGGCAGTGAACTCAACCGCATCTGCAGAGCAATAGAGCCAAGGGAGAGTCTGCAGGCTGTGCGGGGACCAGCTCCTCCTCTCCAACAGTCCCCTGCCTCTTGGTCAGTGGGAGCGAAGTGGAAGCTTCCCCTTGCTTCTCTCTCAAGAGCAGTGGGTCTACCTGATCTGCTTGGATGTCAGGAAGGAAATATTTTTCTGTTGGGTTAAACTCGCAAATAGCAAATGTTTCCTTCTCCTGCCTGATGCCCTTGGAGATGCATGGTTTGGATAACAGTAATTCCCATGGATGTCCTTGCACTGCACTGCCAGTGGTACCACTGAGAAAGGCCAGCTTTTGGAAAAAGCTAAATGGGAACTGGAGGCTGCAGCAATGGACGGTATGTAAGAGGGAGGAGGGGAACATGAAGGCTTCCTGAGCACCAGCCTCCTCTTTGTCAGCCCTCTTGCAAAGGTGAAAGAGTAAGAATATACAGCAGAGCAAGGGGAATCCTTAGGTTGGTTTGAGATTTTGGAATCCTCTTGCTCCCAATTAGACCAGCTTAACGCCTGAAACTGGAGTTGTGAGGGCTCTCTCTCACCTTAGCTTGCCACGTCCTCTGCATTCCCCTTGTAAGCTGAATGATTTGGAGTGTGATGATTCTTGTTCTGCAAATCGTAAGAGGATGCTTTTGAGCTTGACAGCTCAAAATGATGATGATGGCAAACTCGATGCAGCTTAAAAACATATTTATATAGGCTCTCTGTCAAGCATCATTTAAAACCCATAAATTGTGATAAAAAAATGAAGAAGAAACCGGCTCTGCTAGGCTACTGGTGGAAAGACAGTGTCCTGGTACATTAAAATACCTTTTATCTTCAGATAAGGAATGCCCTGCTTTGAAAGGCTACCATCTTTACAATTAGCACAAAATAAGGGGATAAAACACTTTGGCAGATACGAAAGAACAAAATCCCAATAAAATCTGCAAGCAGAAGATGCTCAGGTAAGAGCCGATTTGCATGTAGCAACCAAGTGTTGGTTGTAACATGCCATACAGCACTGGGTTTGCTCAGCTTGCATCCAAGTCAGAGGAATGCAAAGAGTAACAACCCCAGGGAGAAATTCTGTTAGGAGGAGGATATTTCAATTGAAAAAAAAAAGAAAAATAATATGTTTGAGCTGCTAGCTTTAAAGGCAATTCTGGAGGAAAAAAAAAACCTTAGACCCATATGATCCTAGATAATTTCAATATAACTTTTAAAGATATATATGAATTGGAGTTTTTTTTAAAAGCCTGAGTACCTGCAAATGGAATTGTCTTTGTCATACTTGTCAGATTGATGGTATTTCCTATACAGTTTGCAGTGATGAATGTAAATATCCATTAAGTGCACGGGCCTTGCACTTTGCACAGACGTCAAAGATTCATGCTATAGGACAGTGGCGAGGTTGTAGATGCTCTTTGATATCTTTCTGTAAATAAGATGATTCATAAGAATTTAGTAAGAAGGTAAGATAAGCTGCACTGTTTGGACTGTCCAAATGTCCAGCTCATGCAGCAGCTTATCTCTGACGTGACTTACAGACTTAAGAGAAGAACATAAGAACAGGCATGTGCACCTGGAATGCTGTAGCTTAGCCTCCTTGAACCAAAGAATAACACCAGACTACAGTCTTCCAATTTCCACTTGTGGGCCTCATATAAAGAAACTTTCTTTTGCTTACTGTAGCACGGAAATTATTTGATGTCCTGACAGCTTTCAATTATTTTATCCTTGTAAATACACTGACCATTTATTATTGGCCACAGAAGTTTTCTGTTGCATATACTTTATTAAAAATTCTGCTGTTACCCTCTGTTTAGTTCCAGACTTAGTTGACATATCTGGTATCCAACCATAGTGCATAAAACACTATACATTTGGCAGGATGCACAAAGTAGTTGTTACTGGGTGGTCTAAGCATTGCCAATGCCTAAAGTTCCCCATTAATCCAAAACAGTGTTTTAGTAACAGTGCTGTTTCCTGAGCTTGTGATACTGCTGAATTGCTTCGTAAGCAGGACATTATCTACGCTAAATAAAAATGCAGCCAGGATACCTACCAGTTCTGTAACGCCATTAATACTTCCATAATTTTAACAGGAATTCCTTTACAATTCTGGCTGAGTACCATTAAGTTTTGGCAGGTTTTCACTATTCTGTTTATTGATTTGGTCAGCTATTTCGCCATCTTAATGATATTTCCACCAGAGAATGCCAGGAAGCCGTTAAGCTGATGCCAACGCTGTCACGTATGGAAGGGGCACCAACACAGCAACACCAAGATGCTTGAACCATCCATCCCTGCTGTTCCTGGCTCGTTCCTGGTCCTCCTGACTGCAGAAGCAGGTTAAACACACATTGTATGGTCAGAATGGATTCAGTTTATTGTCCTACTTTAGGCTCCAGCAATTAAGCCCAAAGAGATCCCCGAACAGACCTGACCACATGATTTCAATATCGGCTTTCCCCCTCCCTCTCTATTGGTTTTTCCCATTAATTTTTATTCATTTTCCAGTTTAGTACATTGGGTGGCTGGATAATTTCTAAGGGTCCATACTATATAATTGCAGTTCACGTTTAGTTAAGCAAAACCCATTTATCAAATACATCCTGGTCACCACTGTGCTGTAGTCCTTTTGGCTGCAGTTTAACTGCAGAGAGACAAACTGGGACTCTACCCCTGCACCAAGATAGGAATTTCTTCTTCTCTAAAGTAGCTGGTGCCTGAATGTTTGATGTGAAAGGTGGAGAGGACAGCTGTGTCTGGTAGAAGTAAACATCACTAAGATTTCCTCCAGGATACACCTGAGTTGCAGGACTGTAGTCCTGCACAGTGTAAAGGAAGCAGCCTGGCTCTCTGTTACTTACCTGGCTATCTGTCCGTCACTGGTCAACTTCTTTCAGAAGCCATGTTTTCACTGGCTATGGTACACAATAGTCAGCTTTATGGTTAGAGATGTAGCTCATTCCATCAATCTATATGCCTGGAAAATAAGTTGGGTATTCAAGAAAACCATGCAGAAGAATAAACATTTTTTTAAAAAAATTTAATTTGGAAAATGAGAAAGTAAGTCCACCATTTTGTTTTAGTCTGTCTGTAACAGTCAAATTGTATAAACAGAACTCTGATCGTGCATCTGATTTTGCAGTTACTTAATTGGAGGATCAGGACCAAAATTCTAATAAAAAATCTAGGTTAAGAGAGTTTCTTTCAACACTTACCTCTCCCAGTTAATGATCACTAACTCAATTATTAAGTATTTACATCCATTTAGCAAGACCCAGTACAGATCCTCTTGTACATCCATGTTCAAATTTGTTCCCCAAAACTGAGCGTATACAATGACAATAAGTGGCTGTGTGTCAGAAGTGAAGTGCAGTAGAGGTAAACCAACTTGGATAAGAAAGGTAGACTTGGAAGGGCACCCTGGGATTCATTTACAACTCTACATTCAAAAATTCCTGTTAGCTCTTCTTTCAGACTTTTTGTACAGAACTGTAGTGCCTGGTATTTCCTCCTGTGGTGTTAGTGGCTGCAGGGGATCTACAGAAGTTCAACTGAAGTTTGCACATCTGAACTTAATCCCCCAAGTTTAGTTAGTGTCATCTGCCATCTCTTCGTACTGGAACATATTTAATTTTATATTTTTTAGAAAGTATGTTGTTTTGTTATTTGAAATAGAATGTGAAATTCAATGAAATTAAACAGACAACCGTTCTTTTTTTAGAAAGGAAAATTTATTTATGGTTACATATACCACATATAAAATTAACATTTAACTGAAACATGTAATTGTTTCAATCATTTATGACTAAACACTTACAATGTTGACTACAAAACTGTACAGTTTATATTTAGTAACTGATTCTTACAGCATAGTGCAATTGTAACATTTTATAAACAAAATAATTTGTGCCTTTTTTAAATAAAGTGCATTAAATTACTATCTTGTATACAACAAGAAGCTCTGTAGTTGCAGTCCAAAGCTTTAATCTGAAGGGAAACTGAGGCAAAGATGTTTCACTTCCTTTTAAAATTACTTCATATACTGGCAAGCTATGGTTCAAACTTCAACCACAGTTAAATGAAAAAAAACCTAAATTAGTATAAGAAATAACCACAGGCCTTTACGTACTAAACCAGTAATTGGTTCTCGTATGAAAAGCACAACATGCAGAATTTAAATTACTGGTTTAAAGCCATTTGGCTCCTAATGAGATGTGTAGCATGAGAACTACACCCATGCAGCTGCTTTTGCTAAAGCTTCTCAGATTCAACATGGAACCCCACTGCAGTCAGTAGTATCAGGGGTTTACATGAATCATACAATGTTTCCTAGGAAAAGTTCTGAGAATTTCATGAGATGAGCATGGTAAACCACAGGTTATTTTTAATTACATTTGGCAATAAAAAAAAAAACCAAACAAACCATGGGGTCTAGTTAGGAGTAGTTCTACTAGGCCAGGGTATTCCAAATTTCATGGCCTGAAGTTAAATACAGAGTTTTACAACTTTATTTCAGAGGCACAGTTATAACATTTTATGCTATGAAGTTTCTTTTTATTTGTAAACACATTTACAATCAACTTTTGTAGGTTTTGGCTGTGACAGTAAAGCTGAGACCAAAAAAAGGACAACACAAACGTAGATTTTAGCCCCAAAGAGTAAGAAGATGTAGACATACAAAATGGATAGAGGTCTAATGTGGCTCTTTCTAGAAATAACGACACAAATAAGAATGCCCTCAGCTCTGGCTGAGGCCCAACAGAAAAGTCCATATTCTTCTCCTTCTCCATACATACATGGGACCACTATCAGCTTCAATGGAAAATGTAATTGAGCACAGGCAAGTAACCCTAGAGATTGCCTGAGTATTTTGCTGTATATGTAATCCAGGCAATTTACCTGCCTCTTCAGCTGCAATACCCATTCCACACTTTTGGCACAAATCACACATACTGTTTCCACATTCTGGAAAACCACATTTTCCTCCTATACATTTTAACCTATGGGACAAGGCTGAGTTCAGAAGCAGACTACTGTACGTTCAGCTGCTCTGCTCTGGGAGAGCTGCTGTGTAAAAAGCTGCATGCCAGAGCATGCTAACTCTCAGCAATGAGTTAGTCTCTTCCTCCTAGGCTAAGGGAATTATCTGCTTAAGGCAAATACAAAAGAAAGGAGCTGAAATTTGGTTGGGATGTGATTGAAGAAGGCTCACTATTTTCTATCATGTCTTCAGAAAGCACTCTGCTGAGAGCAGAACTCCCTTCCAAACCCAGCATGCTTTGACCCTGCAACCCACACTGTAGAAAAGCCTCACCTCCGTGCTATTTTCTCGTGAGCCCTCTGGGGCGGAGGCACCACAAGGTGGACCGAGTGTTGCTCATACCTTGAGGGAGTACATTGTCAGAGGGCAACCAAAGAGCAGCAAAACAAAAACCCACGGATGGGGCACAACTCCCCAAGCTCCTTGGGGACACAACAGTACATCCCTTTCAGAATGTGGGTATCTCAATTTTTGAAGGGCCAGGTCATGCTGCTTCATTTGCATACTATAAAAATATATCCTCCCTGAAAGCAGCGGAAGCTGAATTCCTGACTATTTTGATGATTTTCATCTTAGCAAACAGTGAACTACGAGGAAAATTCTATGGGGACCATAAGTAATCAATGCATTATGAGCTGCATACCTTGGCCCTAAATCTTACAGGTCCTAGTCCCTTTTCCTAGAATGCCCCTGAAGCATATGTGTATTTCGTGTGCCCTTTAAAAATAAATGTATAGGATTTTTTTAGATACTGTAATATTCTTCAGGTTAGCATCCGCCAGTGCAAAATGTGTACCTGTGTCCTATGACTGTGTGGACTGCTGTTTAGACTCATGATCTACGCAGTCCTGTTACCAAAGCACCTACGAAAGACAGAGAGAGGGAACAGCATAAGCATATAACTGCTATATAGGCTCACGTTCGTGATAAATACCCTTCTTGTATTCTGTCCCATATGTGGCCATATAACACATTCCTGCAATCCCAAAGCTGGCAGTGGGATCTGTCCAAATTAAAGTCATGAGAATTCACCTTCCTCCTAAAACCTCTTGATTGTCTTTGTTGAAATATCAATTACTTACCACTGAATCTTTCAGTGTTTCCAACATTCATATGTTTGGCAATTTTTTTTTATTTAATTGTATGAAACTGCCTCAGCAAAGAGGTTACATTTGGTTACATGACCATTACAACATTGAAGGTATAAAGCATGATATCTAGCATATCATACACATAAAAAGTAAATTAAATTATCAGAATGATTATGTATATATATTATATTTAAGTATGTAATTATGCTATTTAAGTATGATAGCTCATAATACTTAAGTTAATGGCATACCAAAATACTCTAAGAAAACTGTTTCTCCCTCAGCATGTAATATAACTAGTACTTAAGTTCTTTAAGTTAAACCTGGACACAGGTATTTCCTTTTAAGAATTAGTTTATACTTTTTGAAAAAACTCAAATCTATTTTGTTGGCATCTATTCCTTAAAAGTGGAAGGCCCCTCCATTTTCTAAGGTAAATCCCTGCAGGATGCAGTCTTCAGCATGTGCAGTTGGCTTGCTTTTTCCTTGAGAAACCAGGCCTATGCTCAGACATCACAGTAGATCATATGGTTGGGATCAAATGGTTTGAGGAAAAAAAAGAGTATCATCAGTGTAAAGAAAACTGTAGCAGTTCACTTGCTTCCCCCC
>JAVJGG010000027.1:5434321-5464014 GCA_035590195.1 Aviceda cuculoides | reverse complement strand
GGGCTCGGCTCGTGCGCGCGCGCCTGCGCAGGTGCCTCCCCCCGCGCGAGCGCCCCTGAGGTACCGCCGCGAGCGCCGTGAAGCGATCGTTCCCCTCGCCCCTTCGCGGCGGCGGTGGGCGAAGGAAGGGATGGACCCTCCGTGGGTTTGAGGTGCTGAAGGGAGCGGATAGGGGTTTGGGGAGGGTCTGGGGCAAAGCGGGTTCCTGACTCTCATTTGTGGCAGGTGGTGGTGGGTGTCGAGAGCACCTTGGTGAGGAGGGGGTCGAGTAAAAGCCTTTCAATAATGTGATGCTTCGCCCAGCAAGCACTTCGCTGGTCTTACAGTGGTCGTCTGGCCTTTCGCTCTTGAAAATGAGATAAGTCAAAATTGTCTGTACTGTGAGGGTGGTCGAGTGCTGGCGTGGGTTGGCCAGAGAGGCTGTGGGGTCTCCATCCCTGGAGATACTCAAAACCTGATGACGTGGTCCTGAGTGACCTACTCTAACTGGCCCTACTTTGAGCAGCGGGGCTTGGCCAAGCCATCTCCAGAGGCACCTTAATGCCTCAACCTTTCTGTGATTCTGTGGTGTATAACCATATGAAAATACAGTATAAAAGATTTAAAGGAGCAATGCACAGTATCAGGTCCAGAGCAGGTAGCACAGGACAGCATGCAGAGAGCCTGCTGGGGAAGCCTGGGCATGGGGTTGCCTGCCATCTTCAGAGGGGTGACATTAGGGACACATGCCCAGATTTGCAAAGCTGTTACATATTGGATAGTGCAGGCAGGCCAGTGGGACTTCTAGTGAGTTAGAAACTGACCTTGCAGAGAAGCCCCTGGGTCAGAGGAACCACACCAAACAGCTTTAGTCACCAGATGTAGATGTTTGTGTGCGGAAGATAGTCTCCCAACGTTGCATGTATTGTCAGTGGAGAGAAGCCTGTCCTCCAGAACACACCAAAATAATGGGATGAGGTGGTCTTTAGAAGAGCCTGGGCGATTTTAAGAAAACGTGCTTTGTCCTCGTTTACACCACTAGATACCTAAAGTACTTTGGAAAATCTGGTGATGGGGGATGACTGGAATCTGGAGGGAAGATTTCCTTCTCCCTTGTTGAGTAATGCACTCAGCAAGCATGCATGGTGCCATCCTTCATTCAGGTCTACCTCAGTCATTGCGCTAAGCCTTGTGAAACTTTGCTGGGTGATTCAAGATGATTCATTCATATTTCTGGTGACTCTCATGCTTTATAACAAGGATTGAAAATGAATATCACCTTGCTGCTGATCGCTGCCATCCTGATTTATCCACTGATTTCTTATGTGACAGTGTAACAAATACTTCCCTGTGATCTAGACTGAGTATGTTTGGCGTGTTTCAGCATCTGTCATTCTTGCATTTAGAACAGTTACGTTAAAAAATGCAAAACCTTTTTTCTTCATCCTGTTTAAACATTTGTTTCACAAGCGGGGAAGACCAGCATTTCAATTAAATATTTTAATTTAGGACTTTGGAGAGCTGTGTTTATTCACTTAGTTAATTTGTGAATGATTTCCATTCCAATTACAACACATTATAAAGAAGCTAATGTTTGTATACTGTATTGCCAGTTTGTCACTGTTAGTGA
This sequence comes from Aviceda cuculoides, assembly GCA_035590195.1. Taxonomy (NCBI): domain Eukaryota; kingdom Metazoa; phylum Chordata; class Aves; order Accipitriformes; family Accipitridae; genus Aviceda; species Aviceda cuculoides. The sequence goes on along the minus strand of JAVJGG010000027.1, from coordinate 5,462,405 downwards.
GATGGTGGACTGTCTTGGTCATAAGGGCAGATGGCACTGGCATAGATTTCACCCTGTAGCAATACAGAACAGTTGTAATTTAGAGGAAAATTTCTTTTTAGGCATTGTGAAGTTTAACAGATGCAAAAATTAGTGATGGGTTGTAGTTAAAGAGCTCTTGTACCACTGTCTTACTGCTGATTTACGTCTCTTTCTCGTGAGCGTGCTGATACAGATGATGTTTGTTGACCCTCAAGCTAGCACAGAACAGCCTAGTGCTGCTGGAGGAGGAAGCTGAGGTCGGGCTGTGCTGGCTTTGGACCTGAGATAGGATCCCTGTCTGACGCTGTGACTGCCATGGTGATGTACGAAGATACTCTGGCCTATCTCAGGTAACGCAATATAATTTTGCGTAATATTGGCATACCCTGAGGCATCAGCTGTGAAGTCTCATGCTGTTATCTATCTCAGGGCATAGTTTGGAAGTTACTCTTCAGGCAGTCTGTGGCCTGGAGGTGTCCAGGGGGTCTGGATGAGTTCAGGCACTCGTACTTTGCTTCAGGTACCTGTGACCGGTAATATATGGGAACTGCTCCTCCAGAGCCATGCCCTGGCCACGTCCTGAGTGGCAAGTCTGCTTCCCAGACCCTGTGTGCTCTGGATGGGAAACCTGTTCATACAGCCTAGGCATGAAAAGCATCACCTGGTCCAGTGATTTCCTGATCTGAACAGTATGGGCATCAGGCTTTGGGGTGCATCCTGATTTACCCAGTGAGTTAAGTATAGAGCTGTCCATAGAAACCAAACAACCCAAATCAGAGATGAAAAAATGATCCTTAAGCAACACATTGACATATTTTTCACCTGGGGCCTTACCAGCTAGCAGGCCTTCCTTCAGAAAATCCAACAGGGCTCCATGCTTCTCTCACTCCTTCCTAACCACCCTCTCTTCTTTATCCCTTTTTATAGGCTCCTAGGCTTTAACCCATATAACCAAAACCACCCTGAAGAAGCACCTAATCAAATGGCAAACTTCAGTGCACTCTTACCTGGTGTTATTTTTCCTTTGGATTTTTCCCCATACGTAGTCTCATAGTAACTTAAATAAAAATATTAAGAAAGCTCATATTCTAGTAACAACTCTTGCAGATAGTAGTGGTTAGCTGTATAAAGGAAGTGTGAAGAACCACAATATATGACAGCAGCCTGTGTGCATTTTAGAAATGGCTTTTGTTAGAATTTTGTTTCAGGAGATTGAAAATCTTCTTTAAATATCCACAGTGGTATTAAATATGAATTTTAAAATTCAGAAAAATATTAAAAAATTTGAAAGATGAACTTATTAAGCATAAAATTTGATGAAAAATGAATATCCAGTAAAGCAGCAAAGTAACATATACATAGAATTCTATATGCAAATGTCTAAAGAGTTATTATAATAATTTTTTCTGTCAACACTAAGACAGTCACATACAGTATTAAAGTACTTACAGTCCAGTTACTTTGCTCCTGAACTTTTCTCTATAATTTCTCTATTGCTGAGCATTAAGTATTTTAGATAGCAATAGAAATATGGGTAAGTTTTACTTTCAAATGTGCATCTGTCTTCTCTAAGAATGCTCTCTGCCTAGCTTGGGCTTGCCTTTAATTACTTCGAGGATTCTCTCCCGCAAAGTGAGAAGTGACTTGAGGTTCTGTAGATGTGTTTGTCACTTATTTTTAATTCCTTCCTCTTTGCCAATCTTTTTTTATTTTGACAGGGAGCCAGCTTCACATTGATTTAATCTTCAGTGTTACATGAGTGTCATTTAGACGCTTAGACAATGTAATGAGCCAAACTCTGCCTGTGCACAAAAAATTGTGCAGTTATTACTGACCTGTCAGAATATTTGAACTGGAATACTCTCGTCACTGCACAGCCCATTTTACCTTTTTTTTTTTTAAACTTTTTTTCTTCCCATTGATGAACAAAGTGTTGAAGTCTTCACTCATTTTTTCTGAATTGCTAGGCAAGCGGAAAAGAATTAGGAGCATAACTGAAGTAAGGGTTATATAGAGAATGCTTTGAGTTTATTCTGTTATCCCAAATCAGTCCTTTGTCCATTTCTGAAGGAAAGAAAGAAAATGGAGAGTAAAAGAATACTTGCTAATCTGTATCAGTTTAATAGAAAATAAGTCTTGTCACACAGACATGATGTTATTATGTACGGGAAGATATATTTCATTCCTCTACAAATGCAACAGATTTTTGAAAGGCACTTGTCTTATTGTATGTGGTTATAACACAAGTGCCAATTTTCATTAAAATACTCATGAAGGGGATTAATACCTGTTTTGCTACAGCCTCTTAAAAACTAGCTTCCAGCAGACCCTGTGCCAGACTTGCAGTTATTCAATAACCCACAGGACTGCTGGCAAAGAGTGGGTGTGTTACAAAGATGTATGTAATGGTAAATGAAGAGGAAGGCAGGGCACTGAGAAGGGAAGCTTTTGGTCACACAGCTTGTTCAGACAACTTATTAATACGTGCAGCTAAATGCATAACTGTATTTCTAAGAAGAGATGATGTAGTCGTACCTACGTCATGGGGGACTGCATACTGGAAAGCATTGTGCACAGGAAGTAGTTGGTTGTATGTGAGTTCCCTGTGCAGAGCTGTAACAAAGAGGGCTGCTGTGATTATGGAGAATCATGAAGAGAAACATGGAAGTAATATTACTTCTGGACAGGGGACCAATCAGATGAATATTTGAAAGCTGGATACAGTTCAGACCAGCATGTTTTAAAAAGGTACTGAGAAATGAGAGAGAATGCAAGAAAGAGTCACAGAAATTATATTGGAAGACCTGAGGAAGAGTCTCATAGTGAAGGATTATAGAAGTTACTGTTCAGTTAGTTTAAAAGAAGATCAAGAGATGACTGGATTACAGCATGCTTTCATCAAGGTTTTGCATGGCTCTTGAAACTAACAGAAAAGGGTGTAATGTCTGGAAGCTGAAGTTAGAGAAGTTCAGATTCAAAATTAAGCTCAAACATTTAATAGCAAGATAATTAAGCACTGGAACAACACATCCAGGGCAAGTAATGGTTCCATTTCCTCTTAACTTCTTTTTGGAAGATGCCCTTATCACATAAAAGTTGTACACAGGCACAAGACAGAAGAAAAACCTTACCCCAAAGTAGTAGCAATTTAATTTTTTCCTTGTTGCATGTTATTACAGCAAGGAAAATTTTCTTACAACTCAGTTTGTTCTCTTCAGGTAAAAGGACATATACTCTGGTGATCTTAGATGTTTGAAAACAACGCCTTTTCCCTTGGGTGCCAAATGCTCCCAGTAACCAAGGCTGCTCTGAGAAGTTGTCCTCTGCCAGTAGGCTCATTTCTTTCCTGTCTGATGAATGGCTTAGTATTCAGGGTCTTCAAAATTGTCTGTCTTGGGGAGATGTTTCCCTGCGTATACATCTCACGCTTCTTTTGGTAGTTACTGTGTCTCTTTCCTGCTTCCTTTAACAAAACATACTGCTTTTCTTTTACTTCTTCTGCACATGTACTTTCAATAACTTTATTCTCTTCTCTTTTTTTGATGATTTATCATGGTTAGATTATTCTGGAGGACAGTCCACTTTCTCTCTACTTATGTGAAGCTTTTGGCTATTTTTGGTTACATCTACAAAAAGTACTTTCATGCCAGTCTTCATTTACTAATTGGGAATAAAGCATAAGATGAATGTGAGAGGCACTGAGATTCTTTAGGCCACCACAAAGTACTTGAAGTTCTTCAAAAGACCACAGAGGATATCGGCAGTGTGCTCACTTCTCAGGCTTCTTAGAACAGAAAACAAGGCAAGCATAATAAAACCACTAAAAGGTGTATGTTATCCTGGGAAAAGTTTGTACTACAAACCATTATATTGACCATGCTTAAGTGGAAAGGCTGGCTTTCAGCTATATTTGGTTGCTCTGCTTGCTGGCAAAGTAATATTCCATAGCTGTAAATGATTCAAGGCACATTGATAATTCTAGTTATTTTAAATGAGATAATGGGCATCATGGCTCTTAAAAGCATGGGGAATATTTCTGAGAACATTTCTGAAAAGTGCATTCAGTTGTAACAGATGAGATGACCAACTTCTCTGACAGAAGGGAAGTGACCAAGTTGCTGCGACATGTAAATGATGATTTAAATGTTCACGCTTGCATCTTGGTGGAAATTGTGGTAACAATGCTTAAAGATATGTTATCACATTTGAATGTAGGAACTGGCAACTGTTAGGAACTGGCAACTGTTGTAGGCAATGCTGTCATGGTGTCTTAACAAACTGTGTAACCCCTGTGATGATCAGGCTGCAAAAGAAAGAAATGGGAGCTACACGCATTTGTGATCTGAGCGTGATACCCCTGAAACTGTAAACTCACAAATATAATTAAAACAATGATCCAAGTGAAATATATTGCAGTGCATGACATGTTAGCTGTGTGAGGAGGTTGAATGGAGGGGCTGTCAAACAAGATGCACTCCTCATGCAGAAATGGACCCCCTTGCTTTCTAAACTCCATCTCAGAGAGGAGTCTAGGTGCGGCTGGATCCAAACTTAGTCTCAGACTTGGGCAACGGTTTATGTGTAATAGAAGGGATACAAAGGGTAAGGAAAATCTCTTAAATTACTATGCCAATTTGTTGGGGAGTGAATGATTATGGATCCTATATGACTTTGAGGTAGCAGCAATTTAAGATTTATTAACACTATTACAGTAAATCACAAGATTAGGTTATATGATTTTTAACAATACTTCATCATCAGCCAATTATCAGTGATTTCATGTTTGCTATCAGCACTGCAGAGTTTCTTAAATCTCACACAGAAACACACAGACACACAGATATAGAGGTTAACCTAGAATATTTTTCTCTCTTGGCCTATTATAGTAAATTATTGGTACCAAATGATCTTTAAAAACCTCACAAAATCTTTGTAGTGAATTGCTCACTATTCTCCTTTGTCAGCATTTGTCAGCGGACAATCTTTGACCCCTTCTTCTTCATCGACATCTATCAGCAGATGGTCTTGGAAATCCTCATGAAACTACCCTTAAAAATCCCTGCAAAACCTACTGTTTAAAATCCTCATGTCATCTACTACTTAAAATCCTTGTGAAAACTACCCTTAAAAAATCCTTGTGAAATCTACCCTGAGAGGTGTCCCAACTCAGGGGAAGAACTTAGTGATGGTGACGATAGGATTGAGTGTTTATGGGTAAGAATCAGGGTGATATAGGTGTGAGAATCGGGCAGATACCATGGTGGGAGTCTGTTATAGACCACCCAACCAGAATGAAGAGGCAGACAAAATATTCTGTAAGCAGCTGGGAGAAATCTCACAATTGCTAGCCCTTGTTCTCGTGGGGGACTTCAACTTACCAGGTGTCTTCTGGAAGTACAATACAGCAGAGAGGAATCCGTCTAGGATGTTCCTGGAGTGTGTGGAAGATAACTTCCTGACACAGCTGGTGAGTGGGACAGCCAGGGAAGGCAGCCCACTGGGACAGTTGTTTGTGAACAGAGAAGGACTTGAGGGTGATGTGATGGTTGGAGGCCATCTTGGGCACAGCGATCATGAAATGATAGAGTTTCAATTCTTGAAGAAGTCAGCAGAACTTGTTATTGATCCAAGTGGTAAAAAAATGTAAGACACTGCTAATAACTTTTTGGGGTTGAGAAGGAAATAATTTGGGTTTTGTTTAGAATCATGGAAAAGTCTTCACGGTAATATCTTTAGCACAGGCCTAAGAATGCAATGATGAGGGATGTATTCATAATGAAGTTTGCTTAGTGCAAGTCATGTACATTAGAAGTAAAGACAGTAAAATTTTATCTGCCTAGTTACATATTTTTATGTGTTAAACATGATTGCAATTTCAATTTATACAAGGAAATGATTGGATATATTACTTGTCATTCATGTCTCTGGGAGCAAAACAGTTACGGGCACATTTGTTAACAGCCATATGATTTGATTTTGGTTTACATGCTAATTTCTGCCCTCCTCTCTTAGACATTAACTTAGACAGGCCTTCCTGCACTATCAAAACATCCACTGATGTTTGCTGAAGAACTGCATACCCATGGAATACACTGCTGATCAAGTATTTTAGAATAATTGTACTGTTAGTCATACTGATAATGATTAACTTATGCTGAATTTCCATCTGATTGCAGCAATACTGAAAATTTAAGAGCTAGGTTTGTTGATGCATTTTCTTCTGGGTTACCCATCACAAATACTAGTAAACCATTTATTAAAAGATTTTCTAATTTACAGGCAAATATTAATCAAATTATTTGACTTGGCATTTAAACTCTATGAGCTGCAGAGGTTTCTAGAGCAATTTCTGTTTCAGGAGGAGCAAGAGAATTATTTTTAATATCTGTAGGGCTAACTATAGCTTATGATGAATTATAAACTAGATCACAGGCTTCTAATGTTTTACTATCTGGACAGTGACCCAGAACAACCTCTTTCTGTGGCCATAAAAGTGATTAATTTTCATGGCTCATTCATCCATAGAAGTATTTTCAGCTAAGATGACCAGTCTCTGTAATGAAAGTGGTTTGAGTTACAGATTTCTGAAGTTCACAGAGAACATATCTATTCACGCATCAATTATTTGTAACCGGTGTCAGTTCTTACCATGGCATTTATATGCACACATGCTAATTATATACTCCTTCATATTTTTGGTTCTGTGATCATGCTTATAATTTGATTTTTTTATACTAGCAACAGTTCTCATTTAAATTTTAAAATGCTTTAAATTATGTATATTGGGGTTGAAAGTAAGGCTTGAAAATTACAAGCTTATTAGCATGTGTTGTCTAAAATTAATGCATGGTCATAACTTGGGGGAGTTGTTATAATGCTGGCGTTTCCCTAAATGTCAAATGCTTTATACATCTGACATTTGGAAACTGTGAAGGAAGGAGGAATGGTAAAATATGTGACCATAGAGCTGATAATTGAAAGCTGGCCTTAAAAAGTCAGGTCTATAGGGCTGCTACCCTGGTCATAGATGCAAGAGGTGTGTGATTAAGCATCTGAACTTGTGAAGATTTATAAATGCAATCATTCACAGCAGTCATGTGAATAAAAAATAGCACTAGAAAGAAGAATTCAGGATCAGGAGGAAAAGGGTGATGAGCAGAGCTGGTGGTTCATCATTATTTCATTTACGCAACTATAAATCTATAACTGCTTGATGTCATTTCCACACACTTGGTTTCAGTCTCTGACTGGTATTTAAGTATGCCACAGTTCCCATAGGGAACTTGGGGCTGATACAACGACAGTCTAAACAGTGCAACTGTACGGCTGCTGTACACACGTACAACTGGACGTCCCATAGCTGAGAACACTCCGCTGCCTTGGCTTGCCCTGATGGAACAGTAAATACATGCCCAGTAAATATAGCCGGTGTTTCTATTACAATAAAGGACAGACAGAGTTCTTGCATACAGTATGTATTTAGAGTCCTTCAGAGATCTCCGTCCCTTGCCTTTAAGAGGAATGAATATTCAAGGAATTCCTGAAATGAAATAGTTGCAAGAATGATGCTTGATTATGATGAAGGTTCTATCCTTCAGTCTGATGGTTTGCGGTGTAATTTTATCCGCTCATTCTGTTAAAAATTGCTCACCAGGGAAATCACAACCACTAAAAGCATTTGGGGATTTCAAGCCTGGTAGAATGATTTTTCTCTCTCTCTGGCAGGGGTGGAAATATAGCACTCCTTCCCAGGGTTGAGAGGGAAGGGGGGGGACAAAAAATATCGGAAGTGGTTCTCCTGGGAACCTTCCCTGGGAAAAGCACCACTTCTGAATCTAGAGTAATGCTGTTCCAGTGCCTTTGTGTAAAATTGGTCCATACTGATAGCTTAACACCCTGTAACAAACTCATTCACAGCACTGAAGAATCTAGCCTTGTTTTTTGTATCTTCGTCACTTTGTTTAGCTCTGTTTTTAACTATCTTGCTACAAAGGCTGCTATAACCCATTAGGTTTCAGCTGATCCCAAGAGAACTGTGCCAATAATCACCCCTGAAATGGCCTGAACAGAAGCTGTAATAATCCTCTGTCCTCATTTATGGATACAATGACCGATACATTTCTTCTTTCCACCTTTTCCTTTCTAAACCTCTGTGGCAGAGCGATGGTTTATAGCACATGAAACAGGACAGAAGATAGCTAAGGGGCCAGATGGAGAAGTACAATGCTGACCAACTGCAACATGAGAAGTTTCTGAATTCCTGTGTGGTGGCTATTGTATGAAAAAGGTAAATGTACCTTTGCTTATGTCCTTGCAACTGTAAGCAGAAATGCTCCAAGCCATGAACTGTAGGCATTCTAGCATAAATATTTCTTCCTCTTAGACGTTTTTGAGTAATTCTATGGATATTCATTGTCAGCTTGAGACCAGCCTGTTTCTCCATTATTACCTTGTGTGCCAGGCAGGACAAGTTGTGGGTATAGAAGCTGGGAAAGCTCTAAGCTGCAGACGTGGGTTAGATCTGTATCTGTCCTGAATGGTGAATCCAGTAGCAGGACCTCGAAGTTGTTATTGCTGCTGCTTGTCATAGCAGTCTTAAAATTCAGATAGGCATGCTGCAGAAGAATACATTTCTTGAGGGTTATAATCTTTGTAATGTTTTGTCTGAAGTGTTTGGTATCAGAGCGTTTGGGGAAATTTGGGATAAAATAAGTTGAGCAGAATTAGCTTCTCTTGATGTAGGCCAAGCCAGTTCTCAGTGACATACTGATGCAACATTGACCTACAATAGGTGTCAAAAATGGTTAGGCTGTGGTTTTATCTGTTTGCTCAGTACACACAAGACAGCTAGTTCTGGATCCACTGTCTGGCAAATATGAGGCATGTGTGCTGGTCTGAAAGGCACCCCAATTATGACTGTAATTAGCTGCTTGAAATGGGTACTTGGAAATGTGACAAGTGTGGTAAGTGAGACAAGAAGATATAGTAAGTGCATTATTAAGTAAAGCAGTTAGAGAGCACATGGTCATCCCTGATAGTAGGTTGCTGATAGTGAATGGGAAAATGTATGGTATGATGTAAAGAAGAAAAAAACCCATATACAATAGGAGCTCAAATGCACGGTTGTTGGACTCAGGCTGCTGGATGGTTCCACCTCTCTGTCTGCACTTTGATCCCTAACTTGCCATGCTTTCTAAGTATTCTTCTTTAAGTGATTAATCTGATCTTAAGTTTAGTCTTTGTTTCAGGATAAACTTGGATTATGGCTAGTGAAAGAGGAAAATTCTACACCACTCAGTAGCTAGACAAGAGTTGATAAGAGCCCTACTTATGAGAGAAAAAGATATAACAACCAGTAACTGACCCAGTATATTTTCATTTATGCCTGGAATGTGTTTCCTTTATTTTTATTTTTCTGGTGGCTTTGGTTAGTTTTTTGCTAAGTGCATCCTTCTGGATATGTATATGAAAAAACAGGAACATAATATAAAACATCAGTATTCTTTATATAAATGGTTAAAACATACTTACATCCATTTTCAGGAAACAAATGTCCACTAAAGAGAAACCCCCAAGGATGCACCCACTGACTTGTACTATTTATGAAGTATATATTATTTATTTGACCTAAATATTCTTGTATGGCTTCCCATCTTGTAAAAACAAGTGCAAGAGATTGTGTGGCCAGTGTATTGACAAGCTGCCTGGAACTACTTGTCTAAACCATAGGAGCTCTCTGCTCTTACATTTTTTTTGCTCTGTAGCTGCTGTAGTGTACTTGTGTATTGATTCCACAGGCTGGCTTCTTTGCTCTTTTTTTTCAGTGCTTTGACATTTCGTTGCCTGTGCAGTATGTAAACTACGGTTACCAGAGTTAAGCAATGTTTGGAATATATTTGTTTTAAAGCATTTCAGTTCCTCTTTAATTTAGTAGATATATGAGTAGGCTAATTATAAGTGAATCAATCTGAACTGATTTCAGAATGAATACAATTGATGAAAACCAGCCAGGTTTGGAAAAAAGAAAGGAAAGGAAGGGAGAGGAAAGGAAAGGAAAGGACAGCATACAAAAACAAGCGCAGCAGAAAAAAGAACTGTATCTGAAATTCATGATTGATTGCCTTGGATGTTGTCAAACTGTTGCAAAAGTGAAATAAATAAAATCACTCACTATGTTAAACCCAAAACACTTTGGCTGCGACTTGGTTTCCAAAATGTGGAATACATTTAATACTAGTTTGAATAGACCTATGGTTTGGCCACCCCATTTCTGTCTATTCTAAACACCTGTTTTCATTTAGCTGTACAAGACAGACCAAAATTCTACGCTAGCTTTACACTCCAAATGACTCCACTGGAATCAGCGATAGCAGTTGATTTTGAACACAATCCACAGTATCACACTTCATTTCTTCTGGAAAAAAAGTACTATGGAAAAACTACAGCGTAACTAGCCAAACTGATGGGAATTTTATAAGATGACTGTAACACACTTAAAACCCAACTGTGCTCTTGTGGCTTCATTCTCTCCTTTCTCTTTGGATGCTAGCTCACTTTCTCCTGCCCTTGTGTTACTTGAAAGCTGCCACATTTCATGCAGAAGCTCCAGGAAAGATTTGTGATAGGGGAATATTTTAAGGAAATAGAAGCAAAGTAAAGGAAAACAAGTGCAATTATGTTTAACAGATGAATCAGATGGTTCCTTAAATATGCAGTATTAGTTGATTGGTACATTTTAGTCCAAAAATCCAGGCTGGTTTTTGACCTTACTTTTTCATTTTCTGTTCTAGTGGATTCAAAAGAAAAACCAGCTGCATGATCCATCTATAAGTTTGATGACTTCCTGCATGCATTTTTGAAAAGTTGTTTGTAGTATTCAACCTTGTCACTAGTTTTATTGTTTTTATATGTACTATTTTTCTCATACATCATTGTACCTGTCAAGCACTTTCAAACAAGCTACTTTGGTCTGCATCTGTAATAGCTGTGTTACAGAAATAGTGATAGATTAAATTCATTTCATAATTTCCTTATTGCATCAAATCCATCAAAGGAGATTTTTAGCAAGTGTTTATTTTAGTGTCTTGTCCACTATCTTTTGTTTTTCGGTAGTTAAGATGTGGGCTTGGCTTTTGAGAAATACAAGCTCAAAATCATGTTTTGCTGCGTACTTTCTTTGTAATCTAAGTAAGTCCCCATGCGTGGGAACAAAGTTAGTGTTTTGTATTCTCTAGCCATCCAGTTTCTCTCTAGGTCTAGTTTAGGGTTAGATAATCCCTGAGAGTAATTTCAATTTACATATCTTAGGAAGGACCAGTCACCCTTTGAAAGTGCTTGCTTCTCTTTCCCCGTGGTGGAGGGAGCCCAGGTTACTGTTTTAAACAAAGTGACTTAAAGTCCAATGAGGTGAACCTCAGTCTTTCAGTGTTTCAGCTCCTCCTTTCTAAAGTGGACACAGCAGCATTACCATGCCTCAGGAAGCTGCCACAAGGATGTTAATAATTATGGGATATTAATGAATCATAATAGAAGTTATATGAATATAAAGATTTATCTCATGGGAAAAGGAGAACTTCTATGTCTGTCCAATTGAGATTTCCTTGTACTTTTGTGCTTTACCAAAGATATGTTTGCTACAATCTGATATTAGAAAGAGTATTACATACAGAATATGGGAAATATCCATTTTTACATATTGATATAGGAAAGATTTTTACAGGCTTATTTAAAAACCAAAATGTAATGGTATATATTTTACTGAGACTTATAAAGTAGTAACAGGCCCTTAAACTGTGTTACCACACCTTAAAAAGATATTCAGCAATCCATCTTACAACCATCCTTGTGAAGAGTCCCAGTATGAGGGGCGACAGCAAAGAGGATTTTGAGACTTGCTAAATACGATATGTACGTTTTATTTTTGGCTGAGGACTTTCAAGGGCATCTGCATTCTGGAGTGCCATTTCCAGGAGTAGGTGAATGTAGTAAAACATGGGCAGCTTGGATGGTTCATGACAACATCATATCACCTTCCAACAAAGATAGGAAGCTGCATAATCAAAAACTGTGTTAAGCTGGGGGGAGGTACTTCAGAAAACTTTCCTCAGTTATCTGATCTCTTTTTTTTTTTTTTTGGTAAGAGAATGCATGGAAGATGACTCAATCAAATGTCTCAGTATGAATCATCATAGCCAAGGAAAATAATGCGTGAAGTGGCAAAACTGATGGTGACCTCACGAGTCTCTCTAATGGGCTGTGTTGCTGTTCCATATAACTTTCTCTTTGTGTATGTGGGAATGGATCTGTGGCAAAGCTGGGCTGTCTGAAGGTGGTTCTTTCTCAAAGTGAATAGCACAGGCTGTCTGTAGGGGGTAAATACTGGTGTAGTGTGCTTCATGGGTGACTGCAGTCCTGCAAATGGTATGGCATTCCCGGTGCTATGTCAATTAGCGTTATGTCACTCTTTGCTCTTTTTGTCTTATCACAGCTTAGCAACTGATAAATTTAGGATTACTGTGCAGCAGTAGCTCATGGAGCAGATATTTAAGGACAGTATTTCAGTATCAGAATCCCATAGGCACAAATAAAAACCAATCTCTCCTTGCAAGATTTACAGCTCTTTTTCTGATCAGCAAGAGCCAGACATTGTTTCCTGGAATGTCAGTATTGCTGCAGTTCAGTAATGGATGTGACAGTAATTAAAGAAAGCAGAGGAGACAAAAGCATTCCTCTTGTAAGTTTAGCAAAGCTGCAGGCGAATATGGATTTGACCCTAGTGTTGCATTTTGGATACCTGTACAGAGCAATACTTGTATGTGTTCCAGTGGTTTGTAGAGCAGTTTACTTCTATTTTGTGTACTCTTTTGTTTTCGGCACTTATTGGCAACGTCAGAAGCATTTAGCTACTTTTTCCATGGAACAAGCTGTGTGACTCAGGGAAAACACATTTTATATCACGTGCTTTTTGTTAAGGAGCATACTGCTCTTTTGTCTTTACAATGAGAATGAAAGAAGTTCTGAAAAACTTAAGTTTATGTTAGAGCCATGGTTCACAAGAAAAGTAATAGAAATCTGTGAGACAAACAGGATGGAATGAAAGAGAAAGAAAGTATTAAATGTCTGTATGCTTTCACTAATCAAAAGGAAATGGTCTGTACTGCAACACTTCATGAAGGGAGCATCCCATTTCTTTATATCTAGCTACAAAAAATTTTTGAAACAACCAAGACTTTGAGAGAGGGCCCTGACCCACCTAGCTTCTATTGTTTTGTGGCACTGACCTGGAGCTGTGAAGATGTAAACTGAACTTCAAAAAGTGCCAATAGCTCTGTATGAAAAATGTAAACATGTATCACAACATTGCTGTAAGGGAAAATTCAACCTTAGAGTCTGGAGGCAGTTTGTTTCATCCTCTCTCTTTATTCTGTTTTGAGTCCATCCCCTGTGAAGTGCTGTCCTAGAAATCAAATCCAGCAACCAATGAGTATTTTCTGTTTTTAAGGTTGTTGGGATTCAGTGCCTTGGATGGGCATGTACAAGATGGGGAGATTACGCGTAGCAATCATGGTTATTTTCCTGATTATGCAGATTTGTAGGATACATTCTTGAGCTGATAAGGGAGTAAGTAACTGGGATTTACTTGGCTGTGCCAACAGCCAGTGCTGAGTGAAACAGTTGGATGGACACAGGTTCTAGGAAGCTTCTGTGTTTTCCTCAATAGCCTTTTTCAACCCCTGTCCAAACAGTCAGGATGCTTTAGAATTGAGGTCAAAGTTAAGAGAAATGGTTACTTCCTCCATAAATCAAAGACTTCCAGACACAGGGAAGGAGAAATTCCTTCCTGCAAACATAATGAGGAAGTACAAAAGAAGGAAAATACTAATGGCTTAAGCACCTTTAGATAAAAGGAGAAAGTTACAAATATTCTGCTTGCTTACTTGGCACCTTGGCCGTATGATGCACACTTGACTGGGAGAGATGGAGCAGTGGCAGGTGGTTCCGCATTTACTTTATGCTGAGGTAATTACCTGTGTGGGCATATTTAAATATATATCTGTGTAGACATACCATCGTGTGTGGCATACAAAGCAGCACTCTTCTGCTCGCTAGAGAAGGAACCAGAGCCTCCAGTCTTCCCACACAGTTCCCTTTCTGCCATATTCTGCACATCCAAAGAGGGCACTGTCCCAGTCCAGGCCTGTGCAGCTGCATGGGGTCCTGCTTGCAGCAAGCAGCTGGATGTGGGTTCAATGCTATGTTCTCTGTAGAGAGATTACTTGATTAAATATTTTGTTCACTTCAACATTACTGTGGTGTTTGTCAGATTGTCTTCTGGCTGGTGTCATTACTGGTTGTCACAGCATGCTTATTACAGCATTGCAGGGAGCTGTCACCACTACAGAGCAAAAGCAAGCCTGTCTGTTGTTACCTACCAAGAGGTCAGTGCTTTACTGATTAGTGCAGGAAAGATGTACTGCTGTGCAAATAAAACCATTCAGCACTGTCTGTAATGGTAGAAATGTTTAGCTGTGCCATCAATAAAAATCCTGAATACATAAAAGGCTGGAGTAGCAGCCTTTGTTTCCTTTAAGTAAGTGAGTTCACCTGATTCAGGTGAAAATTGTACTGGGCCAGGGTCCTGTTATTAGCACTGTGCTGCTAACTTCATTAATACCTCAGTGCTGGCAGGTGTCATTTTGTGCTAGTTACTATACAAAGATGTAGCACAGAGCTTACCAGTGAAGACAGTGGAAGGCATGACAGATGGATGGGGGGAAAAAAACCCAAAACAGATGAGCCAGCAAACATGTGGTGTGTGTGAGGAGGGATGAGATGACAGTGCAGCAGGTTTTTATAAACCTGCTCATTAGTTGGCCACATGTAGCTGTGTACTAGATATGCTCAGCTAGACTACATTAACAGAGCTCGGTCTTGAGCAATTTAAGGCCATAGTGGCTTGGCGAGGGATGACTTACATTGCATATGAAGGGCAGAATCTGAGAGAGTTCTGACAGGAGGAAGAATCAAGCTTTCAGGCAGATTTTACCCTGTGAATTCTTGAGATGTATTAGGTTATCAGGAGGCAGCGAAGGTAATCTCCGGTTTAGGTGATCAGGGAGGTTACCGTCACTCACCATTGGCCTCTTGAATCTTTTGTTACTTGATGACCCAGCTGGCAGCTTTCAGTCTTCTGTTTTAATGTTTAATTAATTCCATAGATATTTCATATGGACATCCATTACACAGCTTGACTCTAAGTTGGAGTTCCTTTTTTTCAGTCCTTTTTTCCCAACAGTTAGTGCTTA
Organism: Aviceda cuculoides; assembly: GCA_035590195.1. Lineage (NCBI taxonomy): Eukaryota > Metazoa > Chordata > Aves > Accipitriformes > Accipitridae > Aviceda > Aviceda cuculoides. Next base: position 5,447,079 of record JAVJGG010000027.1, on the reverse strand, counting down.
TGTGGCTTTTCCTAAGTAGTGGTGTGTTCTGGAGCAAAATGCACCTATCTAGCCTTAACTAAACAGCAGTCCACGAGACACAGTGTTACATAGCAAAGGTGAAATGGGAAAAATGAGGAGAACAAGAGGATTATGAAGAAAATACATTAGATTGCTTTTCCGATATCCAAGTCCTAAAATGAAGAAATGTTCCTCTTTTGTTCAGCCAACCAAGTGAAAATTCCTGAGGGGTAAGAAGCAAACAATTCCCACCATAAATGAACTGTGAATTATATTTGAAAATAACATTTTTAATTATGCTTGGCATAGCTGAACCTCCTGCTGGTGGGAGCCCAATGCAAGAGCCTGTAAACCAGAAACCAACCAGTTCAATGTTCACTGAGTGTTTATCATCTATTGTTTCAGGTTACGTTGGTAGTTTGCTTAGCCATTCTCTAACAGTAAAAGAAAGAGGTGAGAATTTTGCTGGTTCATACCTTTAAATGTACAGACTAAGGATGCAGTTCTTTACATAAAGAAGGTTGTCAGTGATGATACCGCTGCCCCACTCAGAGGCAGCAGTAACAAAATGCAGGGGCAAAGTCTGCAGCCCCAAATGTTTGAAACCATGACTGACACATCCAAAACTTGAGACTAGCCTGCATGATACAAGGTGGTTTTTTGTTTGTTTTATTTAATAATAAATTGGGGTTGTCTAATATGCCCTTTGTGTCTTTAAGCCATTAGGATTCACAGGAACACACAGCCCACGTTTGTAATCTTTGCTGGGCCTTCCACATACAGCATTGAAGCTGAAAGTGCTGAAATTATGTCTCTGGAGAAGTCTCTAAATATCTCTGGTTATTTAAGTGTGTAACTATCACTATTTTCCATGGCAGCTACACGTCCAAGGATTTTGAGCCCAAATAACCACTAGTTTAAAGGTGATGAACTGAGGCAGAGAGATGAAGACCATCCTCCCCTTCCTTTTTCTTGTTGGCTATAGTTATGAATGTAAGCTGTATTATGCAGAGAGGACCGTCTTCATCTATATTGCACTGTGTATAATACAATGCCACCGGGATATAAATAATAAACAATGATGATATACAAATTCAGACAACTAAGTAGCTGCCTCTGTTGCTCTGAGAATTTGAGATCTTCTCTTTAGCAGGGGAATAAGGCAGACATGTGAAAACTGAAGCTTTCTTTTTGAAAGGAAGCTTTGTACTGTATGTTTGAAAGATATTGTGGTTATTAAGACCCCAAGAGAAATTAAATTGTGCACTGCTCAATTTGAAGAATTGCTTCTTTAGGCATCCAGAGTACCAGTGCCAATTCCAGAGATTTTGTTGGTGTTAGGGGAAGGAAGGCAAACAAACGAAAAACTTCAACTTATATTGTGAGAAACCCAGGAGACAACAACAACAACAAAAAAAAAAATAAAAAAACCCCCCAACCTAAATCTCAGAAATACAGAAGATCCGTGAGCTTCTATAGAAACAGCCTATTTAAAGTGATCACATTTTATAAATAATCCAGCAAATTCTGCAGTGTGTTGTCTTTCCCCATCTATTGTCCCCATGGGGCTTCACTGGGTTTAATCTCTGCTGGTGTATGTATCCAACTTGAGTAAGACAGTGTGATGTTTCTGTTGAAATCCATGTGACCTGCCAGCCAGCAAGGCCCAGGGATAGCATTTTTAAGAAAGCAGGACAGTTTAATTTGTGAAAGGCATGTCCAAATCACTTAAAACATTATGGTGAAAAAATCCAACTCTTTCATCCGAACAACTGAATAATAAATGCAAAATGCTGGACCTTGAGCTGAATATCATTCAGTGCAGATTTGTTGACCTCTCTCCTGCTGGTTACCAGGATAAATATGGATGTAATGCATGTTTCTGTTTATGTCACTGTTTTTATTTGGTTCTATTCTCCCCTCCCCGGAGAGTTGTCCTCTGACCCAAATATTTTCATAATGCAAGCAGATATCTACAGTCGTTATCTTCTTGCTGAAACAATTTATTTCCTTATTACTGAAAGCATTAAATAGATATTTATGGTGCACAGGCTCTGAATATGTGGGAACTGTAGCTAGGTAATACTGTAAGCTTTGAAATAAGCTGATTTGAAATACTGAGTACTCGTAGAAAGCCTTTGGTGTAGAAATAAGTGTAGCAGTGAAATAATTTTGAACTTAGTCTTGAAGTTAATTCACAGTTTGTTCTCAGAGAAGACATTTCACTGAAATTTCTTTCCAGTATGCTTCTATATTTCCTATTCTACTCTACCAGTTTTCAAACAAACAACAACAACAAAAAAGGGTGACAAGCAGGGTTTGTTTCCCTTTCCCTCCCCAATACCTTTATGCTTTTATTGGGAGTGAGCTGAGGGTCCTGTTTGACATGACAGCTTTTTCTCTTGTATTCAGTCAATGCCCTCAGAGCCGCAATCACACCGCTGTTATCTTCCAGCCTCTGTGAACCCTCCTTGTCCCCACTGCATTGAGAAGCATCTGCATAATTTTTGTCTCCATACACCCCATCTTTCTCACCCCTGGCCAACCACTAAATCACAGCCAATGTTTTCTTCCTGCTCCGTGGGTGCTTCCCTAGGCTCTCTGCCAACCAGCATCTGCCAGACCCACGTCTGCATACACACTGCCAGGCTGTCCTTCAGACAGGAGGGAAATGGGAAATTATAGAAACAAGCTTCCAGCCATCCACAGGCTGTGCCTACACAGGGCCTGTCAAATCAACCAGCAAAATACTATGAGGCCAGGCAGGATGAAAGTGGAAAAGAAATTACCTCCTATTAGCTGATGCGCAGTAACTGTACATACTCTTAGTCTGTGGTAAAAGCAAATCACAGAGTTACAAGTCTTTCCTTGCAGACATTCAACAACTTCGGTGCAGACAGCCATTGCAGGGTGGCTGCCACACAGCAACTTGTCTGTGTGCCTGAGGCTTCTCATTTTTGACCATGTTGCTAAGGTACATTCAAGGTTGCCAATGGCCGGGGTAGGAGAGTGATGTTTGTATTCAAAAACATGTCCTGAAAACACAGTCTCTCAGAGAACTGAAGATAGAAACCACCATATAAATTTACTCTTTTCATGCCCCATTAATGAGTTGCATGGGGAGCACATGTGGGGCATCTGTCCTGGTACAGGAAACTCGGGACAAGGTAGACAAGTGGGACATTAGCCATTTCAGGGCAGGCTGTGCAAGCTGTGTCCGACCTCTAGGAGGGAGTGGGAATGAGGGAGCGATAACGCACCACAGGCTCTGGGGTCATCCCTGCTCCCTTCATAGCTCAGTGCAAGAGGGCTGCGGGAGCAGCACCTTCACTAACGGAGAGGAATGGAGAATTTCTGGCAGTAGATTTTGAGTGAGATGAGTGATATATGACTGGCGTGGTACTGGTCTGTCTGGAGTCACTGGTCTGCACTGAGCACAACATGTGTAACTGTGTAACTTGCTCTGTCTTTTTTACTCTATGCACCATCAGTTTGGCAATGGATTAGTCTTTCCAATGCCAGGCAAAAACTTCCTTAGAAGCAACCAAATGACAAAACCCCAAAAAGTGTGTCTAGACCATGGATGCACAAAACAATTGCTTGGGCAGTTGGCATGCTTCAGTGCCAAAATAGAAACTTACAGCAGGAGAACAGGAAAGAGATGTGGGCAGGGGAGAGTGGAGTCTCCTGTTAAGTAGGACCTACTGTTACTAGAGAAGTTTCTATTCTGTATTGCTGATCACTTTTCGGGGGTTCAAATATCAAAGGAGGTCACTCATGGTTGTTCCCACCTTCAGCCCTCACTGTGTTTCTATCCTTTGGCCAAAGATTTCAGTTCTCCAAGTTCTGCTGAAGGCTAAGAATGAATTGTGCAGTGAGCAAGTGAGCCATTGCAATGATTTTCTCAGTTTTCCTAATTTTTTGGGTGTGCCCATGTCTTTCAATCTCAAACTCTAGTCTTCATCCCAGTTTGAGGAAATTATTCACCTCAGATCAATTACAAAATGTTCAGTCTCTGTTTGAAGCTTGAAGGGGATTGATTTCTCTTTCCAGGTCCATTATATGGTGCTGTGACTTCTGTGACTACCTTGGCACACAGAACAAAACAGCAGCTTGCTATACTAAAACATCTGAAGGCCTGATCTCTCCCTCTGGTAACAGAGTTTTGAACTTATATTAGAAATCCCAAAGAGCCCTAGTAAACCTGTTTTCAAGTCCTGCCAGAAGCATTAACTTGCTGCTCCGTTTCTGAATCCAGCAGAACAGACTAATGTCTGCAGGCAATGTACCCGTGATATTTTAGTTCAGAGTAGGAGTGTGCATTAGGAGCAATTGTCCCCTTGGCATGCTTTGATTCACATCAAAAAGTGGTCTTGGAGCATGCAGACTTGATTCCCTTCGAACGTAACAAAACCAAAAGATGCCCTCCAGGAGCTTCCCTGTGCACTGCTACTGCTAATGGGCTGCTTATGGTGTGGTACGTAGGTGGTATGTAGGTGTTTCACTCTGCAAATCCATTCCTTTTGCTCCTTATTATGCCACATGCAGGTATCACTTTATCACCTGCACAGCCAGTAACAGACCTTGCTAGATGTTTGGAATATAATTTCTTTTCAAGTGTCAACTGCGAAACCAAAGGTTTAAAGAAATAACTGATGAAGTCTTAACTGAGAAGTCTTATCCATGATTTTTAGTGCAAGTATACCATTCACTGTCACCTTAGGAGAGGAAGAAAGAAAAATAGCACTACTTGTTTTGGTAGGAGCTTTGTCATTAGTACTGCTAAGTACTACAGTTTTTTCAGGCTTAACTCTGCACTGAGAGGAAGATTAATCAGAATCTTATTGGTGCTCTTCAGAGGCATAATTAATAGATTCAGACATTGTGATAAATGAATCTTTACCATCAGGGATGGGGAAAAACCTGTGAAAAAAATCCATGAAGTAAAGGATGTTCTTTAAAGTATAGACTGGATAATTGTCTACCTGAAGATATCCTGAAATCAGCCTACTGTTGTATAGACTCTGTGAAGTTTACAGATTCACCTTGAAGCCATATTATTCAGTCTTGCTAATTTTAGTTAGGTTCCTAGCTCATACCTAACTTGCCAATGAGCTAATTTGTTCTTTTCCCAGTGTCCCAATTAATTTTGCAGTCACCTGGACACTGCAGTTATTTCCAAAAGCTGGCAATAAAGTTTGTTGCATTTCATCTTTCATCTTCTTATTTGTCTATATTAATATTATTTTGACATTTTTTGTCATGTAACTTACTTTTCTTTGATGTGCTTTGACATAATTTTGTGTTTTCCTGAAAGTATCAGGTGCTCCCCATGGATTCCAATTAAAATTGTTTTGAGGTTGAGTTTATGACATGACAAAGCTGTTGTCACAGTGCTTCATCTTCAAGGGAAGGTAAATAAAGGTGACTTCAGCTAAAAAAATGATCTACAGCTGCCATAGTCACCACTTAAAAGTCAGTCTTTGCTCAGTATGTACCACTGTCACCAACTATTTCTGGTCCTGTGCTTAAGAAATGAGCATTATTTTGTGGCTACTGATAGCAAAATTGAAGATTTTCGAGTGGGAGTGTTATGTACCACAGCTGTTTTATAAGCGGGTGATCACCGTACTCGAAGACAAATTGAAATCAGCTTGGTGTTACGTGTAGACACTGTAATGTTTTCAGACCTGCCTTGAAGCCATTTTGCTGCAGTGCAGCTATTACTGGTCTAGAGTCTTAGTTCACACTGAAGCTCATCTGATGCTGTTTTATAAATGTGTTCAGTTAGCTTTTGTGACAGTCAAGCTAGCAAAGCTCTTACACAGAGGCTCTGTTGGAAGCCCAGGAAACCTATCAGACAATTCACAAGTTTAAAGCTGTTCACTCCTAAGTGCCTTTGTAGAGTGAAGCCTCAAATCACTTTGATAACATCTATCATTTATTATAAACGTAATCTGACTTATATACTTAGAAAATCTCCCTTTAAAAGTAATTTTAAGAGCAAAGGACTCTTTTTCAATCACAGTGATACCCTCAAAGATCTCCCACTGCAATAAGTTTGGGAGAATAATTTCTTCTTCACCAGGAATCACTGGATAAAATTGTCCAGCTTATACACACAGTAGTTACACATGAAGTGATACAAGCTAGATGATGCCAGAAGTCCCTCCAGGCTCTAAAATCTATTAACCTACCAGATAATTTACAAATGGAACAATTTATGGAGTGAGAATCTGTCTATTGTACGTGAGGAAGGAAACACTAAATTCTGCATCATTCATTCTGATAGAGCCCCTGTTTACACAGTGTCTGCATGCTTATTACAAGGGAGCAAGAATAGATTAGTGAAGACTGTTGAATGCTAATATAGTATTATTCAGGCTATCTGTGAGCAAGTCTTCGTTAAATTTCATGTTGCTTTTTAATAAATTCCTTCTGCGCCAAGTGCAGCAATGTGGAATATTCAAAAACCAAGGCAATGATAATGAAATACCATGGGTTAGGCAGGATGGGGACATTGACGAACGGGAGTAATGTGCAACAGTGGTAAAGATTTAGGTAATTGCAGTAGCCTACAGCACTGCAGATCAGATTATTCATAGCAAGCCATTCTCACAGCTGTTTTCAAGGATCTGCTTACAGCAACAGACTTTTAAATTTTTAGAAAAGGAGGGCAAGAGATATAATGAATAAGTATGAGTTCATCCCATTAGTTTTAATGAAATCTGATAAAGCTGTATTCCTTGAATATTTACAGCTAAGCTACTGCCAGGGCCCTGCGGGCACTAATAGGCCCTATTGGCCCTGCCTGATCTCCCCCAGGGCCTTCCCCACCCTGTCTAAGGCTCAGGACCCCAATCCAGCCCCTGGGGCTGTCAGTCCCTGCCCTGGTGATGCAGCACCAGTGCTGGTCTCCAGCTGCCCACAGCCCTGCCTGGCCGTCCCGGGGCACTGTCTGACCCTGGGTACTCCCTCTGGGCCTGATCCTGACCTGCAGGTTGACCTCCCAGCTTCACCCTGGACCTGCCCCATCATGACAAACCTGCCTGATGACCTGGGCGCTTGGTTGACCCCAGCTGCTGTCCCCAGGTCTGCCCTGCTCGCCTACATGAGCAAGTACCCAAATGAACTATTATTATTTCCACCACCACAGAACCAGGCAATTAAAAGGAAAAATGATCCCAGTGATTTCATCTGTTCAGTCTTGTGTTACCTGAGCAACCGGTCCATTTCCCGAGATCTGCTTCCAGGTCTGCTCTGAAAGCAGGTCTGTGTGAGGCAAAATTTGGCTTCCACAGTGAGTTGGGGGAGGCAGGTACCTTCAGAGAGGGCTTCGCCCAGTCTGAGACCTGAATCTGTCTTTGAAGGCCTCCTTCCTTCTCCAGGGACTGTAGGTTCACAGTCTCCTCCTTGAAGTGCCGACAGTTGGGTCTGGTGAATACAGCTCCAGTATCAGTTTCCAGGTAGTTCTAGCAGTAGTTTCCATGCGCTGATTTGCTGTAATTAGCAAAAGCCTCACTGACTTTTTCTGCCTAGAGATTTGGTCACCTTCCTAAAAAAAGGGCAATTTCTAAATTCTGTCCAAATAAACAGCATTAAATACTTCCCTAAGCATTGGCTTTTGCTGTAAAAAATTGCTGCAGTGACTGCAGAGATAACTTTTGTTTGCCGAAGGAGGGAGAAGGATCCAGACAAATGTGAAATGGGAGGGAACCTGAGAAACAGTCTCTTTATTTGCATTGTTTATGCTGTGAAACGTGCTTGCTGCATGATCTGAAGTCTATTATGACAAATTTGGAGGTAAAGTAGGTGCCAGTGTAAACTATATGTGAATAAAAGAAATTTGCAAGGATGGGGTTACAGAAAGGGAACTATAAGAAGCTATCTGTACATCATCCTGTAGGAATTTAATTTAATCTCCTTTACCACTGTTGACTGATTGCTCCTTCTGCGACAATCTTTCCCTTCTGTTCATCATCACGGCAATCACTGGCAATCATTTACTTGGAGTCTTGCACTTAGATTACCTCCAAAATTGTCTCACTAGAGCGCTGATCCAAACCCCATTCGGGTCAACTGGAGTTTTTCCACTAACTTTGTGGAGGTTTGGATCAGGCCCAGGTAGCTTCCTGCCAGCACTCACCATGGGCTTACCGCTGTGCTGCACTTGCAGCGATGCTCCTGGTGCAATGCCCCAGGTATAGGCCAGGACCGTGGCTTTATTCCCACACAGAGGCTTACACACAGGGAAATATGGTGAGAAATGAGGTTCCTAGGAGGTGTCGCAAAGCTTGCCTAGATTTGGACAGCCTGTAAGCAGATGGTCAGCTCCTGATCTGAAGGATTCAGTTGAAAAGAGAAGGAAGGGTTCTGGTGCAAAGACAAGGACAGGCAAAGCCTCAGTTTTTCCATGGTAGAAAGTGATGAGAATGGGATAAAGGAGGATGGAAGGAGGAGGAAGATGAGCAATATGAAGAAGACAGTTTGATCCTTTCAAAATCACCTTGTGCCATCATTTTAATTATGTAGAGAAAAAATCTCGTGACTTTAGCTCTTTAAATGCTGGACTCCTAATTTTTTTCTCTCTCCTTGCGTTCTTGCTGTTACCCCTGGACTGTCACTGTATCTTCATCGGAGTAGGTGACAAGCAGCTTCAGGTGGCACCTTGTGGGAAGTGGCTGATTGTGGGACTCACCAAATGCTAGAGTCTCTCTGTCGATGTGAATACCAAACCACAGCTCAGGGCTCTCTGGACTTGGGCCTTTATTGCACTCTAGAGAGGTTTCCAGAGTATTTTTTTCTTTAGTGAAATTAATATCTTCCACTTTGACTTCCTTGGGTTGTGCTCAAAAGATTTTGGCATCATCCAAATTGAAACTGGAGGGTAGACAGTTCCTGCTTAGCACTCAGCCTAGAAATAAAAACATGTGGGGAAGTCTGACATAAGGATTCAAATGGCTTTCATTTGCTAATGAATTCACCCAGTGGCTAAGATGCTAAGCTGCTTCCCCTCCTTGTCTAACGCTATTGTAAATTAAATGACACAGACCCAATTTCACTGTCAGATATTGCTACCGCAAAGCTTTTGTAGACTGGTGGGTCTCTGGTGACTTCAGGAGTCTGCCAGTGCTGGATCCAGCTGGTCACTGGAGCAATGAGCAGGGCTAAAAGCCTGTCCTGTAAAATGAATGTGAATCAGTGTTCATCACCAAAGGAGCCTTTCTCCCTGGTGACAAGAAGCCTTGGGTAACGTTTGGGAGGTTGGCAGAGGCGTGGAAGCTAACCACAAGGAGCCCAAATAAAGCAAATGTAGCTAGTGATCGGATACGTGGAAGAGCTTGGTGTAGCCATGGTACTGAGGAAGGTGACTCCACAGTGGTGGGGCTGTTCCCCTGCCACGTGGACCCAGCTGCCACTTACCCCTTGTCCTTGCAGCAATGTTAGTGTTTCTTTGCCTGTAACAGGACAGTGATATAAATTATTAGAGATATTGAGCACTGAAATTGCTCTCAATTTCTTTATTAGGAACAGTCACTTCTGAAAAGCTGCCTACCTCTGAAATGACTGCTGAGGGAAGAAATGCGATTGACATGAGGAGCTGGGAGATTTGTGTGCGCCACTCTCGCTTATACCAGCAGGTACTGGGAGAGATGGAGAGAAGAGTCAGACCCTTGGGAGCTGTTCAGATAACATGAAAAGGGAGCCCCAGGAGCAGCTCTTTTTTTCCCCTTTCTGTGACAGTCCTGGTGGAGGTGGTCTTGCCTTGCACAAGTTTGTACAGCGTTTGTGTGGTTTTTTGGTACTGTGATTCTTTTACTGGGAAGGTAATTATCCTCTGCCCCAGAGAAAGCTATTGAGGACGTACCTGCTAGGAGAACAAGCTATCATCGCTACAGGAATGCAGCTGTCCCTGTGGGCTGGTGCCAGCATAGTAACAAAGCTGTGTGTTTAAATTATACAGAGGTGGTTAATGAGTTTTCACCTTGTCAGGAGAGCAGTCCAAGGTTAAAGAATGATGTGTCCCAGAAATGAGAGTGAGAAAAGCTGAGTTTTGAAAATACACAACCTGCAGGGTGAGCTGGTATTTTAAAACAAACTGTGATAGGATTTTCCTTTTTATGGAAGTGAAGCACAGTATTACAAAAAGCAGGAGAGGGGCACTCTGATTCTGAGTGCAGTGTGGCAGCTAGGATATATTTAACATGTTGTTATGTTATCAGTGGAAGTGTTTAATGAGATTTAGTAGATGTTCCCAAAGCTGTCGTGTCATGTTTATATATTCATATAGGGGCTGTATGAACCGGACTGTGATTTATTTGGCTGGCAAGCCAGGGCAAAGGGGGATTTCAGTGTTTCATGCTACATCTCATCAAGCAAATCTGTTCTCATTTTTGCTGAGATTATAAATGTTGCAAATGAAAGGAGCTGAGCAGATGCAGTTTCTTTAGATTTTGAGAGACATTTGTATTATCTGCCACTTGACATTTTGATTGCCAGGGTAGCCCTAAACAGTATCAAGAATATATGTGTTCAATAGATTAGTATCCAGTTAATTTGTGGAGGCTGAAAAGAATCATATTTACCCCAAAACAAAGGGAGGGGGAAAGGATTTGTAACTATTTGAGAAAAAGGTTTTGGCTTTGAATATAAGGAGGTCCCACCCCTGCTGTGCCATGTCCTCAAAGCTGTGCTTCCCATATCACCCATCCTTTGCACACTTGTATCTGAAGCTCCATCCTCTTGTCTCACCCCATGCCCACAGACCAGAACCCCAAATTAATGTCCCCACCATCCTCATTGCCCTCTTTCCCTATTCCTGACAGTCTCAGGTTAGTACTCCCTGTCTCCACAGCCCGGACTGCTTTTGACTCACTTTCCTAGTCCCTGAAATGCAGAGCCTGTGGTGGGCGGTGGGCTGGGAGCGTCTGCCTCGCGCTGGCACAAACTTCTGTTGTCTGTTAATTGGCACTCGCTGCCTGTGTAAAAGCTTTTACTCCCACCCCATTCACGCTCCTGCTCACTTTATTTCCATACATATCACACTCTGGTCCATTTTGGTTTTGTGACAGCCATATTTAAGGCCAGACTCTCCAGCACACATCTCTGTATTGCTCATTGAAAGCAAGACATGAGTAGCATATAAGATGTATTTTTAGAGCAATATTCCTAGAAACACCTTAAATTGTCTTGAATTTGCATAAGTCTAGAAGCTTGTCATAGGAAATCATCACCAGATTAAAGTATGTCTCATGAGAGTCTTCAAGGCTCTGTAGAAGACTCAGTACTACTCAATATTTTTAGTACTGAACTCAAAGCCAGAATAAAACTTGCAACTCACACAAAGACTGTAGAAAGGCCCACAGAGAAAAGGGGGAAGACCTATGGAGCAGTCTGGAGTGCCGGATAAGTTAGCCTTGTTGCACAAAGTTGTATTTAAATGTAATCAAACAGATGCTATACATCAGGAAAACAGTGATGCTGATAAAAGCTTAAGAATCCCAGTGAGCATCTGGTTGAATATGAAATCCTAGTTTGATGCTACAGCAAAAATGGCCATGAGATGTATAAATAAAAGACTGCTGAATCGAAAGGGAATTGAACTCTGTACTTAGCGTTAGTAGGGTTGGTACTTGAGGGCTGCACCCAGTTTATACATTCATGTCTTTTAAAAGAAAAAAAAAAGAACGAAAAAAATTGCAGAGCTTGCAAAAAAGTCACATACTTTTTCTGAAGAAAATGCTTTGCTGTGAGAAATATAAAGGGCATCTTTAATCCTGGATAGTTACCTGATATTTATCTGTATCACTTTACTTGTGTAAGTTTATGCTGTGCCTGGGCCAGGAGGTCCCAGACCTACAACTTGCAGGTGGCTGGGAGCATAATCAGGGCAGGAGCTGATGGATGCTTGCCCTGTTGTCAAGCTCTTCACTGGGCGCCTGCGACTGGCCCACGTGGAGAGTAGAGACAGGATGCGGGACTGGATAGACCATTGCCCTGTCCATGTATGGCTGTTCTTCTGTCCCCAACAGTTTGTCCGGATCCTAGTATTTCCCTTAAACAAAACTAAACTTTTGGGTTGATTGCAGGGGTAATCATGGAAAAAACAGAGCTTGTGATAAACAAAGGAATGCATACTGGAGCATCTAACTGTTCCTTTTGTCCTAAAATCTGTTTCTGCTTGTAGTGATAAAGTCTTAGGGTTAATTTTTAAAAAATAATATCAAGTACATGTATAAAGGCCTGAGTTTAGCTGCATGGTCAAGGCACAGCTTGTTTTAACTCCTTAAAAATTTCTTCTCCTCCTAAGATATGACAATGTCTGGAGTGCAGTGAAGAGGGCGGGCAAACAGGGCGTGGCATGTCAGAAAGGGCGTGGCGCGGCAGTTTGGGCGGCAGTTCACGCAGGCAGGGTGCAGCCCTCCTCTTTTCTGAGCTCGAGAAGGCTGCTCAAGTGGGGGCATCGGCCCAGAGGGAGACCCAGGTATGGTTGCCATGCTGGGGGAAAGCCATTGTTAGGAAAAATGTGGCGACGCAGACAGAGCTCCCGTGTGAACATGCAGCTGTCCAGGTCTCTGGCTGTGGGGAGTGCCTGAGTCTATCACTGATGACGGAGGACAGCGGGGGCACCTCTTGTGTGAGGTGTGACCAGGTGGGTGATCTCCTCAGCCTGGTGGCAGAGCTGAAGGAGGAAGTGGAGAGGTTGAGGAGTATCAGGGAGTGTGAGAGGGAGATAGATTGGTGGACCCACACCCTGT
>JAVJGG010000027.1:5416183-5434221 GCA_035590195.1 Aviceda cuculoides | reverse complement strand
TGAGAGGGTTGTCACACATTGGAATAGGCTGCCCAGGGAAGTGGTTGAGTCACCATCCCTGGAGGTATTAAAAAAGCGCATAGATGGAGTACTCCATGGATTAGTGGGCATGGATGATGGTTGGACTCGATGATCTTGAAAGTTTTTTCCAACCTAAATGATTCTATGATTCTATGAATGTCACCTTCAAATGACACACAAGATTACATGCCTACACCACCTCCTGCTTTTTAACTAGGACTGTGGACCTGGCAAAATACTGCTCTCTACAGCTCCCTGAAAGGCTACTCATCTACTCAGCTACTATTACGGAGATGTCTTGCTATATCTCTTCAGTGTGTATCCACCATCACCTTCAGGGAAGCCTGGAGATGCCTCTCTGCAGCTGTAGAAAGAGGGCAGGATTTGTAATAGGTTGCTATTCACTGCCTCTGTGCAGGTCCCTGCTGCCTAGGGTGCATCCCAGTATGAGGCATGCACGTGACCACACCTCCAGGTTCCACCAGGAGGACCAGGATACTGAAAGTCAGGCATTGCAGTGACACATAATGGCAATTTATTGTTAGTATCGTTTTTCTAGGATCTAGGTATTAGCCATTTTGTGCTGTAATTCCTCCTCTGTATAAACACTCTGTGAAATAATGGGGGTAGCATGAGGTTAAACATGTTATAATTGTTAAAATATGTTAATTTGTGAACCATTTGGATAATCTCATTTGGTGATGGGGACCTTGCCAGTGCCTTGGGCAAACAACTCCCCAGATGTGCATGGTGCCTACAGCTGTGAGTCAGTCGGGAGAGATCAATCAAGTAAAGAATCACAGCCTTTGTACCAAACGGTGATGGAAAAAATCCTCCTAGGATCACACTGACAGCTTTGCCTTTCCCTTCGGAAAATCTTCTTACAGATTTCATGAGTCCAGTAGAGTCACAAAGACAGAAAGGTTCTTTGAAGTGCTTGAGAGTGATAAAGCATAGATGTAATGCTTCTGATGGAAGGGTAGATAGTCCTGGTGTCTCCTCTCTGCAATCATAATTAGCGTACCTTAGTCACTGTCACCAAAGACTCATGGTCAGACACACGGGAGTAATTGTGTGTGTCACTACTACTTCCTTTAATTTTACCAGATGCACGTTAACTGGCAGTGTCTAGACACTTGTGTCCTACAAGACAGCATTTAAATCCTAATTGGAGAGAAAGAACACAGCTGCTAAAACACAGCCCTTCCTCTCTTGATTCATCTCTGCATTCAGTTTCTGCATTTTAGAGTACATTGAGTTTTCTAATTGTTGTTATTTTACAGCATCTTCTTTGATGCATAGTGTTTTAGGAAGGTGCCTTATGAATTAGTTATCGGTGACTGCAGAGCTGTTGCACCCATTAGTTTTGACAGTAGTGTAATCATTTAGTAAAGGCAATCACCTACTGCTTTTATAATCAATTTTTACTGTTCAGATCCCATTTGTACTAGTTTATTTCATTACTGTACACCTTTTCCAGCTGGGCTTAAACAACTTGCCAAGTTATGCTCATAGATATAATAACGAATGTTCACTTTAGTGTCTGAAAGGCAAGTCTGAGAGGCATGGTTTCTCCTTAGTTTCCGTTAATATCGTAAGCGTTTGCACTGCACATTATCATGGCATATATTTGAGAGATATGTTAGATTTGTCAGGTAGTATTTTTTCCTAATGGGGAGGTTCAGAAAGCTTTTTCCTATGTCTTCAGAGAATAAATTGGAGAAAAGCATGTGACGGAACTGCATGATTTGCCAAGTGTCCATACGTGGAGAATCGCAACTGAAACATCAGAGAGATTTCTGGAGCCCACTGGCACCTCACTACAATTTTTGGCTGGAGGCATGAGAGTGCAGGTTAGATTACCACACATCAGAAAGCTGCTGGTTCTTGACAGTATATTTTGCAATCAGTAAAACTTTTCCCATCTGTTAAACATCCCATTGAAATACAGCAAACACCAGGAAATCTCTTCTTACATTTTGTGTGTCTTTGTCATGTTCCTTCTGTCTTGCAGATGTTAGGATGTAATTGCCACAAAGAATATGGCTTTCTGTGTTGTTTATTTAGGAGATGAGAAGCAACGAAAGGTGTACTAAACCTCTAAACGCAAAGGGGCTAAGAATAAGACATAAATATTCACAGCTGAACTTTTTTATTTGAGCCTTATGTTGTGTGCACATTAGTAGGAGTGAAACTGGGTGTTGAGTTTGTATTTTGCAGTATTTCACGCTGGGTTGGAATAATAATCTTAGAGTTTTGTGTTTGGCATGCAGACGGCTCCCCAGCAAAAGGCTTACATATATGGGCAGCAGTTTGGTTTCCATATTGCTGGAGTCAAAAGCAATTTGTCATTTGGCATTTATTTCAAAAGAAAAAAGCTGGAATCTCTCTGGTGAATAAATAGTCACAGGACTTGAGCTTGACTAGTAGGTGCAACTCAAATAACATATCTAACACACCAAATTCCATGCTTATTTACAGGTGAAGCACTCTGTTTAATCATCTGTTATTTCTAAAGGGTATGATTTCTATGGCATTCAGCATAATTTAAACAGGTGAGGGGAGATTTGGAAGTGGTTTGCTTTCAAACTTGTCAGAAGACTTCTACTTTACTTACTGTGAAGTTTGAATTTATGGAGAAGGAGTGAGTTAAAAATATGGTTTATGCTTATTGATTTGTAATAGTCATGCTCAGAATGCATCCAGGCTGTTCAGTGTTCCTGTTTCAAATTGTTTGAATTAGGCATTGAAAACTAAGGCTTAAGGCTGAGTTGGGCTGGAAAATAAGAACTCCATCTCATGAAGAAATGTTGCAGTTACAAAATGTGGTTTCATTTTGTGTCAAAATGAAACTGCAAACATTTCAAATTCTGTTCACTAAGAACAATGAGATGCGTAATGACAAGAACATCTTGTCTGTTGGGATGCAACGCATATAGGTGTCACTGCTTCCCCGATTCAGGCACAAGCAGGGCTGGAACCTGGGCTTTGCATCAGCCATGTTGATTGCTGGTTATTCTGGGCCGCTGTTGAGTTCTCTCTGACATGGCATCTATAAGCCATTTCAGTTTTAACACTCATGATGAACGAGCAGCATTCAGATTTTGCGGGTCAGATGAGGTCTTTCTCTCTCTGGCTTTTATTAAAACATCCAGCCTTACTTGGACTTCTTGCAGGTTTCTTGAAATAAATACATTTCTGCAAAACCCCTTGGTCTTGCCAAACTGGAGTTTTCTCCATCAGCTCTTGATTTTGTTCCATGAATATCTGACAGCTTGGATAAACCACTTGTAAAATCTTCCAGCAAGTAACTTCACATTTTCTCCCCTGGCTTAAGAGAGGGTGTAAGAGAAGTTGTGAAGTTACCTGTGGAAGATTACTCGCTGGATGTCTTCCTTCCTATATGTGTGGAGGAGCTCCAGATAAATAGTGGCAAAGTTCCCCACTGCTTGCATTCAGATTCTGCCATAAAATCTTCCCTGCTGTGACATTTTAAAAATGTCAGTGCTGGTTATACAGAAGGTGGGCTGTGGACAGTCCTAGCACTGGTTTGTTTCTCTCTGCTGTTTCCTTCTCTGCCACCTATACCTGCCTCTTGTGCCCCATATGTACATCATAGGGCAGGGCTTGTACCATTTTTAACAGGCTAGCCCTAGGACTTCTGCATGCTAATGATGACTCTCACACTAAAGTGAAATGTATTTGGGAATCTCAGCTTAGTCACACTGCCAAGCCTGATTTACATTGCAAAAAAAATCCTTATCCCAAAATACCCTGTTGTGTGGCAGGGCTGAAATCTAGATAGGCACAGCCTCCTAGATCCAGGCAGTAGGTTTAGGATCAGGAAGGAGTCAGGTCCAGGTCAAGCTAGCAAGCACTTTCTTTTTTTTTTGTTTGTTTGTTTATGGTCTTTTTTAGGGTCATCTCAGCTCTGTTACATAATAGACTCTGTTTCTGCAGAAACCAAAGGAAAATTATACTCTTAATTTCTTCTGTGTTTTGGGTGTTTGATATTTTTGCTTTTTTTTGTGCATGCACACTGTCATTTTTAAGGCGTTTAGACTCTTATATGAAAAACGTTAAGTTTGTTGGAGCATGTTACAGCCTTTTTTTTTTTTTTTTATGGCTTGTATTTGTCAGGTGCACCAGAGTGGATGTTATTTATACTTTGTTGTTATCTCCCGGGACTCTGCTTCTCAGATTGAAGCAAAAAAATCAATCATTTCATCTGGTCTTTGGCATCTTGCAATAGCAACAGGAAAATTGTATTTTAGTAGTACATTGGAAAGAGATATTAGAACAGCTTTAAATGTTTTGGGGCAACAGCAAGGACAAGTGATGGAGACTGAAGAGGGAGTAATAAACAGGACCCTCCATCATTCTGGAGAGGGTTTGGTGTAATTCATCTAATATGAAAAAAGAAATCATGAAGATATCATTATCTCTCTATGTATTTCAAATTAACCCAGTGAAAACCTTGCCAAAATGTAGAGATTTGAAACCTGACTTACTGCCTCACTGGCTACCTTGCTGAAAAACTATGAAAAAGGATGACGGATTTTCCTCCCTCCCGTGTGCTGTGAGAAACATGGGAAAACATGAGGAAAGTCAGCTAGATAAAAAACCCCAAACCACTGAATTTCCTGTGGTGATATTTATAACCAGCTATGTATAAATGCAATAGAGAGACAAAGAAGACCTGGAGACATGTGAGTAAGACAGGGGAAAGACAAGTCCAGAGCTTCTGCTCCTGCCCCTGTTCTTCGTATACTAACGTGCCCCAGGGAATGGGAACCAGGACCTCTGACTCCTCCCTGTTTGGGTGCCTCGACTCCTGGGCACAGGCTCATGCTCAGTCTTGATTGGTGTCTGCTCTCCTTTCAGGCACCATTGAATGTTTTACTGCCCTGTGGAGCAGAAAAAATGACAGGAACAACAATAAGAATAGCCCTTTTTGGAGGAGGTGAGAAAATCCGAAGGTCAGAAATCACAAAAGAAGTGGCATGGGGAAACCCATGGGCGGCAGTAGGTCATATTGGTGCATCGTGAGTCCCTGATCCTCTGCTGACACAGTGACACATCAATGGCAATACCTGACCATGTCAGTGGTGTGGGACTCAGCCAGCCTCAGGAGAGAGGAGCAGAGCTAGAGGTGAGGCTGTGCTCTGCTCGCTGTCAGCCTTGTCATGTGGGGCTGGTTTCAGACTCGCTTGCTGCAGCTAGAGCTGAGCCAAGGTTAAAAATGCTGCTGTCTGTAGCTTGTAAATAAGAATTCACACATGGTGCTAAGCCGATTTGTTGGTGTTACTTCCTTGTTACTGTTGTTGCTAAAACTGCACTCATAGCAAAAAGCTAAAGGGATTGAAAGAGTCAGAAGCTAAAAAAGAACGGCAGACTCTGAAGTGGGCATTTGAAGGGCTTTCTTCTGCATCGGTCATAAAACAGCTTTCATTTCTGTACAAGCGCTGATGGACTCAGGATTTATTGTATGGCTGATGAAATAAGTTGGAATTTGTCTACTCAGTGGCTGGTTCTGCATCCCACATGTGCAGAGCAGTTTTATTATCTTTGACAAGGATATTACCTGAGAAAGGTAATGGTCATGGCCACAAAGTCTCGCTGTCTGCCCAGCTATTTACAGTGTCTTTTTCTTAACAGATTCTTGTACGCTTGAGATACAGCTTTTCTGGGTAAATTCATCATGTCAAGAAACTAAACATCAGCATTCAACCTTTGCAAAGGCATTTTCATGCTTCTATGTTTTGGGTCTTTTTTTTGTTTCTCCTTGAAGGAACCAGCTGGGATTGGAAGTGGATGATTCGAGATTTGACAAGACAACTTTAACCCTACTGGCCTTCTGCTGCTTTCACTGACTACCCAGTTATCAGAGAGGCAGGGAGGAGGTGAGCAGTTGGGGGTGATGCAGGGAAAGCGCTGGGGGATGAACAGGACAGTAGAGCTGTATGTGAAACTCTAGCAGAGGGGGTGATGTGTAAGGGAAGGGTTTTCTCTAGGCAGGGACCTGTGCTGGAGTGATGGCCTTGTGCATATCTGAGAGGTAGCTGAAAGGAACAGTGAGAGAGCAGGGAAGAGGGGACAATGGATTGGAAATGGTGGGAGGCACGAACCAGATCCCAGTGAGCAGAGCTGCTTTGGTAACTGCTGTGATTTTAAAGATAAACCTGTCCACCTGCTGAGGGCCTGATAGCTCCCACAGAGCAGGCTGTGGGTAGATAGGGTGAGCCATGAAGAAGGAGAGCTGTTGCTGGAGGAGCAGCAAGAGGATCAGGAACACATGATTTTACAGCCAATTTATCTTTGGAAAGATCAGTCCCATTACAGTCCTCTCTGCTGGCCCAGCTCCTGCCCACGATGTCACCTTTCCACAGCACTGCATAAAGAATTTGGAACTTTAAAAATGAAACAATTTCTATTTCTTTCCTCAGCAGCAGTCAAGATTGCCAGTTCGATGTTCAGAAAATAGGATAAAACTGAAGTAAACAAGTCTCTAGCCTCCAGCTGTGGTGGCACAGGGACTCTCACTCCCTCAATGGCTTTGTAGATCCATCCCACTCCCTTTTCTAATTTGGCAGCAGCTTCAGGAGACCTAATCTAAAAATGTGTTGAAGCTGTGGTAATTGGTGAAATTAAATGATTGACAAAGTGGCAACAACATTTAACCTTCTTAAAATACTCATACACTTTCAAGGTATGTGAGGTTAGCATGCCATAGAAAGTGTGCTCAGTGCTAGTTTTGGATATATAGCCAGGCTATTTCTCTGGCAAGATTTGTACTCTGAAATGTGGCCAATATTGAGTTATTCGGGTGGATGAAGGGCATTCTAATGAGACAACAGCTTATTCACACACACTTGTGCTTGTAGAGTGGCTGAAAGTTATTTTCATAAAACTTTCAAAACTAGAAATAGGTTTAAAACATCGTGTTTTACCAAAAGTAAAACATTACATAGAAAATGCTTCAAAATCTGTAAAAAAATAGGTTTTACACAGTAATAGACTTGAACAAACAATAGGTCCATTTCTCTTTTTAAGTCACCTGCAAAATGTGTTTACTTCAATTTTGTATAACTTACTCTGAAAAGTGATATGAATTTATGGGTTATGGCTGCAGACTTTTTGGTATTAGTACGGCTGTTTGGATGGGCAGGCATAGTGCAACTAGTTGCTTGGAGGTGGATTCACCTGTTCAAACTTGTAGATGTAATTTTTTACACCTGAGCTGGTTCTCTGGACTCCACTTACAGTTAAAGCAAAGAACGCAGCACTTTCAAGCTGTAGTTCACATTATCCTGAGGTAGATGAAATCTGTTAGATAAATCGTTCTCTGGAAGTGATGCTGCTGCTCTTGTTTTTGAAGTTTTTGCAAGAGCATCCCATTGGCTTGGATGGTCTCCAAAGTCTCCTCCTGCACAGCTTCACCCTTGGAGGGTCTCAGCCACCAGTCAGGCCTTCATCCTTGGGCCCCAGGTAATTTCAGATACCCTTGGGGTAGGTCACAGAGTGCTTTGATGATAAAAGCCTGCTTTGTGAGCCCTTGTAGAGAGCAAAGTGCAGTTTGGAAGCTCCTACCTTAGCCCACAGTGGTAGTGTGAGATGCTGTTGTGTTTTGCACAAGACTGGGGTGGCAAGTGCAGGCATAATGTAATGCTGGCACCCCTGCAGGAGGTGATGAACTTATGGCTCAGGCCATATTGCTGCGTGTCAGGGTGGGACACAGCCTCTTAACAACTCAAGCAGTGAAGGAGAGCAGTCTGATCAAACTTTGTTAAGTACTGAAATAGCTGTTCTGGAAATCAATGCTATTCATGCTCTGCTCTGCCCTTTGAATGGTATCATTTACACAGAATATAGCATTGCACCTAGTGCTGCATCTTGCTGTCATGAAGCATTCCTCATTGTATTTCTCAGTGCAAAGCTAATAGCTTCTATAGAAAAGGAATCTGAGACCTGAAAGTAAAAGAAGAAAAAGAAAAAGGTGACAGTCTTAGTAAACCTGCCAGTTCAAAGGTATATTTAGAATATATTGTAATAAAAGAACTGTCAAACTGAAAACGAGAGGCTTTGCTTCTCAAGGTTTTACAGGGCCATGGTTCATGGAAATGAGAATACAGCAGGACATTTTGGCTTCAACTACAGTCAAAAATTAAACAGGTTGAAGACCGTCCTCTGGAACCTAGGTCAGCTTGGAACTTGTCCTGATGAATTCTTTCAGTCTCCAAAACAGGATGGCTACCTGAAAATTGCCTACGGGGAATTGTTCCTGGCAGGAAGAAAGTCAGTCCTTTAAAGCCTGCTCTTTACCTCTCTAGGTCAAGTCCCTGCGTTTACCATTGAACGATGATGAGCTCAAAACTTTCTATGCCTGAATTCCAGTTACAGGCCAGTCATTGAAGAGGTTTGCTTTCTGTGCACAAATCCCAGTGCTGGGACTGAGCTCCACGCATCTGTCAGGGGTGTGTGGGTCTGGCACGGGTGAGCTGGGATTGCGAAGTGGGGTGGAGTGGGTATCACCCAGTCTTGGCTAGACTGCATCTTCTCCAGGTTACGTTGAATGGGCAATAAGTAAGTCCTCTTTATCAAGCACTGATACTATCTGTGCACTCAGCAACCACAACACTGAGCTTTGGCAAGCCCATGAGAAATTTATGAAACTTTGGAATAAAACTACTCTTGCAGGGAGCAAGCACAAAGAAGAGAGATTGTTTAAAAACTGATAAGCAAATCTGTTCGGCAGCCACTTTAAGAAGTGAGAAAACCTTGGGCATTACAGAAGATGTTTATGTTAGCCAAAAGTCCTGCTGCTTTTGCATCTGAACCTTTAGATACTTGATCAGTCAGATGGTGTGCTGTATATAGAAGAGCTACTGGAGTAAGCAATTATTTTAGTCAAATCTTTTATGCTTTGAGATAGCAGAAATTGCTGGCATAGGCACAGGGAGAAGCAAAGGAACCGTAAGGTTTGAGATCTGCTGTGACAACTTCAGAGTATCTCACTTCTCCGGACTTCCACTAAGTCCTGCTGCCACTTCTGTGGCTCGGTGAGATGTGAAGGAGGTGTTGTCAGGGGTGCCACACATCACAGCTCATCAGGGAATGATGATGAATGAGTCAAGAAAATTGTGTGCACTGTCACTTGTATGTGTGGAGTCACACATCTCCTCACCCAAACTCTCTTTGGATGAAATCCCAAGGACAGCTCTGCAGGACATCCAACCAGGTTCACCTTACTGTAGTGGGGATAGTGCCAAATAAGGTGAATGGACTTATACCCACTTTTTCTGAAGGGATGATGAAACAATTTTCTAGGGACAATCTTGTCTCTGAGAAACTATTGTGGTGGATGAACTGGTTTTTGCTACACTGCTTTTCAAGCTCTCATTGCCATCCCTTCATTCTACCAATAATAATAATTACTATTATTTCTATTGGCATAACATTTCTTCTTCATAAACCCATAAATGGAGCTAGGATGCTGTCACAGGTACTGTGCAAAATAGAATGTAAGTAACAATTCATGACATGCAAAAATCTTCCTGAGATTAAGAGTGTGATTGATTTACAGACATATTCAAATACATGAATGTAAAACCAGACATTTCAGGTGACCGGGAAGATTTACCTGTGTTGCACACCTGCTCTTCCTTGCAGTGTTCTCAACTGCTAAAAAATACATGTACAATGCACCTCTTAACTATTTTTCAGGTCCTTCTCTGTCTAACAAGGCTTGAGAGCAGACAGCAATTTCTTTTTACGGTAAGCAAGCACTATGTCACCAAAAGTAGATTAATTGCCAAATGATAAAATGAGAAATACTGAAATGGACTATCTTGATGGATTCTAATTAATTATGGACACTAGTGCTATAATCAGAGATCATTCATTAGGTAATGGAGATATTTGGTTTCAGCTGGATAGTCTTTCCCCTTCTAGTTTCACCCATGCAATTTTAAAAGGCAAAATTCAGAATCAGGAACAACTTCTTCCCTCTGTTATAATCAAACTTACCTTTATGAAATCACATTATGAAAAGTAATCATTTTGTGCAAGCAGCTTGTGTGATGTTGAGCATGTTCATCTATCTCCACAACTCAATTAAGTATTATCATGATCTCTAGTGGACTTAGTTCTTACAAGAGCTGTACCAGGTTGTGTACACGCCTCATCCCACTGAGCGTGTCTAGCTTCCCAAAGAGCAAAGTTGTCTTATAATACAATTATATTTTTTCTCGAAAGTGACAATTGTTTGAATTAAATGCATTCTGATCCAAATCAAAATCCTCTGCTCTCTTAACTCAGTTCAGCCTCCCTCTGAACATTCTGGCTTTGCTTGAGCCCACAATTGCAGAGATATCAGGCAATCTCCTTTTCTAAGAATATTTTCAGTTCAGCTAAACACAAGGGGTAGTAAAATTCTTGTCAGAAGACAAAACTCATGAGACTTCCAAGCCTAAAAAGGTTTTGACAAGTTCAGCTCTTGAGCATTTGGCTGTTCTCCTGCAACCACCCAAAACCAGAGGTAACAGTTTTCTGTGACTGAAAGCGACAGGAGATTCACTACCACATCCTCCAAAAGGCTTGTAAAACACTTACATTTGGCCTGATCTTCCAGTTCAAACTCAACTGAGTTGTCTTTTTTTTCTTATTCCTGCAAAAAGTCTCAGTGCCGTGAGGAACGGTAGAGGATTAAAAAATAGTATGTATTTTTTCTGCACATAGCTGGGTTATAAAGGTTACAATATTAATTATTACTTAATAAATACATAACACATGTGCTGTTTATTTTCCAAATTACCTTGTTTTACATAAACCGAAGAAGCCAGCTGTCCCTTTGCCATGGGATGGTGATGTGTATCCTTCTGATTCGACAGAACTTGGCCTTCCCACACCTTCAGAGGGCATTTGTGAGTGACCTGATTTCCTAGCAGTGTGTTGTCAAGGAATTCCTAGAATACAGAATAAAGTACTGAAATGCAGTTTTACTCTGAGATACATAAAAGCACATTAAATTTATATCGATTGGAGACCTGTGGCCATCTTCCAAAGTACATATTTCTTTTACATTTTTTATGGACAGGCAATTAACTTTACTTGCTTTAATATAAATTAGAGTTTAAAATAGCTGCTTAGGTTCCCTGCCTTGGAAGGTGCAATTAATTACATATTTGCAAAATACATTGCATAGCCAGATATTTGAGATATATCTGATATCAGACACAACTCTCATGGCAAGCCATTACAAATGCAGTATATATAGTAAACCAAAGCCTTTGAGAGAAGTCCCAAACAGTTAACATTATACCAGGAACCGGATTCTTAGGGGGAAATCCAGCCTTCCCAGAGAAGCCATTGGCTCAGCTCAGGCAAGGACTTTAGCAGAGCTTGCTAGAGTGAGGCAAGATGGTCTGTGTTCATCTGTGCTGGACCTAGATCCTATAGTTGTGGTGGGGCAGAAAAAGGATTTTAGCTGGTGAGTAGACCAGCCTGTTTTGGGGGGTATTTTCTTTCCCTTTGAAGGTTTTGTGAGTTCCAGAAGTCCTGACTCCTGCAGATAAATCAGAATAAGACAGTAGCAGATAGCACAGGGGAGATGCAGCAGGAGTTAGGAGATGTTCAGGAGAGACGTGCCTCTACCCCTGCCTACAGGTAATGGTGTGTCAGGTCTCTGACTTTTAAGCAATCAGGAGAGGCCCAGACTGGGGGACAAGGGTGGATTTGCCCTGGGTAGATGTCTACCAAGTAAAAGCTGACATGTGAACTGCTCATCCCGGGTTGCCAACAGAGAAGCAGAGCTTGAAGGTGCAGCTCAGCTCATCATGTAGCAGATGTCAGGTACCTGAAGTAAGATGGGGTGTCCACTCTGTGTTAAAAGGCTGCTGAAGGAAAGGCCTGAGCAAGGGAGCTGAAGCTGTGCACTTATGAGGACTGTAATCCCCATTTCCTGACTTGCTGGAATCTCTGATGAGTTCTGATGGCCATTCATGATTCTGCGAGGATCCTTTTACTGCATTTTCTGGCTACTTGTACAAAAACCAGTTGCACCTTGGCCTGTGGATGCAGTTAAGGGGGACCTCTAAACCCATCTGTGCCTGGGGATTTTCCAGACCCAGGTGCATACTGCTTACAGCCTTCAGTGAGGCCTTGAACATGCCTGAACGTCCTCACGATGGGGCAAAACTGCAGCTACTGCTTGCAGCCCAATGGCTGATGGTGCTCGGAAGGCAATGTGGAAGTAGCTTGGAGAAGCTGGGCTTTTCCCTGAGGTGCTATGAGCTTGCGCAACCTGATATGTCCATAGTGGGAAGGTGATGAATGGGTCTTGGCAATCCTGAGCTAATTGTCAGTGATGTACTAATTGAAAGGTAGCATACCAAATAGAGAGGCATGACCCATCTTCTTAACCCTCATTGCACAGCAGTAATGAAGCTGTAATTCAGAGCTAAGTGCCAGGGATTAAAGATGTTAAACCACAGCTTGTAGAGCTCTGCTTGGTGCTGTTTCACTGATGCTCACTGGTCTGTCCACTGGTGCGGTGAGGAGTACAGAAGGGAAGCAGACTGTGAGCCTCATTCTGCATGCACAGCCTTTCTTTTGATGGGCAGTAAATGAAGGGAAATTCTTGTGGTACCTGTAATATGCAGCCTGACACAGGGGATGTTCACAGCTATGGACCTGTCTTCACATGGAGACATTTTTAATTGCATTTCATCCTTTAGAAATGAAATTGAAGACTGGAAGGCAAATGGCCTAGATGGCACACCCTTCCGTCCCAGCCTCAGGCGACTGAAATACCCAGAGCACCAGAGCGAAGAGCTTTAAAGCCATGGGCCATTTCAAACCAAATTTCTTCTTTTAAAAATCGGGTGAGTTAAACATAATGAACAATATTTAGTTCTGTTTTCTCTTTCAGGCAGCTGAAATAGACAGCTCCATGCAGAGGAATTACCCCGTTCCCCCATGAGTGATCTTTATTTGAAATCTAATAGTACCACCACAGCCTTCTGTGCTCAGAGCTGGAGTGATTGACACAGCGTTAACAGCAGCTACACCATGAACTGTGTGGGCTGTCTCGAAGGTTTACTTCACATTGATGGCACCAGTGCTCTCAAACCCATAAATTACATCATTAAAAAACTGAAACCATAGAGATGTAAATTAAAACTGTGTCAAACTGAGTTTGTCTGGTGTTCTGCAGGATGCAGGGAGCCAGCAGTCAGGGATACTGTACCACATGTGGATGGGAAAGTAAAGGACCTGCAAAATCAGGCTCTGACCATTGTGAAAGCTGTGCAAATGTGCTATTCACACTCAAATACACTCTCAGTCTGTCACCAATAGCACACATTTTATGGGTGACAGTTGGGCCAGTAACTCATCTCTGGGTGTTACATTTCTCAATCAAAGCCACAGCAGGCAGTTCAATAAAATAGTTTTTTGCTTTTTCTCTGACTCAGGCTTTGAGTAACAAAACAGGCAGATGTGTTCTTGGGCATGGAGGATCTAGTAAGCAGTGTGGAAAATATAGCCGTGCAGACCAAAAGAGAGTAAGGGGTTGCAATACCAGGGGTCGTTCCCCATCACACATCCCTTGGCAGCAGGGCAGTTAAAGAGGTTCCTGCACCTGGAGGAATTTAATCCTTTCCCAGAGGCTTCCTCCCTCCAGACTGGGCTGGTTGGCTTCTTTTGTGTCTCTCTGCCTTGGAAAGATCCATGAAATGATCCATTTTAAGAAAACTGATTGTAACTTTTGAGAGAAAGAAATTTTGCCTTTACAAATGTTTTGTTCAGCCAGGTCACTTCACAGATCTGGTTCAATGAGAACAGCTGAGGCTGTGGTTCAAGGATACAGCAAATCTTGCTTGAGTGCTCCTAGCATGGACTGAAAAAAGCCAGAGCAACATGGTGTCAGGTGCTCCTCTGGGGACTCTGCTTCTTGAGAAGTATTTGGAGAACCTGGAATGGGTTGATTTGCACCCACCAGCTTTGTGCCAGACTGGCATATCTGTCTGAGGGCTGGTAGTGGGGAACCAGATGCTGGGGTCTGCAAGCCATCGTTTCTGGACATCTCTTTTGTCTTTTGGAACCTACAGCTCTGAGACACGATCATGACTGTGTAATTATAGCATTCACGGGCCAAACCAAAGGTCTTTTGAGTGGCGAAGTGGATAAAAGGAAGAGGACAGACCTGCATTGACTTCTTGAGCCAGGAGCAGTGCCATTATATTTATTACTCCTTGAAAAAAAGTCTCTTTGGCTTTGTCTGGTCTTCCTTGGAGCTATGCAAAATCTCACCACCTGCAGTGTCCTGCAGCAAGGAGCTCCACGGCTTATCATGCATTGCACAAAGAAATCCCTTTCCACTGTTTTGAATCTGCCACCTGGTAAATTTACTAGATGTTTTGTGGTTCCTATATTAGTGAGGCAGTAGACATAATTTCCTGTTGAAATCTCCAGATCTTTCATGATTTTGAGGAGCTCTCTCATCTGCTTTCTCAGCAATGTCTTCTCCAGACTGAAGGTTCCTAGTCAGCTCAGTCACTCTTTGCACAGAAACCTTTGGCCATCCCTGTCCCCTCTTTTCATATCTTTCTCAGTTCCCCGTCATTTCTGAAATGAAGATAGCTGTACCATGCATGGTACACTGACAGCCAGCATGACATCCCATGCTGTGCCTTTCCCAATTCCATTTCTAACCTCCCATTTGACCTCTCCTGAGCACTGAGCTGACATTTTCACAAAACTATCTCATGCCAAGGCCTCTTTCCTGAACAGCTAGTTCAGAGTTTATCACTCTGTCTGCAACAGAAGCATTATTTTTTCCCACATGCATTACTTTCTGCTTATCTACATCAATTTGCATCTTCCATTTTATTATCCTTCACCAACTGCTTTTGTATGTATTACACCAAAGGTAATTGGGAAATTTCTGCCCTTTTTCTGGATAGCTTGGGAAGTGATCTGTGTGATGAATCACCCCTTGCCTCCCTGTACAGTTTCTGGGAATGCATGAGCACTAGAAACTAGTGCTAGAAACTAGAAACTAGGATTTGCCTAAGCCAGACAGGAGGGAAAATGCTGAGGACTGATACATGTCTTAAATCTCAACCCTGTAGGGTTTGGGGGTGTAAGTGAGAGAGAGCTCTCCCTCCTCTCAGGATGAAAAGTCAGAAAACTGCTGAAGTGTTTGAGCAGGATGTGGACCAGATGACCTCCACAAGCCCCATCCAACCTAAATTATTTCACAGTTTGGAAAAAAGTCAGGTGTGGGTTTGGTGGGGGTGGCACTTTTAAAATTTATGCATTATCTGTCAAGTTAAACAGATTTATTACATTTATTTACTATGCTTTTGAGCAATAGCCCTAATAAAGCCTAGCTGGGGGAATAGGAATAGGAGCAAAATGAATTGACAGTACCTGTGCTTTTCAATATTATCTGTCCCATTACTGGAGAAAATATACTTTGCAGCAAGCACCAAGAGGTGCCTAAACAGATGATGCAATTAAAATCACTGCTAAATACAGGCTTTTGCATTAAGGCAGTTTCTAGTACCGCCTTTTCACCTGCAGGTGGTTTTCTTCACATGTTATGAGACATAACCCTAGAAAGCCCTTTTTTGGCATTACTTCTACCAGTCACTGGAGAAGCCAGTGGCCATGTTCAGTCAGCAGCTACGCTGCAACATTTGGCAGCAAGCTGAAGCATGAAGCCCCCCAGCACTAGCTGCTGTCATCTAAGCTGGGGGGTGTTCACCAGCACTATCTGAGAAGCACCTGCCCTTCAGCTTCACACCAAGAATCTCATTTGGGACTATTTCTGGGGATTTCTTTGTAACGACATTTGGGTTTTCTTTTAGTGTCGTGGTGATTTTACATGTACTATGGATTTTTATCTCCTCAGGGAATACTGCAGAGGCTGAGCTTTTCAGCTTCTCCTGCTAATATTAATTTAGCATCTGACCTAATAACAAGCCTTTGGGGGGGGTCACTATACACAGACTTCCATGTGATAAATGGTTTAGGCTATTCCAGCGTGGCGTGCTACTGCAGTCACCTTCTCCCAGAGCTGCAGAGCCCTCTGCCATTCCCATCCCTCTGCTCCCTGCCACCTCAGTTCCAGACCGGAGCCACTCTGCAAAGGGCTCCTTGGCACGTCCTCACTCCTGGGGCCCTTCCCTATCTTTCCTGGTTGTTTCCGATGCATTCACTCGGTGCACATTAGTTTTCAATGCCAAGCTGGCTCTGCTATAGGATCGCATCTCACTACTAGGGATTTCCTTGGCTTCTGTCCACCATGCTGCCTGTCCCTGCCTGCAGGCAAGAGACTTCTCACTTCTGCTCCACCTTCAGGTTTTGTTTCTGCAAACCCTCATGATTATTGATACAGACTCATGTTTTTTTCTGGTGGGGGAGCCTGGAATAAGGGAAAAACAGATTATTTTTGCACTTTGGGGGTTGGCCCTGCACTTAACAGACCTGAAGTGAATTTTTTGCATGTGATTTTCTGCACAGCAGGTTGATGTGGTGGGTGGAAGCAGCAATTTTGTGTCCCTAGTTTGGAAACTTACAGCTTAAATTATGTGTCAGTGGCAGGTCTGAAGCAAAGGAAGCCTGGCTTGCTCAGCTCTCACTCATGAGGTGGGATGAATTTTCTTGCTTCCAGTACTGAGAAAGAGAAGGAAAAATAAATTATTTCCACAGCAGAGGGTGTAGAATTTGAAAACACTTTCTTTTCTTGTCACAAAAAATTACATATGTATACAACGCTACATATACCTATATATATAAAAGAACCTTGGCTGCAGAGAGGGGTGGGTTGCTAATGCATGTGCTTTTCAGGATTACCAGTTTTTCATACTATGTGAGACTGTCTGGATGCTGTCCCCATGGTTCATGCTGTGCTGTCCCCCTCGCTGACGTCCCACATTGCAACCCGGCGGGTTGAGCATCTTTTTGGAGGTGTTGCGGATTCTGGTGGGTCTCCTTGGGAAGGCAGCAATGCCTTCTCGTGCAGTACGGAAGGGAGACCGAGACCAGGCGAGCGCAGGCTTTGCATCAAGGTGAGGCACTGAACAGGCTGGCTTAAAACCATCCCCACTCTCACACTTGCTCATGAAATTATGGCTACAAAGAGAGGATTTTTCTAAAACGCTTAAAGCAACCGTGTTCTCATTGGAGGAGGCGTAAGGGATTTTGCAAGTGGATTCAATGGGAATAAGACCCAGCGCTGACCCTTAAGAGGATGATCGCTTCCTGTGCGAGGGGTCTGGTCAGAGGGAGCTGCAATGGGCATCGTGAAAAGCAGCTCCTGGAAAGGGAGGGGAGCAGCTGGGAAATCTCCTGCCTGAGCTGCTGCAGGCAAGGAGAGGGAGCACGGGGGGAAGCCCAGTTGCTGAGGGATAAGGCAAGTGGCAGGAATAGGAGATGGGACTTAAAACACTTCCTAGGACAAGAATGGGGGGCTCCTGCTATTTGGCATGAACCTCCTTTAAAATACAGAATAATAATAATTGGCATTATCACATTTTGTTATGCTAATTCCAGTAGATAATTGGGTAGAATTGAAAACACGTGCTGTAGCTGGATCACCCAAGGGCATAGAAAAAAGTATATTTAACTCTTTTGGGAGACCCAGTTTTCACAAGTGTCATGTCTTCATCACCTCTCCTGTGACTTGCCATCTCACAGACCACGCAGGAGGTCTCCTTGTCAGTGGCACGTGTGCTCCCTGTGTGATCGGGAAGGGAAAAGTGCTGGGACCCCCCTGACCCCCTCCCCGTCTCACTGTGCCAGTGCTGCTGTACGGCCCACAGCCCACCAAAGGGCTGACCGAAGGGACAGCACGGATGCTTGTGCACATCAAGGGGAGTAGCTTCATCTGGTGTCTCCTGGTGTGCTGGTTTCGGCTGGGACAGAGTTACATTTCTTCACAGTAGCTGGTATGGGGCTGTGTTTTGGATTTGTGCTGGAAACAGTGTTGATAATTCAGGGATGTTCTCCCT
>JAVJGG010000027.1:5312541-5416083 GCA_035590195.1 Aviceda cuculoides | reverse complement strand
ACATGGTTTAGTGGGCATGGTTGATGGTTGGACTTGATGATCTTGAAGGTCTTTTCCAACCTAAATGATTCTATGATACTTCTGCAGTGGTACATTCTTTGCAGTGGGAGTGATTTTGAAGTGTGCTGTAGGCTGTGCTCCTCACCCCAACCACTGAAATAGCACTGCTACTGTATATTCCCATGACCTTCTCCAAAGAGGTTGCACAAGCCCAGTGGAAGGTGTCAGGATGCCGGCATCGTGCATTCCCGGGGGCTGGCTCATTAGAAAACAGTTGGTAATAAGCACAGTTTACTATTGGGTTCAAGTCAGTGTTCCTATATGTTGACACTTTTATCAACTTCTGCAGTTGTACTCATCGTGTAGGTTTATTTTTTTTTCTTTGCATGCAATTTTTGCTTGAATCCAAGCTACCCTCCACAGACAACCCTCTTTTAATGCAGTGTCATCTTCAAAATTTTGGCCCTGAAACACCAAAGAATACTAGTGATGGAGGATTTTAAGCTCTTACCTTCCTGTGGCTTTGTTCTTCAGATTGGTGCTAATCCTCATTTCTGAGTTCATGCAGAGGAAAAAGAAAGCTGGTGGAGCAGAGGTTTTTGGCACAACAGAAACAAATGGAAATTCAAGCAAAGTAACGGAGGTAAAATGTCACTGACTTGTGTACTGAAACCAGTTTGTGGAAAGCGGTTTTCAGTGGTTGCTATATTGTGCTCAGATAAGCTGTCATGTTCTGCCACTGGAATGTTGTGTTTGCTTTGAAAGGACCAACCCATGGGTTTTTTTTCTGACACAAAGCAACATTTCAGAATCTAGGCGTGTCATGATTTTTCCAGCTATCAAGTTTTAGTTGGCATTCCTGAAGAAAGTCTTCATTTAAAAAAAAAAGCTTGGCTGGTATAAGTGAGCCTTCTTTGTTCATGCATTTTACTTTGTCATAACGTGAATGTGCTTTTGTCTGCGTACCTTGTATTAGTCCCCAGATGAAACGAGCTGTATCAGCAACGTACTCTTACGGCAGTAGAATAGAGCCTATACTGGGGTTTTCTGCGGGTCATTCAAATCATTCCCCTAATTGACATTGCTGCCTGCTATGCCAGCAAAAACAAAACAACAAGAAAACCCACAGCCCCCACAAGGCTCTGAAGCTAACCACATTTTGACTTCGACACAGCTGGTTCTTCCACTGCCTTCAGCAGCAGTCTGTGCAGAACAGTACATTCAAAGTCCATCTTACTGCTGGGTAGCCTACGTGTAGAGCAAGTCACATTTCAAGGAGGACACTGGAGGTGTTAATATCTTTGTGTGCCTCGTGGATAGTGCCCTGAGATATCTGCAATAAATTAAATACTTAAATATGGACCATATTAAGTTGCTTCTACACATTTGGAGGTTAAAAGTTATAGAAAAAAAAATCAGTAACAGCTGTTGCCACTTCATGCAGAGGAGGATGCTTTATGGTTACTTCCAAGTTCATGCATTTATTTACCAATAGCTCACCCTTCCTTGTGTTCTTGCCTCTTTTTATTAGATCTGTTCCCCTGCCACATACCATCTTTTTCTCCTTTTTTTTTTTTAATCAAGTTGTTTAAAATTTGTGTGTAACCAGACTGAAATAACTAAGTGAAAGTTGATTGGTACGTCACAAGACCACACAGATCCTAATGTGTTGTGTAAACTTTCTGGTCATGTTCAAAGAGTTTGCCGTCAACCCCATTCTGGTTGTAGAGCTGTAACCTGCACCCTTGGTACAGTATGTATGCACCATAGCTGTCATCCAAACCCCCGCCGCTCCCTGTGGCTCCCCTGACTGTTAATTGAAGTAACTTGTTTTTTAAACTTTTAAAAAACCTTTTTCAGTTGAGCTTCTTCCAGAGCAGGTTGATTAGGATTTCCTTCTGTCCAGCCTCTTTTTCCTGTTTTTATGTCTTGTTTGCTCTAGAGGAGTTTTCTCAGGCACTTACTGTTACTGACAGAAGCTAGTGAAGGCTCACCCAGTGAATTAGTAAAATAGTTCCCTGTCTGTGATGGATCTTGCAATTATGTTAATTAAGAATTAGTACAAGTCAGTTCCTGGACTGTTTTTACAAGTAGTCCATTACTAAACTGTCATTGCTGCTTCTAATGAAGATTGAAGCTTTAAAAATCACAGGGTTTCCTGCCTTATACTGAACCAGTATAAAATGCTATTTGCTCACTATTGAATGCCTTCAGAATTTAGGTTCGCCTTAGGTATTTTAATTCCTTTTAAATGCTAAAGGTAAAGCTAATCTCATCCAGGTTATATTAGGCTAAAAATACAGATATTTTTGTGTACTTGTGGATCTATCATGCATTTCATCTAAATCTCTTAAAAAGGTATGTAAGTTAGGTCTTTACATACACATTACAAAGCTTCATAAGAATTCAGTGATAGCCACCAAATGTGTTTCTTTTTTGAATCACCAGTAAAAAAAGGTATCTTTCTACTTCGTCTGGCAAAATAACCACTCTTCATTCCTGTTATCTGGGGGATGGCTCAGTGTGTCTGTTCAGCACTGATACTTTTATACTCTGTAGCTTCCGATACGTGTCTATAGCTGGAAGTGACATAAGCTGAATTAAGCTTCACTGCATGTACAGCAGCAAATATACCTGTCGTGGTGTATTTATACAGCGTGGGCATGATCCTGCATAAGTAATACTTGTGGTTTTAGTTGTGGGGAGGTTTTTTTTCCCACTTTGAAATCCATTTTGACTGATAGGTGCTGACTTACCTATTGACTGTGGCTCTCCTGCTTTCTGCAGGGAAAATAACTTTCCGGTGAAGCAAAAGTGAAGGTGATTCAGTGGTGGTAAAAAGGAGAATCAGCAGCACAGCTTGTCTGTGCACTTGACCTGAGCTGTCTTGCCATGTAAGCAGAAAAAGAGAATCTATGGGAAAATTAACACCAAAGTGAGCGGTAATACAGAATTTTGGGTTACTGGAGTGTGAAATGAAACTGTTAGTAAGGGATGTGTGCCATCAACTAGAGAAATGCTGTAGAAGTGTAATGCTTTCCTAACTCGTATTTTGAAAAGTTTGAAAAGCTGTGAAGCCAGGAAATGTTCATAACTAAGTGTCATGCCATTATGAAGTGGAAGATATTTGACAAAGAACTTTGGGTACAGCTTGACATGTTACGTGCTACAAACGATCAGAACCATACCGATTTCACAACAGGTACCGGTTGTCTTTAAGTCTCAATTTAGTGAAGGCAACTTATTTCACACAGTAATGTCAGCATTGTACTGTGACTTTTTTTTTTGTCTCAAAGAGGAAAGACTTCTGTTTTAGCTGCAATACTGACTTTGAGGATAAAGAAGATGGTGTTAAGCTGAAATGCGGGAGAGAAGGGACTTCACTACAATGCATCCACACACGTTAGGAACAGTTGCTATCCTGTATGTGCTATTTTTCAGGTGATGTATCACATGCCGAGTCCTGCTTAGCCATCCCTACAGCCTGACTGTACAGTTGAATCAGCAGTGGTGACTCCATGGGGTCCTTTGGGGGAATGAGGCTCCTGCTGCTTCTGCTCCCGAGGAAGTCACTGAATTCACCACAGCTGTGCCCATGTGGTTACAGCAAAGCATCCCTTACGGGATTTCTTTGCTAGGGCTCAATTGCTGCTGGTATAAATCTGATTAGCATTCTATTTGTCATTGAACTTACTCTACATAGATGTGTATATATATAAAATTAATTTCTATAAATAAATAAAACAGTATAAAAAGGAAAAAAACCAAGCCCTGTGCTTACCCTTTTCTTTCAACAATTTTTTGCTCTCTTTTCTTTCTTTCTTTTCGGATCTTATCTTAGAAATCCTTCCAAATTTAGCTTTAACATTAAGTATTTTTTATGGAAGAATGAAGTTGAGATATAGGTAAAGACATTATAGAAATCTGATCCAATATGTTTTTATCAACTTAATTGTTCAATTCTGTAGTTTTTACTTAGCAATTTTATTCTTCTAGTGCTGTCAGCAGTTTTAGCAGTGAGGAGCTTCAATAATGTGTTGTTTGACTAGAAGATCTGTAAATATTATCAATTATGAACATTGATTATAGAAAACATTATGAACCGTTTATTTATTGGGGGATTTTCACATAAATTGCCACAACAAAAAGTTGGAAAACAGTAAATGAGTGATGGAAAAATAATAACATTTGTAAGATGGAAGGAATTATTTTCTTAATTTTCCAGCTGATGAGTAGGTACATATAAAAAGACAGCCATCAGATTGCTTTTGCTATCATGATATATTTTTCTGTAGTCCAGAGGTTAAGTTCTATCCTTATTTAATATTAAGCTTACTCAGTTTTCTGACTTTGAAATAAAATGGAAGCAATCAAAAAAAGGTGGAATAACATCATTTAATCAGCTATTAAAACTGTATTTAAATATATGTAATATTTATTTATACAATTGCATTTAAATAGATTGATAAAACTCTTTATTGGAAAAAATGCTCTGCCTTAACATGAATTGAAGAGGATTAGGTTTTCATGAAATGAATTACTGTTTTCTGTTTGAGGGGGAAAATTATTTTCCCCCAAGGATTTGCTTTTAAAACTACCATGTTTCTTCCCACATGTTCTCGAATACATTCTGCATTGTTTTAAAACAACTCTAATCGTTAATATGATTATCTGTAAACTTCCTTTGTTAACTGAGGATTTTTTCAGATTATCAAATCATTTTATACACAAATCCTCCTTTTCTTGGTGCGTACCGTAAGTCTCCATTGCATGCCCGAGGCAGTGCCTCAGATGAAGCCGACCGACATCAATTATTGATGATTTTTCTCTGCACGCTGGGAAGTGAAATCGAGTCTCCGGTCTCAATCCGTGGTTTGTTTCAAACACGGGTAGCGGCAGCAGCTGCAGGCAGACACCGGAGCGCGTACGTTGATCTGCAGCATGAGCGTGGACAAGTGACTTAAGAGTATGTGGGATTCAGAAGGAAAATGGTTGGAGCTGATGTGGTCATGTGCTTTTAGAGAACTTAGTGTGTTTTCCTGGTACCCATACACCAAAATGAGAGGAGCTCTTTTCTGTCATCGTGGTGATGATACTTCCTTACACTGGGGCATGGGATAGTGCTTAACAGGAGGGAAGGGCCCCTCCGTCCCAGTTCTCCATCCCACCTAAGGGTGGCCTGACCTGATTTGCTCTGACTACAAGCTAAAATTGTACTCTGTATTTCTCATGCACCAGTATCTTTCTTTCAGTGGTGTTTTTAAAGTGTGAAATCGAGCAACCTAACGTTGGAAACGTGCTTGTGCATCCCTCATGCTGCTCCCTTTTGTGTCTGTCCTTTGCACAGGACCGGGCTGCTGAGGAAAAAAGCTTCTGAGCAGAGACCAGCAGCTGGGTTACAGCACAGGTTCAGGAGGGGTAGGGAAAATGTAAAGTGGGTAAGCTAAAAAGTGGCATTTCTTAATTTTGTAAATTAGCTTGCAACCTGAATTGTCATGTTTTAACATTACTACATGTAATTTTTGACAATGTCTTTTTAAATGACTGCAATGGTTCCAGCAGCTACATCATTAGGAAAATCCTTTCTGCTTATGAGGTTTAGAAGGAGCTGGCAATACTGCCTGAGCTACAATACAGCTTAGAGACAGGAGAAAACTTTATTATCCTGCAGATGAAAAGTAGTCTGCTTGTTTATTTTTTTTCTGGAGGATAAGATGATCAGTGAGGATTTGGGTCCGGCCAGGTTTCCCCCGCTGCAAGGGCTTTCCAATGCTGGCAGCCTCTCGCGGGTCCAGCTGCCTGGGTTTCTCTGCAAAGCGTTCACTCCTGGGTATTGTTTTGGCAAGCTGTCTTCAGGCTTTCCAAAGAACAGAGAAAAGAAGGGAAATACGAATTTTTTCAAAACCCAATGTGGAATTTCTTGGGACAGAGCAAGCTGTACAGGCACATGAGGATTTTTCATGTCTGAATCTGTTGTAGGGAAAAAGGTCCAATGTGAATACAGGAGCCTGACGTCTCCCCATCAGGACTGCCCCTCCATCCTCTGGATGCAGGAGTTCAAACGCCAGGTGTAGGAGGGCAGGGTGAAAAGTAAGCGAAAGAGGATCGTCTTCGAAGGACAAATCAGGGTGGTGAGAGCTTCCCTTGCTGGCAAAAGCCTGAGTAAGCAGGTGGGGCTGGCATCGTGCCCTGAAGGTTAATTTAGTCGGTCGCCAAGCTGGAGGAGGGGGGCGAAGCCATCCCTTCTGCCAGGGTTCTCAAGAAAGATGCTCCGAGAAGGCTTCTGGCTGCTGCCTCTGATTTCACCTTGGGGGCTGGGAAGAAGAAAGGGTAGCTAGGACAGAGACAACGCAAGGCTAAAAAAAAAAAATAAATAAAATTGATGTATACAGTATAGGCGGCATTTAGAATCGCCTTGGTTTCTTTGGTGGGCTACGAGCAGCGGCAGG
The DNA here is from genome assembly GCA_035590195.1 of Aviceda cuculoides. Classification (NCBI taxonomy): domain Eukaryota; kingdom Metazoa; phylum Chordata; class Aves; order Accipitriformes; family Accipitridae; genus Aviceda; species Aviceda cuculoides. The sequence continues at coordinate 5,409,634 of JAVJGG010000027.1, read as the reverse complement.
GCCAGTGTTTCATTTCTTCGGCAGCTCGGTTGCCCCGGCGGACTCGGAGGCCGCCGTCCACCCTCCCGACCACCCGAGCTGCCTGCCGTACTAGCTGAGGTTTTATGGTGCCTCTGAGGCTGTTCCTGGATGTCAAGTCTATATTGGAGAAATACTGCCAAATTTTTTTTAGTGCTAATGCAGGAGAGGTCTAGCTGAGCACAGAGACAGTGATATTGTTAATTTTCCAGGCTGTTGCTATCTTACTCGCAGCTGTCCCTAGACATCCTCACCATTTTATGTTTCCTCTCTAATGGCATGAGCCAGGATGTCATAATATCCAAAATCAAATGTACCAGAAAATATAATAAATTAGAGTCGGGCTAGCAGAGTAATTGAAGAATAAACTGAATTTTAAACAACACAAGATTACATTATGAACTGATTGCTATGCACAAAATGCACCAGAGGAGTGCGACTTCATGTAGATTTACTATTGATGGCAGCATTTCCTAGATTGCTACTGGTAATAAAGAATTGAAAACGGTTTGAACTTTTGAGTTAGTAGCACAACATAATATTGCAGCGAAGGAGAAGTACCATTCTAGTTACACTGCGAAGTAATTCTGGAAGAAAAATATTCTCGGTGCTTTATTTATTTATTTGTTTATTTATTTAAAAGGTTTACATGTATTTAGCAATTCTGGAGTTTATAAAGGCACAAAGTGAATGCAGGCTTTGGTGTGGAAAGAACAAAATTTGTCCTCAACTCCTAATGTAATTCTTCTGTAAGAAATTACTTAGGAAATGTAGCAGTAGAATGGATTCCTCTCAATTCAGAAAATTGACTTTAAGGACATTTGTTGTATCTAAGGAATTCTAAGGTTCTCTGCCAGGTCAGTTTTTTGGCAGATAGTCTCATATTTTGTTTGAATAATTTTCTTGTATTCTTTATTTCATTAAAAACGGATAATGCACATACATAAGACATTTTGCAAATAACCCTCTAGCTGTGACACTAGTAGACATACAGGGAGATGGTGTACGAAGTTGTGGTTTTGTGAGCTCCAGGCTCCCTCAGCTGAGCATCCGTGTTCTCCTGGTCTGCTGAAATGTGAAATGAGAGAGCGCTAGTGAAAGCCACCCCGAAGGTTGCTCTTACGACCAGAAGCTGTGGGAAAGCCTGGGAAATGCAAATACTCAGTAGCAGGTATTTGCTAAAAGATAACAAATGTTTGAGCCGCTGGGTTGAAGAATCCGAGCGGGCTGTGTGAGAGCGGGTCCTGTGCAGGGGTGTCGGTGTTGAGGTCGCCGAACTGCCGATGTGCAGAGAAAAACACTTTTGGCCGTACTTTTCTGTTCATCCTAATTTTGTAAGGGTGAGATTTTTGGCCGCAATAATTCAAGCTCAAGGCAAGGCTCTACCACTTCCAAAATTGCATTCTGTGGTTAAATACCAGCAAATGGAAGGGCTGTTCAGTGGTAGAAATGAAACATAAGCCTTCTTTGGTGGCAGGGAGGGCAGGAAGGCAAAAAAGCAATATTCCTGTACTGGAAGAATCTAATTTTGTAGTGATAAGCAGTATGATTTATTTAAGTGAATACCTTTGAGTTTAAAGGTTTAAGTTGTATTTAAACATGAAACGGTATTGTTTATTTTCATTATTCTTGTAAAATTTAAATAAGGTTCTCTGCCAGGAATGGTAATGAAATACATTTGATTTTTAAACTAATTTTATAAAATAGTGAAACAAGGTAGCTTTTGCGAGGTAAATACTTTAATATATACACTAAGCTTTAGCATTATTAAACTAATTCAAAGTGCTGTTAAATCCCTTGATTTAAATTACTTCACTGTGCCATGACCTAATGGAAGCAGAAATTAATCTAGAAGATGCAATTAATAAACTACTTGCATCCCTCGTGTAATATTTAAAATGAATTATTTTTCTGTGTGTATTTTGATCACTTAATAACTTAGCTCCTCGCATCCGTCCCGCATAGCCATGGGCTCAGGGATCACCGGGAGGCAGGAGGGCGGATGCCCGGGTGCTGCCTTGGGGACATAGTAAGGGCCAGTTTCATAAACAAGCCGCAGACCACCACGGCTCTGACTCTTCAAATTTGTGTAGCAGAAAACTTGGGAGAATGGTGTTACAGAGGAAAAAATAATCTGCCTATCAATAGGGGAAAATAGGCAGCATTTAACCTGTTTAAAAAGAAACAAACTTGAGCAGTACAGGGATTCTTACAGGCAGGTTTTGAGGAAGGTCGTCTTCAAGATCTGATATTTCTGCTCTATTCAATGGCAAGTTCTGATATTTTGTGAAAAATTCAGAGCCTTCCTGTGCTACTGAGGACTCCTTGTTCCTTTTCCCCTGTCCTGCGTCCCAGGCGACTTTTGGCGAGTTACATAAACACCATTTACCTTTGAGAGCTTTCCCCAGTGGGAGGTGACACTTGCAACAAATAATGGTATGATGAAGCCTTTCTCTAGCTGCAGTCTCTTTTCTAATGCTTGTTACCAAGTTAACCTAGCACACGAAATCTGTGTACTGTGGATGTGCTTTTACTGCAGGTAAGACCACTCGAGAAACCTCGAGTGCAGTTGTTAGGGAGGAATATGATAGGTATATGGAGCTCTTTCAGAGTCGTGGAGCGTCATTTTCTTTCAAAATATATTAGTGGCGTGGAAGAAGGCGAGCATTTCTGATAAAGTTTATTGCAATAGTAAATGTTAGAAACAAGTCAGCAATATTGAGCAGTCCGGTTTGGTTTGGAAGCTGCAGGCAGTTGAATGATATATTACAATTTAAGGAATAAATTTTCTATAACATTTAGAAGCAGAAAATCTAAAGCATTTTCACAGGGTGAATGCATCCTGGAAACACGCAGCAGTCATCATGATCAACTGTTGGAAAGCAGCTCTGTCCAGTCCCGTGGTAGGATGCCCAAGAGTACTTCAAGTAAGGATACACAAGAGAGTGTTAACAAGGAACCCAAAGGTGCTGTTGGTGGGGTATGGGGCACAGGCGGTATCTGGGACCTGCTGGTTTCTGATGTGAATGCTCTTAAAAAGAATTAACACATGAAAGCTGGAAAGACTTTAAAAAAAAAAAAAAGAGTTACAAAAATTATTAGAGGCTGCTTTATGGTATTTATTCAAGAACCCTTCTTTCCTCATCTAACTGATAAATAAACTGTAATGCCTAAAATAATGGGGGGTTTCATCATTTTAAAGAGACGTTGGCGTATCTGGAGGCATCACTGACAGGCAGCTAATGCAGCTAGGAAGGCTTGGTAATGCTTTGCTACAGACTGAGTAAATATCATAAACACTTAAGGATCGGAAACCCGCAGGAACGGTAAACATGACTAGCTAATACCAGTAAGTAAAGATTTCACTGTTGGATGCAAAATTGCAGAAACGTGTATTTAATGTGTACGCGCAAACTAATCGCTAGATATATCGTAGAGAGATGCTGTTGGGATCAGCGCTTAATGGCACCATTTCCATTAGGGAGTGCTTTTCCTGTAGTAGGCGGGCAGGGAGCCAACGTTACGTAAAGTCACTGGTGTCACCCCAGGGCTGCCGGTGGCGGGGACAGGCGGGACCAGCCGTCCCGAGACCGAGGTAGGAGGCAGCCGCATCCATCCTGGCGTGCCGCCGCGGAGGTGGGCCGCTCGGCTTCGTTTCGTGGTACGTTGTTGAGTCCTGTAAGGAAAGTCTTTTAGTCTGGCCATGGACTTCCTAGTGGAGACTGCTACGCTTGAAGAATCTCTTTGGTCTGTTATTTTAAATTATGTATGGCCCAAAGCAGGTATAAATGAATGCTCCTAGTGCGTCCATTAGATAAGGAGATGGACGGCTCATAAATTCAGATCTTGCTCTGCTTCATGTTCAGTCAGATAGACTTTGATGCTTGTAATGTAGCAGCACAAAGGCATTTTGAGCTTTGTGAATGCAGGAAGGAATATTAATGTAGTTCAGCTTTATCCGTGAAAAGACCAATGAAAAAGATGAGGGAGAGCCTTCATATACTGTGTTACATTGTTTTCCTACCTTGGTAAAAGCTGCTTCTCTTCAGCTTTAATAAAGGACGTAGTAGCTGAAAGGAAGCTTTTCCCACGTGAAGGAAAACGGTGAGAAATTGTAAAATAAATTCACAGGATTGTCAGCAGAAATATTTCATGAGGCTTACAGAGGAGCCCTTTGTATGAAAGTGAGAAAACTACAGATGTAAACTAAGTCCCTACATGAGGCGGTAAGTTTGTTTGAAGTGGCATACCAATAAAATTGTGGTTTTTCCTCCCAGCTTTTCTGCATGTTTGAAAAGGGCATGGAAAAGGCCCATCAAAAGACTTCAGAAAGGTCAAGACCTTTATGGTTGTCAGTGACTTTGAGGTTCTTGGGTAAAGGCATTAAGTGAGTGGAGTATACAGTGACCATATCATGGGCAGTATGTTGTTCTGTTACACCTTACATGACAGTTAAAAATGTCATGAGTTCAAAACGTGCTTTCTCTTATTTATGCACAGCATAGAACAGCACAATTGCTCAGCTAAATAAACAGGACATTTTCAATTATAAGGTGCCATTACCTTTGTGTGTTCTTGTCATTTATGAAATCAGCGGGTAGTTAATTAAATTGCTCCTTTGGACTCTTCTGAAGACTGTGTATTAATTATATTTCAGTGATGGTTTGCACATTTCTCAACTTTTTACTGAGGGTGAAAGTTGTTTACTTCTCCCTTTGGAAATACATATTTTTTTCTTGAGGTTAGTATAATGTGGGGTTTTGTGGTGGGTTTTTCTTTCTTTCCATAAAATCTCATTATTCAGCTGCTCATTGCAATCATGTGGCATGCTTAGTTGAAATCAAATCTTAATATCGTCATTTTCCTGCTGCCAAGCGCCGCTAAAACTGCGCAGTCTGTGCGTTAAACCCCATGTTGATGCAGGGAATAGGCTCATCGCTCAGGAGAACATGCTTCCTTCAGCCATGTCTTTTGAAGACATGGCTCCTGAAGGGGATCTGGGGGCTCCAACCCTGAATTTTGGTTCAGCCTGTTGGCGGAGCTGGCAGACCCTGGCTGTCCTCCTCCGCCTTCCCCGGTAGCGAGAGCAGTGCCGGTGTTTGGGAGTTCGGGGGGATCCCTGTGGTGGCTGGGGAACAACTTTTGTGCGTCAGGGCGAAGGCTCCGCTTTTACCCCCTCCCTTTGCTGCGTTTCACGGTACAGCTAAGATCCCCACGTTAAAAATCTTCGTATCTTGGCAAATGCCGTTCGTAGCCATGACTTCCTTTTTATTTTAATTAATGACACTTGCGTGCTAAAGGAAGCCCATGGAGGTGTAGTGTTGGTGTGTTGACAGAGGAACGCTGTAGCCAGGATGGGTTTATATTGGTTCTCCAGATGAAATGGTGTATTCCAGGCAAATGCTCAAACCGAAGGAAAAAGACCCTAGCCTAGCGTAAATATCATTGACATCGCCATTTAGTGCTGTTGGAAACGTCTCTAGCAGAGGTCAAAAGTTTCATAGCGCTCTCTAGGTCTTTGAAATACCATTGCGGGTTTTATCTCGCAGGAAGGAGCAGAACCGGCCTGGCTTCTGGTCGGACAATTTATTTAACTGGTCTGGCGGCCTCACTGGGGGCCACGTCTGCTCTAGGCCGTGCAGCTCTCCTGTGAACCAGAAGGACACCAGGCCTCTTCGTTACGCTGTTCATCCAGGCCTGTTTGTTTAAGACCATGCCAAGCCAAGAAGAGTCAAGGAAAACAGTTTCAGTGCTTTTTCAGATGGGTAATTTACTTTGCAATCATGTTTTCTCAAGTGGAGGGTGCTGTAAAGACCATCCTGAAGTCTTCCGAAGCATCCACCGAGACCTCAAACTGAACCCTTTGCCACTGGAGCATACTTGTCTACTGGTGATTTATGGTGGTGTTTGTAGGTTAGGGGTTTTTTTCATCCACTTCATGGAACTAAGTAAGCAAAGGGAGAGGACTGTGTCTTGAGGGATGTGGTGGTTATCGCTTTTAGCTGGCTGTAGCCTCTCGTGCGTGTTATTTGCATTACGTCCAGTATAATGGAAAAATAGTACTTAAGTATTCAATTTGAAAGTGGAGTTATTGAAGTCCAATACACTGGACTTTATAAAAGCTGCCATGGAAGCTAGTAGTTTGTAGCTTGTAAGTCTGCAAATGTGCAGTGTAGCTAGTATTCAAAAAGCCAGGAGGTTAGTTAATTTAAAAAAAAACCAGAATACGCTTCTCCCCTTCCCCCCTCCCCTGCCCCTTCTTTTTTTAATTGACAGAAGCAGGGTAATTTCAGGATGTAAAACTGACTATTTGCTCTGAATACCCCTCTGGTATTGAGATACTGAATTAAAAAGCTATATAGAAATTGAAACTTTTCCAGAAAGTACACACAGTTTTAAGAACCGTTCCAACATTTCATTTTAATTTTCTTTTTTAAAAAGCAGAATTTTCTTAAATAGAGGAGGGGAGGAAAGAAAAATAACGTTACATAATCAAATTTGTTGTTTTTCTTGCAAACATTGCGCTGCTTTTCATAATACTCATAGCACGTGGAGAGCATGACAGAGACTTGAAATGTCCTGTATGTGTTGTAAAGCCACTATATTCTTGGAGTTATTGTAAGTATTCCTGCATGTGAGATACCCGCACGTGCTCGCCGGGTGTGCTTACAAAACAGTGGTACGCTGGATGTAGTAGCACCATTTCATTATGCATTCGTAAGAAATTGCTGGCGACATGTTAGCCTGCGGTTAATTTTACTGTCGGGTTTAGGATTTGAAAAGGACACGGCGTAAGAGAGCGCCTGCCGATCTTTTTTGCTGGCTTCTGCCCCGGTTAGTATTTGCTGAGGCACAGCTACTGGGGCTTCACTCGTCTTCGTGCGAGGTTAGGGGACGGTGAATTTACTGCTTCAAGTAAATCAAACCCCGAGAGCTGCTTAGTGGTTAACGGAGGGGCTGGTCCTCTTTTAATCACCCACCAGTGAATTAATTTGTGTCTACCGGCATGCTGACAACCTTTTTCCTTGAAGTTCCCTGCTGTCATGTGATATCCCCTCCTCCAGGAGAACAACAGTATATTCTTCTTTTCCTTTATGTTGGGCAGGTACGCTGCGCTCCCTCCTCGCCTGCGCTGGGATGGAAGGGTAAGAAATGTAGGCTAAGAAGGCGATGAAGGGAAGGGGCTGTCGCGCTCTCCGTTGCAGGTTTTGTAACGGATCCGCGGTGCCGGCTGCCGAGGAATTGTACCTGGGGGTTTCCGGGGCTCCGCTCAGCATTTTAAAGATGCTCATCTTCAGAGGCTGGGCGCCGAGTGCTTAATTGCAGGTTAGACCTTGTGACGAGAATGACAAACAAGAAACGAAGGGAGTCCTTTCAGTTCGGCTTGTTTCAAATGCATAGGCTGTTCTAACCCGAAGTGTAAAGTGAGTCTGTCTTGAATTAGCTGGTTTGTGCTTTTTGTGGTTTTGGGGTTTGTTTTTTTTTTTTTCATTTCTCTTTCTGAGGGTTTTTCCTAAATCATATTGTTCTCTGCTATGTTGTATTTAACAGGTTGATGCTTTGCAAAATGTTGTGGTCAGAAATCTGAATTTCGCTTGCTTGAATACAAAGGCTCTTTGGTGATTTGCATGTATGTATATGAATTTTTAAAGATTAAAAAATTTTAGCTTGGCTCATCTGTAAAATTCAAGTTTAAAAACACATTTCATGAATTACGTGAGATTTCTGACATCTTTGTGGTCAGAAGGTGAGAATGAAGGAGAAGTGAAATAAAATGAAACGTTTATGCTGATATAAGCAGAGGTCAGTGTACATTCCGGCTGAAATTAAGCCAACATCCTCCTTTCTCATGGCTATTTGTATTATTTATAAATGCATGAGAAGTGTATCGAGAGGGTGGCTGGGAAATAAGCTCTTAAATGTGAAAGCTCTTTGGTCTCCTAGGATACGTATGTAGTAATACTTGTACAGTTATCCATAAGGTTTTCCAGTAGGCATCTTAGAAACACTGGTAAACTTCCAGGTAGCCTTTATAACCACCTTGTAAAAAAAGGCTTCTCATTTCATCAGGCGTTGTGCAGTGCATGCAAACTTTAAGTTACACAAGTCCTCTGGTTAAGACTTTTTCAAGCCAAAAAGGGATGCTACACTGCTGAAAACCAGAATGAGAAACAGAAGATCATTCCTGCATTTGTGCCTTCTTTTTACTAAATCTGTTTGCTTTCAGGACTTCTTGGTAGAAAAAATAAAAGTTAAGAGCTCTAGCGTGTTGGTATTTTGAAACAACTGTATTTAATGTTTTCAAGTGGAAATGTTTGTCCCAGAAGAATGATTCTTGTTTCACTGTTTTTCCAGGATTTGGGAAGAGGAAGGAGGTAAAGAGAAAAATGGGAGAGCAAGTGAGGTGTCAGGTCTGGCTGTTAGGAGGTTTTTTAAATTGAAGATTTGAAATTGTTGGTGAGGTTTAGCGGTTTTGTTTGTGTATTTTCTTACCCTAAGCATGCTGTGTACCAACGTTTACGATAATTATTTGGGACAAGGTTTTATAGCTAGTTCATCGCATGCTTTGACCCCCAGTTTGCAGCTAACTAGGAATCCCTGAGCCAAAGCATCCCCTCAGTTACATTCAGAGGTCTGAAGGGAGTCAGGAGGGCAGTGGAGAACGTGGGTCTCCGGCCAGCCGGAGCCCCAGCAGACGTGCTGTTCTCCGAATCCAGCATCCAAAAAAAAGAATCCATCTTCTGTTGCATATGGGAAAGGTGCAGTGATTTATTTTCATTTACTTAGTGGAAAAAAAAAAAAACCAAGACTATTTGTAAACACTTTTAGCTTTGTATTTACTTCCGTTTAGCAGTAGGGATTGGCTGAAGCTAAAGCAACACAACATGCTTTAACAACAAAATAAGTATCAGTTCAGAATTTGACCTTATCGAAACTTCATGTTCAGTTAAACCAGTTTGTATGGACAAGGAGTGAATCCAAGTTAGTATATTTCCCATTCTGAAGTTTATGAAGGGAAATGTATGCAAATTACTCCTTTTAGCCAAATTATTTTATATTATTGCAGTGGCTTTCTAGTGTAACTTCCTGGTTCTGTGAAAGGTTTTACCTTTTCCGTCTTAAAATTGTTAAGCTAGGACAGCCTCTTCAGGACTTTTTCCTTTTCCCTATGTGTTTTCTTTATGTTCACTCAATATATGGAGGCAGACCAGCTGCCTGGGATTTTATTTCTTGTTTCTGTGTTCTCATTCCACATGACTGATAATAAGAGACAGTGTTGCTTGTAGTTGAGTCTGCTGCTTTTAAAGTAAGATGTCTCCTTTGAAGGAAAATCTCATCGTGTTCTTGACTGCACTTCGGTTTTCAGATCACACACAGAAAGGACAGGATGTAGGCTTTTAAATACCCTGTTTGCCCACCTCTTGATTCATTAAATTGGAATTATTAGCTTTTTTGACTCTCAAAACTGGTGAAAATCAAGGCTGGCTTTTATTGCAGTATTAAACAGTTCTTTACAGAAATGTGAAAAGTTGGTTTTCTGACCCAAATGTCTGTGTCCAGCTGGAAACTAATAACTATAAAGCAGACTTTTTTTGGGGGGGGGGGTGTCCCCTCATACTTCTCTATATTACAAGCTTGATGCAGAAGGGATCCTTCTTGGGATAAAGTGTGCACTCGTTTTCTAGGTATTCCTTAGCTTTTTAGCGACTCTGCCAGGTGAAGACGATTTGTGGCGTAGTCTCTTTGACCCGCTAGACCCTGTTCCCGTGAGCGGCTGGACTGTTCTGAACTCGATAGTAAGTTTGAATCATTTCTTACAAGACCCGGATTTTATGAACTGGCAGTTTGCAGGTGAACTTCTGACTCATTCCTTGAATCCTTGTTGTTGGTGATAACAGGGAAGCTTGGAAGTACGTTATTTCCAAATACTCCCATCGCATACTAGTGCCATTGCATTAAGCTAGCCTGGCCTTACCAACACAGCTGCCACTGCTGCTTCTGTACGAAGGGTAGGTGGGTGGCTACAGCAGCACTGGACCTTGTGTAGCATTTCTGGGGTCTCAGCATCTTGGCGCACAGCACTGCTCCCTTTTTATGAAAAAGTGTCGTGGTTTAACCCCAGCCGGCAACTCAGCCCCACGCAGCCGCTCGCTCACTCCCCACAGTGGGATGGGGGAGAGAATCAGGAGGGTAAAAGTGAGAAAACTCGTGGGCTGAGATAAAGACAGTTTAATAGGGAAAGCAAAAGCCGTGCACAAAAGAAAAGCAAACCAAGGAATCCATTTCCCACGGGCAGGCAGGAGTTCAGCCATCTCCAGGACAGCCGGGCTCCATCACGCCTAACAGGGACTTGTGAAGACAAGCTCCATCACTCTGAACGTCCTCCCTCCCTTCTTCTTTCCCCAGCTTTCTATACTAGATATGATGTCATATGATCTGGAATAGCCTTTGGGTCAGTCGGGGTCAGCTGTCCCGGCTGTGTCCCCTCCCAACTCCTTGTGCCCCCCCAGCCTGCTCGCTGGTGCGGTGAGGAGCAGAAGAGCCCTTGGCTCTGTGTGAGCACTGCTCAGGAGTAATCACAACATCCCTGAATTATCAACACTGTTTCCAGCACAAATCCAAAACATAGCCCTGTACTAGCTACTGTGAAATGTAACTCTGTCCCAGCCGAAACCAGCACAAAAAGAGATATATCCCATGGGAATGTGAGTCTTTCTCTAGAGACAGCATCATCTTTTAGGTTCATTTGCACGGCTCCCAGTGCAGTAGGAGCATTGTCTGTGATGGTTTCTGGCTCTTGGACAATATGGCAATTAAAAAAAAAAAAAAGGTTTATAAAGTTTAAAAAATGTTTCATCTAAGTATCTGGCATAAAACATGTGAAAGTGTTTAGCATGAGTTAGCAGTAAAAAAAAAAAGTATGGAAATAAATGAGAGTTTGCATTTTTGATGTCTGTGAACCTAACCTAACTTGTTGAGAAGTGCTTGGTTTGGGAAAATGAGCCTTGTGGTTAGTGAGTGCAAAGGAGATGGGTATTCTGGAAGCTGAATCGTCTGCCTCTTAAAGACCTTTTTCTAAAAGCAATGCTAATGAAGTAATATCCTTCAAAGCAAGACTGGTATTTTAAGAGCTAGCTCTTAAGGGTTGAATACATAGAATAAATGAGGAAGTGAAAATTGTATCATCCCCCACAGAATCTCAAATGCAAAATTTCAGCATGCTGAGAAGAGATTGGACAGGGAGGAGGAGGAGGAGAAGGTTGGCTCCTTCCCAGTGTAGCATGCTTCTGTCAGCCTCTCTTGCTGGAACCATTTTGACCACGGATACAGAAAAGTGATGCCTGAAGTTAGGAATCCGAACGTCCTACCTGGTGGGGCTCTTCAGCGCATCGCTCCTTTCCCACTCTCTTCCCAAAATGTGGTGAACCAGAATTCCCTACTGACGTGAGTAAATGTCTTCTATATGTTTTGCAAATTCATGATTAAGTATTTGAGAACCGAAATGCATTTTTCTTTCATCATTCTAGGCCTTCGTTTTTTTAATAACTCTACTTTTTTTTGCTAGAAGAGTGTAGCAGTTGGAGCCCTGATGACTCTCCAACCCAGCAAACTTCTCCTGACCCTTCCCGCTCTTTGCTTGTAGGACAAGTAGCCTTCTCTGAGCACTTAACGCTTTTGTACTTTTATTGGGCAATTTTATTCTAGTTTATTTCTTTATTTATAGTTATCTTAATATGTCTGTTACATATAATTTCTGCATATGACTACCAGTTTGGTGTTTTACATAGGTGGTACCACTTACGTGTCCTTAGTGTCATTTTTTTTTCTTTGATTTTAATTTGTACTACTTACTTAGAAGGTAATGATTTTCATTTGTCTGCCTTTGTTTAGGAATCTTATTTTTTTAAACAAATAGAACAAGACTACTGAGGAAAGCAGCCAGAAATGCTGTAACAGCAGCTCGGCGCTCACTCCTCCACATTATTCATTCTGCAAGGGGGAGGTAGAAGATTGCTGCTTAATATTTAGCCCATCACTCATTGGAGAATACATACCAGGACCTCTTGGCCTACTGTGTGTTACTGTGCGTCTTTGCTAACATTTTCACTTGAATCTTAAAGGCCTGTTTTTTAACAGTGCTCCTACTGAAGTAGTTTCTGTCTGAGAGCACTAACAGGATTCAGGGGACACACTGCAGCAGCCAAACTTTGCACTTCAGGCAGATAAACTGCACTCCAAAGGCCTCCCTATCTAATAGGTGCCGAAATTCTATTTGGTTTTTATATATATATATATATATGTATGTATGTATGTGTATATATATATTTAACGTGCAGTCAGCCAAGCTAATAGCAAAAGTAATTGAAATGAACAGCTCACAAACGTGCGTAGGGGAGAGAGAAATGTTTTAGGAAAAATGTTTGGGCGGGTTTTTTTGTTGGTTTTTTTTCATTCAACAGATGCTCCGCTCTTTCTTGATGGCTGTGGAATTACAAGGACTGAAGTGGAGAATATATGATTCCTACAGTTAGATTAAAAACAAATGCAATGCTGCCCTTGCTTCCATATTCTTTGTCTCTGTCAAATCTGTATAACCAGACTTGACTTTACATAGTCAACTCAACGTCCACTTCCCTCTCTCAATCCAGTCTGGAGGCCCTGGATCAAGTACTTGTCTGCTGTGTATGTAAAGATCTGCTTAGATCCAAAATATTTACATCTCTTTTATTTAAGATACTATTTGTATATTTAAGATGACAGCTTCTAGATCTAACAGGTTCTTGTTATATAAATTCTGATGATGTGTGGCTGCATTTATTTTCAGTATCTGTGTACAGGGTACATCTATCTGAGGCGTGGTATGTGTCCATATAGAGAGCGTAAGCAGAAGATCTCAATGTAAAGTTTTTATTTTCTGACAAGCGTCCTACAAAATAACATGGGGGTATTTTGTATAAATATAAGAGAGCATGAGGACAGGTCGCGCTCTGCCTTTCCTGTGTGCTCAAAGCTGGGTCGGGCAGCTGGCTCTGAAAATAACCTTTTTTTTTTTTACACGGGTCAGGCTGAAAGCTCTCCCTGGAAATTAGGTGGAAATTGAGTAATGTACGGCAGCAAAGTGAAATGTCTTCAGCAGAGTTGGTAGGGAGAGGCACAGCTTTAAGAATCAAAGAACTCGCCTTTATTGTGGAGTTAATTCAAGTGACAGCTAGCGGATGGCATCCGAACGTCCTCCGCAGGCACGGGCAGGGACTCCTCGGGCACGGCAGAGCTTTCGGGAGTTACCTACGTGCCAAGGGCTGGCCGGAGCCAGCCCAGCTTTCCCTGCTCCCTGGTCACACTGGGCTGCAGCCCAAGTTGGGGTGGTTTCGCAGGTGGAACTCGTCACTCCGCATGCGGTACCCCTGCTCACGAGCAAGTCGCGTCTCCTGGTTAATTTGGCCCGCGTGTAGGTAGCCCGAGTTAAACGCTCAATTTCGGCTGTAGGCTTAAAAAGGCTTTTTTTTCTTTTTTGGAGAGTCCTGATGTGGTGAGAGTGGGTTTCTTTCATTCGGGAGAAAATAAGCAGTCTTTAGGCAGGGCAGCCCGGTTGAGGAGATTGCCTTAGCTCTTCAGGTGATGCTCCCGAGCTGCCGGGGTGCTGTTTGGCAGGTTGAGGCTGGAGCCTGAAGCCGCCAACTTTCCGTCTAGACCATCCTGGGCACTCTTTCTCCCACGCTTGCAGGTTTTTTCCTCTGGCCGTAGGCTGTCATGGGTTTCTCGCAGCCGATGGGCGCTCGCTCCTGGAGAGGACTCTGCCTGCTTTCGTGCAGAGGAAGGACAGCATGTGGCTTATTTATCTGAGCCATCTCTGGAGCGTGTCCTCTTGGCTCTGACTCACACAGATCTTAGAAATCCTTGTTTTGAGAGAGATTGGGTCGTTTTTGTTAGCTTGGTAGGGGGTAGCTTCAATTTTTCATGATGTGGCTGAGCTGAAGAACTGCTTGGTAACAGCATAGTTTACCTTTTAAAATAGCTTTCCACCATCAGTCGGGTTGTGGTTGGTGGGGGAAACCAGCTGTAACATGTTAGGCAAGGTGGCATACGCCCAAAGGAAGAGATGGGGCTGGTGTTTCTCCCTGAAAATAGTTAGTCCTGCAATTTAACTATGCAGAAAGTTCTTTTATCCTTCTTTCCACCCTTCCACCCCCAGCTTCTCTCTGTCATCAAAGCCATTTTGTGATTAATCCAAGTGTTGTCTCCCTGAATTTTCTCCATGCACACCCATAGGGATGGGCCTGGTTATACAGAAGAGCAGAAGAAGGGAACATAGCTCACCGCTTTCTTCTTTATTTTCTTTGAATAGCTTCAGCTCCTTAAAATTTGAATTAATCAAATCAAATTGTCTCTGTGTATATCCAGGAACCAGCTACGTTTAATCTAGTTAAGTGTTTTCTGTTCATCCACGAAAGTCCCCGTTTCAGGGCAAAGTGCGCAGGGGAGGGCTTTCCAGAAGGTTTAGCATCTTGATGGACAGCTTTCTGCTGCCTTCATCTCTCCAAACAGAAAGGGTGGCACATATGGCAAGGGCTGGTGGACAGATTGCGCTGCAGAAAATAACCATGGCGGCTAAGCAAATGTTTTACTCTTTCTTGCCTTTCTCCTCTGCTCCATCAGCGAGAAGAAAGCGTTGGTAATTGTCTCCTTGTCGTGATTTTTGACTGCTGGGGTACTTTTTTTTTTGCTCCCACTGGATATAAAAACCCACCTGTTACAACAGCAGTAATGAGATACTGCCTTCGTTATCTTCTTTGCGCTAGGAAGGAAATTTGTCTTTGGCTCGACCGTCAGGTAGGTGGTTATTTTCACTTTCCTTTCATTTTGCTGCTTTTTATCTATTTTTTTGACTGCTGCAAAAATCCAGAAAGGGATTTAGAAGCTTGAATGAGGTTTCATGCAAATTTTTTTTTTTTATACTCTCAGGCCTAAAAGTTGCAAACCTGCTCGGTTGTTGAGAGACCTGAAAGCATCTTGAGCCCCCAGGCGCTTGTCCCGTGTTTGGGGGTTCCTGCGGTGGGGTGGCCGAGCAGGGTTACCCCCCAGAAACAGGCCCTTCTCTTTCCACTTAGCAGAAAATTGAAGGCACCCACAGAAAATGGTTCTTCTTGCAAATTCTGAAGTCGGCCCCCGCCTCTCTTGTGAAACGGGCTGGCGGAGAAGGGCAAATACTTGCGAGCGAGACTTCGTGTAGGGTGGGCAGCAGTGGCTGCCGTGCCTGCAGAGGAGGGGGTGCAAGTTCAAGTCCTTTTTCCTCCGGGGGGGGTCAGGCTTCCTGCGGGCCAGGAAAGCAGCCCGGCCATCCGAAATGGGCGACTCTCGTCTAGCTTGACTTGCGCGTTTTAACTCTTCCTTTTTCAGCGCTCCTCTTGTTCGGTAGGAATAGGCGAAGTTTGATCTGTAGATGCGTAGATGTATCTTCATTAAAGATTCATACTCTTGTCTCCTTTTCTTCTATTCTTAGATGATTTATTGGGTGTAGCTCTGTATTTGCTATAAAGAATGGGTATTTTGTTGCAGAGACCTCTGTAGGGTCACAATCCTCATCTTCCCTGTCTCGTTCGAGACTGATTTGACTAAAGTAAAGCTATTTTAATCTCCTGGTCCCAAAATAGAAGCCATTCCATTTGTGCCGTAGAAAATGGCTGGAGGATGATCTTTGTGTGTTTGAGCAAAACCTTCTGGCCGCTTGTTTTACCTCTGGGCACCGCGTCCTTCTCTTTCCTCTCGTCGTCCCCTGGTGTCCAGCATCCCTGGGTTTGAGGTGTTAGTTTTGGGAGGCGGGGGTCGTCCATCTCCTGAGGCGGGATGGCCTTGCACTTCCCCTCGGCTTCCCCTTTCTTTACGTCTCTTCGTTCCCTGGTGCGACGGCTGCGGAGACCCCCGAAGCCTCGGCAGGCGGGCGCGGGGCGGAGGGGGCAGCGCAGACGTTCCTCCTGCCCGTCCCCCCCCCATCCCGCCTGGCAGCGTGTCTCACACATGCCGCTGTACAGCGGGGGCCCTTAACGTCACAGCGGTAATTAAAGCCCGAAGCCCCCCCGTTGCCAGGGAAACGCGGCACTCCACAAATACCCAACACAACTTACGGTCCTATTAATTTTCCCAAACGCTCCTTAGTCGCCAGATTTAAGCAGGGTTTCATTTCGCAGCCTGGAAAAATGCTGTACTTAAGAAATACCCAGCAAGGGGAGCATGCGTGCGCGTCTTTTTTGGGATATTGCACGTAAAAACCCACACCCCCGAGGCGGGGAAGGAAAACCGTCGCCTGCAACCCGTTGCCTTTGCAGCAATGATGCCACATCAACATCTGGTATAGGGCTGACACCTTGGCTGTGGGGGCATTGCTTTGATGGAGCAAAAAGATGAGCACAGAGGCAAAAAAATAATCTGCGGAGAGATGGTTTTACTGCAAGCCCAGCCTTGCCTGGTTGTGGTTCAGTGGAACTGAGTCACCGTTCAGGCACAGTTTCATTTAGTTTGAATATAAAAATTCCAGTCATTCTGCTGAATGATTAAAAAAAAAACGTGGAAGAGGGTTGCTCGTTGGTACAAAAAATAGGTGTATCGGATAATTGGCATGCGGTGACAGTGTGGCTGCAGCATTAGCAGAAATCTGTCCCAGTCTAATTGCTGTGCTCTGCCCATCTCTCATAGGTTTTTTCCTGACTCTGAGCTGCCAGATGCTGTCTTTTGACAACACTTTCAGTTGTTTGCATTTTCAAAGGAGGAAGTCTAACAGGATTACTTTCTCATAAACCTGGACTAAAATCAAATTGGGGTTTGGTATTTGAAGACAGTGCGGCCCTCAGATATCAGTATAATTAACAGGGATATTGTAAAGTCAATACAGGTTGCTAGTTCTGCTTCATTTGTTTGCTGTATGGCTTTAATATTAAGGCAGAGATTGTATCTAATGAGCTAGGTCATGCTTATTGGAAGATGTGGAATAACACTTTTTCCCTCTAGTGCTGCGCGCTAGCTATTTATTCTCATCATGTTTTTTATTACAGTTTCTGCTATATTTTATTCTTCCACTCAAGCTAGGGTCTGCTTTGAAAACAGTTATGAATCATCAGCCTGATGCTGTAATTCCTGTGAAGGATACTGGACTGGGAATTAAGAACTAATTTTTAATCGGTTATGATGTGTTCTTTTAAGCAATGGATGTAACCACTCTCTCCTTTCCCTCTCCTGGGGCTTGTGTTGATCCACTCCTGGCTGCCGAGAGATCCTGCCCACAGCCCTGCCGTTTGGACGAGGCAGGGGAATTTGGGTACCCTGACATTCTTCCTAGCTAGCTTGGGTGCTCAGGTGCCCTGGCCGCGGAGAACAGACTTCAGAAATCCCGCGACATTTTAAAACTAAGCCAACCTTCCTCGAAATCCAGGGTGACGACCGTACTGTTGCTCAGCGTTACTGGTCGATGTCTGTTACGTCTTGCCTTGCAAGTGCAAATCTGACTGACCAGGAAAGGTCTGCCCGAGTTTAGGATCATAAAAAACCTTTCGCCGTAGCTGTTATAACTTCTTTCCATCCCCTCCCTTTCCCCACTGCGGAGGGGTAAGACGGGGATATGCCGAGGCATTCCCGTGCTGCCAGCAGGCAGCAAAATTTTGAGCCCCCCCCGGGATGAGAAGCAGCAGCCAGCGCCCAGCAGCCTCGAATTGAGAGGAAACGCGGGTGGACGTTTTCTCACCTGCAGTTGGTTTAAGCTACACGGTGTAAATTAAACAATAATTCAGTGGTTAGATACATCTCGGTGAGAAGATGTCCATTCTGGCGTGGAGTTGTTAGCCACAGAACTGAGAGATCTGCATCCCAGCTGTTTGGGGATGCAGGGACACCGGAGTCCAGCAAAGGAACGGGGGTGTCATTCGTCAAAGGGTGTTCTTTTGACCTTTGCTTTTGCTTGAGGAAATCGCATAGGGTAGTAAATAAAATAGGAAATGATGGTATATTAAAGATAATTTTTAGAGAGATTAGTTGGTAAGATGGCTGTTTTCCTTAGGTGTTTCCTTCTGGGTTTATCAGATGTTTTTGGTAAAATTTTGAACAGTCAGTTAATGGGCTCTAAATCTCCAGGATTTTAATAAGACAGTTTAGAAATAGGTTACTTAAATCTCTGAGAGCATTCATTGCAAAATACATATTTCCATTAACTTCAAACTGAAATTGGTATTAATTATTTGTGACATATAAAAAAAGACAACCATAGCCCTTTTGCTAAGTTATTGCTCCAATTCCGGTTTGTTTGGGTTTTTTATAGTGCCCATTCAGGCAGAAGGAATAAACATCGTGAAATCTGATGTAGGTATAAAGCCTGACATCTTATGCTTTTGTAAAAATGTGTCAAGCTTCTCCAGAGAATGTTAGTCAGTAAGTCAGAACTAGAGGAGGCCTAAGGATAAGGCTGTCTTTTTCAGTCTAAAATCACTCTCATGCACGCTCCACTTAAAAATAAAATAAAATAAAAATTTGCACAGTTGGATGTCCAGTCTCGCCCAGTTCCCAAGTGGATCGTGATTTAAAACTGAAAGCAGGGCACCACCTGCACTGTTTGGCTGTTGTAATGAAGTCCCAGGAGAATTATTTCCTAGGGAATTATATGACTTGAATAACAGGCCTGGCTGGCTCTTTTACCCTCTTTATATTTTTTTATAATTCTGACTGTTTTTCCTGTTTGCAGCTTTCCTGAGCTCATACTGTCCTGTGGAGCTGGTGATCTGCAGTGATAAGAGATACAGCAAATAATATAAGGAATGCATAATGAGGGTCGAAGTAGGGTATTAGAAATGGCAGTGCTCCCGTATTGTGGATTTCGGGGGTATAGCGCTTTACATTGGTGAAATTTAGACCCTGCCTGCCATCCCAGTTGTCGGTCAGACCACAAATATTGTGTTTGTGGACTTTGTAAATTAGTTGATGTTTTGCACTGGGAATAAAAAGTCTTGGAGTTGATAACTAGGCAGCTGTGGTATATAATCAATACAAATCCTGGTGACTGGTTCCTCAGTCACGGAATAGGCTTGCCCCCAAATGCAGCACAGCAGAGAAGGAAAGCAGATGGCAGTGTGAAAGGGAAGAAATCGCGATGTTTTTTCAGGGGTAGGAGGGTTTTTTGCATGGTGGTAGTGGGGTGGTGTTGTTTTTTTTTTTGTTTGTTTGTTTTTTTTTTTTTTAAATCTTTGTGTTGTAACCCACTATCTAGTCCTCCTGCAGCTCCGCCGGCAGAGAGGTGGTGGACGGGTGGTCACGTCAGCCGTGGGAGAGGTGGCGGGGTTAGTGTATACGGCATTTATTGATGATTTAAGCTACCAGGGCCCTGGCAGCACTGAGAGGCGGCGGAAGGCGATGGCGGCCTGCCCCTGGCCTGAAGTGGCAGCAAACCATCGAACCGCCGGGACGGGGCAGTGGTAGGAACTGGTCTGTCTGCTCGCCGCCTTTCGGGGCGGGCAGGAGAGACCTGACCGCCTGCCTTTCGCTCAGGACAAACTCGTGCGGTTTCGGTAAAGAGAGTTTGTCTCTGGAGATACCTTTCCTAAGAAAGAAGGCTTGTCTTGATAATTTAAAACCTGGCAGTGAAAGCCTGATCGCTCAATAACTTTTCTTTGTTCGAAATTTATAGTAAGCTATTTAAAAAAGTTTTTAACACACAAAAGGATTTAATTGCAGCCTTCTAAAAGAGGGGTGCGGGTATCTTTGGCCATAGCAAGTATACGGTCAGAGTATCTCCTGGGTATATTTGCTGTATGACGCTGCCTGGTGCTCCGTAGCAGACTGCCGTGTGAATCGCATAGACTTCAAAGGACAGAAATGCTGGAAGCCTTCAGGAAGGTGAATTCGGGATGCTCACTGTCGGGCTCCATAACCAGAGCTCCGTAACTGCAGCACACAGAATAGTCCCTGGGTTTTTCCATAGCCTTGCAGATGCAGGACTTGTTCTTTCTCGGGACCTTGCTTACCTGGAGAAGGATGAAGAGTCCTGGTCGTAGTCAATAGTAGGAGTGGGGCTGGCATTTGGGCGACACGCTCTTAAAATGGCTTTCTCTGCCCCTTCTCCGTGTCCCTTTCCTCTGCCCTGGCCGTCGGTGTTGCAGGTACCCCCCAGTACAATACGACCCGCACCACGTGTTCCTCTCCTCGTACCCCAAGCGGCAAAATAATTTGGTAAAGTCGCAAATCGGTGCGATGTTTTTCTAGAACATTTATCTGGTTTATTTTGCGTTACATAAAGAACAGCCATTAGATGGGTCTCATCCCTTCTGCGTTAATCCAGTAGCACGAACGCGGAGCGAGGGCGCTGTGGCTGGAGCGCGAGGGCCCCGTGCGCTGCTCTCCTTATCTGCTCTCCGGTCTTTAAACTCTTACATAATACGTTTAAGACTGGTTTTTGAGTAATCTCTTTTGGGGTCTCGTTTTGCATTCTTAGCCTCCAGTAACAAAGAACCGCTATGCTCTTCCCTTACGAAATCCTTTCCAGAAGGTGCACATTATCTACTGTGAGGCAGGGCAATGATGAGCATCAATTTCCACGGCAGAATAGAAGCCTGGATTACAAATTACTATTTAATCCTTTTTGCGTCAAAGGATATAATAATCCTTGTAAAATGTGCTCTAAGTCTTGTGCTTGGCTGTGTGAGGTTAAGGGGCAAAAACCAAAACAGGGGTTCTCTTAAAAAGTAAGACATGGTGAAATGCATGTGTTCCACATGAATTTCAGCATATCTTTATGACTACATTTCAGCAGCTAAAAATAAAGATAATGGGCTGGTACGTAGACTAGCAGTTTTCATTTCTCCATATGCTTGCTACTACTCTGCTAGAATACAGTAAGTGTCTGTCAGTCTGTCATGAGTGTTGCTTGCTGAATTGCAATAAAGAATTTGGGCACAAGGTAAGCATTGCTCAAATTTGATTCCCCCCCCAATGAGAACATTTACCAAAACTAACGAATGAGGTGGTCTCTTAAGAATGTGAGGAAACTTGTTTTATTTTCTAAATCATCCTGTTATGAGCGTCAAGCAATGTAATTTTGTAAGGGAGAAAAAGATAAATAAGGTTGGGAGGTGTAAGGATTTAGTGTTTGAAATTACAGACCGATGGCTGCACAGTTTCCTGACCAAGGAGCTATTTTAAGAGGGAAGAAGTTTAATAACTTACAAAGTTTAGAAAACAAATTCCAGAGTGACAGACCTATAGTCCTTTGACTGACATCATTATCATCACATTGAGTATGCTGTAATTTTGTTAGATAAAAAGCAAAACAGATTAGTTGTTTGGAATCAGTAGCTTCATATGATTAGTTTATTCCATATTTTTATTACTGGCCTCTGCACTAAATTAAATGTGGCGTATTGGATAGAATCAGTCCTTCTTATTGTGTAGCAACCCACAGAGAAAACCTGAAGGTAAGTGGTGACATATATGCAATATTACTAATGGAAAGAACAGGGTAAGCAGTTCGTTGCTTTTATTTTTAATGCAATGTGTTTAGATATTTAATGTGCAACATTCTACATTAATAGTCAAAATCCAAAAATGAGAGTAGGACCAGATTGAAATGATAATCTCATATTAAAGAACACATTTAATTACTTGGTCATATGACCGTTATTCCACAATAGGGTATTTTTGTGCTAGATGCTAATTGCACGCTTCTAGTGTGACACTGCATAATGCGGTGTCCTTGCTGTCACAAACTGGTCATCTTGCAGGTGAAAACTGTGCAGTGCAGCAGCTGTTACGAAGCCGTAAAACGTTTATGTTGTAAAAGGAATTGCACTAACAGATTTTGTTGCTCTCTTCTATGATAAATTTACAGAAGACAGGAATACTCTCTTAATCTAGCTAGCCGTTGTGTTTTGGTAAACACAGAATTAGTCAGAAGTTCTGACAAGAGTTTTCATAATTCGTGCAAAATGAATAATTTTCATTTCTTTATTCGTTGCAGAAAATGACGCTTGACCGAAGCGCGTGAGTCACCCCGGAGTAAGTTGCTTCCCTCTTTTTTCTTACGGGAGCGACCCCATCCTACGAGGAGGAGGATCCGTCGGCCTTCTTAGCTCTACAATGGGGACTGCGGGGGACGACATGGCTTCGGTGGAGCAGAATGCCTCCTTGAACCCTCTGTGCTTCGAGTGTGGCCAGCAGCACTGGACAAGGGAGAACCACCTCTACAACTACCAGAACGAGGTGGACGATGACTTGGTCTGCCACATTTGCCTTCAGCCCTTGTTGCAGCCATTGGACACTCCCTGCGGACACACTTTCTGCTACAAGTGCCTAAGGAACTTTCTGCAGGAGAAGGATTTCTGCCCGCTGGATCGAAAAAGACTCCATTTTAAACTCTGCAAAAAATCCAGCATTCTTGTCCATAAACTGTTAGACAAGCTACTTGTTTTGTGCCCCTTCTCTTCCGTGTGTCAGGAAGTCATGCAGCGATGTGACCTGGCGGCACATCTCAAAAACAGGTGAGCGGTGCAGATGCTTGCCTTGCGTGTTCCTTACGCGCTTGGTAGCAGTAGAAATTGGGGGCAGGGTGGGGGAGAGGGTTGGTGGGTTTTAAATTCACAGTAGAAAGCGGGAGGAAATGGTCAGTCCGTAACTGTGCACAACTAGAGCACTGGATCCCGTTCTGGACGTCGCACCAGAAATGGTGAAGAAGACTTGGAGAGAGTCGTGAGGAGAATGGCATGATTCTTTAGAGGTCTCAAAAACATGATTTAGCAAAAAAAATTAAAGAAAATGGGGGTTGTTTCTGGTAGGGGAAAAAAAGCTGAGGGAGGGGGAAAGTGAGAGAGATGAAAACTGCCTGCAAAGAGGAAGGAAATAGTGGAATAGGAACAAAGGAGATTTAGTTCAGATTTTAGGAAAAAAAGCTTTATAATGGTCCAGAACTGGCATAGATTGCTTGGGTGGTGGTTGTGTAATCGCCACTTTCAGAATTGTTTACGAGCATGTTAAACCAACCTTTATCAGGAACAGTAATGGCAGAATTGATTCTGCTTTGAGTAGGCAGATGGACAGGGTATCTCTGGAGACTCCTGTAAGACCTGTTTTTCTGGTTTAAAAAAAAAAAAAAAAATCTGTTTACTGAACAGGTTGATGGTATGTTGTGTGAGCATGATGTAGTTTCTAGGATTTTTTTGTTTGTTTTGATTGCTTATAGAACACTACCAACACCCTGTTAATTTGGTAGAAACTCACCACTTCACACCAGTGGGAAGTTTTGGTGCAGCTTTAGTGAGTGATTCTGTGCAAGAGAGATACATTCCGATATTACCTGCACCTAAATGTTTAGGACCTTATTTTGAGCTGTTCATTAATTTTCTAGTTGTTCTGCTTTATGCTGTCCTACCCTAAATATTTAAATATTGAAAGGGAGCCATGATAGACAGTGGGAAATAACATTATTATAAGGTTGGACCAGATGATCCTTGCAGTCCCTTCCAACCTGGTATTCTATGATTATCAAATTCAGATGGAACGATACTTCATATTGTGCAGACTAGTGCACTTTGTTCTTCCAGCAAAGGAATTGCTTCCGTACCATGTGTGTGGTACTCTGCTACATGAACATGTTTCATTCTTCTCTGTAAGGCAATGCCATTTTTCTAATGGAAAAATGTTAAACTTGTTTTGAGGGGTACATTTGTCTTCTTTCTTCTCCTCTATAGGTTGGAGAATGTTTTCAGTAAATAAACAGATAGGGTTTTTTAATCATTAGCTATTTCATTACATGAGTCACAAACAAAAACTTGGACATACCATTTATGTTAAAGCTAAAATATGGTGGAATTAATGGGTTGGGGCTAAAAAAGTATTATGTATAGCTATACCAACTAACTTTAAACTGTTTAGAGATTTATGAAATTATAAGAGGAGTATAGTGAAGAATTTGTGTAGAGAAGGAAATTACATATTCAAAGGAACTGCATCTGACTTCAAAGGACCCAGCTCAGGTGAATTGCATCTGCTACCAGAAAATATTCTCTGTGTACACCTCAATGCTATTTGAAAACCTATGTTCATTTTGCAGAGAGAAGTTTCAGAAAAGTATGTAACTGTCCCTGCAAAAAAGCATCAACCCCAGAAGAATAAACATTGTGCATATCCATTGTACATAGACAAAAGGCACTAGGGAAATACAGTTCAACATGTGAGCGTTTTTGTCAGCAGCATTCGTAAAAACAAGCATATTGTATGGCAACTCTTAACGAAAATGCGTGGTATGAGTCCTAACTCTTCTGTCACCAGCTGAGATGAGATCTTTTCATTTCCATGACTTCATCATGGGCTTTTTTCTTACCTGCTTTGCTTTCTTTCAATTTGATACTCTCTTCCCCACCCCACCCCTTATTTTTTAAACCAGCCTGTGTAAACTTCAGCAGTTGCCCATTTCATGAGGCCATTTCACGGTTTGGTGCCCTTATCTGTGCCGGCTTTTTGGGCTAAAAGCCCTCCACGTGGGGATTGAAAACCCAATGGGCAGCATGAGCCATGCGCCGCCTCCGCCTGCCTCAAGGGTTCGTTGAGCGGTGCGTGGATCTACCCCATGGTCTTCTTTCCAAGTGGAAAGGTCATTTGGAGGGTCTTGGAGACCGCCTTGGGGGGAAGGGTGACGTTGCGGAGGAGATCGTCTGGGCGTCACGGGCACGGTGCGGGTGTGCGTGCGGGCAAGTGCTCTGCAGAGAAGGGGAAGAGAGCAGCCACCGCCCGCCTTGAAAGCTCTTTGTTCATGTGTGTGTTTCCATCTTGCCCTCTCCCTTCTTCCCCCATCCTGAAGACTTCCTGGGAATTCAGAGCCTGGGGGGACCTTGGGCATCCAGGACACGCAGCAGCCTTGCGGGCTGCGGTGAGCCTGGAGTTGCCGGGGTTTTGTTGGAGGTTGTGCTCGCAGCGTGAATGTACGCGTGCGGTGTCCATGTCAGGGGGTATGGGGACTCATGAGGAGCCTTTCTAGGGTTTGGGGTTTTTTTTTTTTTTCTTTTTTTATTTCTCCACATGGTTTCCACGTTAGCTTAGGCTCTTGCTTGTTTCTTCCAGGCAAGTATTTTCTGATCTATATGATGACTTGGGAGTAGTGAGGAAGCCTGTTTGATTTATAATCCTAATATTAAACTGATTTGATTTTAATAAAAGGCAAAATGCTAGCAAGATTCTGGCTATGTACTTGGTTTATCTTCTGGTTTCCCACTGTCATATCCCTCACCTCTTCAGTCGATTTTCCTTGGTTGACATCTCTTTGAATTGTATTAGGGCTGTTTCCAACAGGGCCACATAATTTATTTGTACATGGAACACTTTGTATGTTCTCTTTAGGTATATATGAAATATTCATTTACTTAGTGCACAAGGTTATTACAAAATCTGAGTGAGCTGAGTCACTAGCTTTTCCTGTTTGTCGGCTGGAGAAAAGCTTTCAGTTGCAGAAGGCTGCTCATTTTCAATTCCTCCTGTTGTCTTGGGATGCCGATACGCATTCTGAGTATATGGTGATTTAGTTTTCGATTAAGTTTATTTGCAAACATCTGAACACCTGTAAATTATCATTGCTGACATAAACGATGGCAGCAATTGCATAGTTTGGATTTGATTTTATATGGATTAGTGAATCCAGTAAAATTCTACTACTGATCATTAAATGTAGGAAAGAAATATAAAATTCATTATTATTATAGTTTTCAGCACAGATTAATATAAACCAGTCTCAACAGGCCCTTACATGAGCTAGTTTGTACTTCTAAGAAATGCAGTATGGTTGGTTAGTTTTCACTGTCTAAAAACATTCACACTCAGGTTTTCCAGTGTTGTTTTAATCAGCTCCATTTGAGCATAAAAGCTGGAAGAAAATGTCATCGTATCTACCAGACACCTCGGAGCATAAGGTTACTGCAAGCTGCTCCAGCAAGGAGATAAGAAGCACGAGGCATAAACTTGATTACTGCATGGTCACTAATTGCACTCCATGAATCCTCCTTGCATCAAGAAAATATTCTTGATTTATCAGTCTTTCAGTTTCATCACATTCACTTGGGAACTGTGGTTTTAAAAGTTAAACACAATGCACATAATCTGATTTAAAGGAAAAAAATACGTGAGTAATGCTGAGTTCTACTGTTTTCCCCAGTCACTTGGTATAGAAAATTTGTTGATGTTTAGTAAAGTAGGTGCCAATTCCACTTCTAAATATCAAAGGTAAATTTATCAGAAGGAAATCTGACAAAAAAAATGATCGAGTTTCTCTATGTATGATTTTAATTCAGTTAATTCTTATGGATTATTCAGACCTGAAGAAGCTCCATTGTACAAAACCATACTCTGAAATTCATATGACTTGTTAATGAAGGGGTTAGGTATTGTGTTTATATATTGCTTTTGAGTTGGGCTTCAGTTTTCCCTTTTCTTATATTCTCCTGTGGTAGTTTAAGTTATCGTTTTGGGTGGAGAGATTTTTCCAAATCTTTTAATGTCGAGGCCAACATTCAAGCCAATTTTATGTCCAGTTAAGTTTGAACTTTATATAGGATCGCATTTTCTGGAATTGGAGAAATTATTGAGCTCTTCACTGTGTGTCAGTGGGCATGCTTAATATATGGATTTAGATTAACAAGATCCACGGGAAAATGAGTTGTGTAGATACAGAATTTTATCATTCGAAATTTGGCAATCCCAGTTATTTTGGTGTTACGATCGTGCTGCTGAGTCCTGCTCTTCTCACCCGGTCCCGTGTTAGCTGCAAGCACTGTTCCTACCCTGCTCTTCGTAGCACCGGGAGAAATGAAGAGGATCTGTAGGATTTAGCCCTCTTTTGGCAGGTCTTCTCTTACACCTGAGTAAGTGGGTAGGCAGCAGATTCAGAGTTTCTCCATGCCCCGTGGACTCTTTTCATTGCTGGAAAGGTGAAGGATCTTCCTGTGGTTGTTCTCCGTTCTGAAGGTACCTGGCTCCTTGTAGGCTCCTCAGATCGTTGGGTGTGAGAGAAAAATGAGCAACAAAACCACTCTTTTTTCTTTTTCCTGAGTCCTTTCTGATTCCCAAACCTAGATAACTCCTAGTGCTTGCCTTCCCCCACCCCTTCTTTTTTTTTTTTTTTTGCTGGCAAAAGAAAAACCAAGACCCGAACACTTAGCTTTCCAAAGCAGCACCGTGTTTTACTCTGAATTGCAGCTGTAAATCTTGCCAGAATTACTGCTTAAGGTCACTTTGCTGGCAAAGTTTTATGAGCAATAGCAAAGGCATTTGGGCTGCTTCTCTCCAGTCTTTGCTTAAATTCAGCTCCTGCTTGGAAAACGATTTAATGCAACTGGTTTGAGGCTATTTGGTTTGTTTGCTTTTATTGAACCTCTAGACTGGGCAGAAGCTGATGGTGTAAGTTACAATGAAATCTTTCTTTTCAGCAGTCAGTGAGCAAATGTGTTTTTCGAGTCCCTACTGTTATTCCACGGAATACCCTGTAAACTATATCTTAATTTTGTATGAAAGCTCTTTTTATCTGCAGAGAGAGATTGCTGCTAGTGTTCCAAGAAGCCAGCTTTTAAATGAGAAATCCAGCAGACTTGGCTGTAAAAAAAAAAAAAAAAACCAAAAACCAACCAACCAAACAAAAAACAACAGAAAAACCTTTTCTTCTCTGATATCCATTTTCTGGATTAAGAAAAGTTGAAGGTAAAAGCCACATTTTGTCACCGTCCAGAGCAAAAGCTGGTGCTGAAGGGAGGAGAGGAGGGAGTCGATGAATATAAGCCGAAGCTCATTTCACATCCCAAGAACAACTCCCCTTCCGAGTTCCTGATAAATAACATCACTCAGTTGCTTTAGCTGGTTGTTTCAGTATCTCTACTCTTGAGCATCTTGATTCATGAAAGAAATTACATAATTTCTGGAAATTCTAAAAAACATTCCTGCCTTTCTTCTTGCTCCTAGCCAAGATATTCTGGCTTCGGAGATAGATATGAAATGCTGTTCCTGTAAGACACATTTCAGTCTCATTTCAGCCCTTATTTATGCAATTTGTTGTGTGAGAATGGATTCCTGTACTCATAAAAACCATCTTCAATGCTCATTTTGATCCCAAGATGCCCATCTGCGTACATAACTTGTAACAAGATTTAGTCCAAAATGCTCTTTATCTCAGATATTTGGCAAAAACAGTATTAGTGAAGGTGTGCACCTTTAGAGATTTATTGGCGCTTGTTAACTGTTAGAACCGTTGTATGCTTTTGCTGTTTGTGAATAATACATTCCTACTGCCAATAAAAATCTTTTTATGTTGCAAGTGGAAATGAAAAATCTCCTTATAGACGTGCTTGAATACCAATACTGGGCTTTGCTGCTTGGTAGATGGCATATCGTGTTTAAAGACCTGGGAACTGGCATCCCATGAATTAATGGCTCCACCAGACAACTACTTTCCTGGCAATGCGGTTGCATTATAAAAGGCTGAAAGTTGTAGTCTGTTACAATGACTGGTTAATTTGGGGAAGAATCTGGGTTTTTTTCTTTTTTGCCTTGTAGAGTGCTGCACAAAAGGGATTCCGCTGAGCTGAGTAGGTATGCTCAGGAGGCTGTTTACATTTCTTGATACTAGCCTTTGAAATGATAATTAAATATCATTGGCAAAAATAAACCTCAAATCTATTTATATTTCGCGCGACAACTTTCATCAGCTGCGAGGTAACGGTGGAGGAATCTGCTCTGTGAAGGAGGATGGAGGAGGAGAACCTAGCTGTGGTTTGGAAGGCTTTGACAGAAATAGGACACTTCCACGGGTGATTTTTGTTCTGTCCTGGTTTGATACAGTTTTTTAAAAAAAAAGAAAAAATAATAATTCCAAGGCATGCTTTGCCATCTACACCAGGTCCTTTGAGCTGGCTGAATGAGAGTCAACAGCACCGTGTTTTGGTAGAAGATATCTAAGGAAGTATCAGGTTCACAGGAGTCGTCCAGTAAGGCTGGACTCTGCCGTTCAAGCTCGGTGGGATTGAAGCGTTGTCCTCCGACACATCAGTTTTGAGCTCTTCTTTCACCTCTTCGCTGAAAAATCGGCACTCCTATAGCAGAGCTGTTCAGGGACGGCAAGGACGTGCGGCTTGGGTGGCTTTGTCCTAAACTTTTGCGGATCAGTGTGGGAGAGCAGATCTGTCAGAGCTCCCAGTAGACAAGAGGTTTTCCTCTGCAAGAGCACTGAGCCCTTGCCGTGTTGCTGCAGAAGTGAGTGATGTTGGAGATTGGTCCTTTTATTTTTTTCCTGTTGCCAGTGCTAAGATTTGGGGGAGTGTGAGGCTAACCCATCATGTTAAAGTATTTTAGAGATTTTGAGGGAAGGGGTTGCATCTCTTTTCTTGGCCTCATGGGATTCTTGTTTTGAGGTTTGCACTGTGAAATGGTCAATGATAAAACCTGAGTTTCACCTGTAACTATGTGTCTCTGGCCACCAGAACAGATTGAGACTGGCCACGTTTCTTAGCTGATCAGTCCCACTATGCCAAAGATTTTAACTAGTAAATACTACCTGGGCAAAACCAAGAAATAGGGTTGCGTTCCATCATTAGAATCAGAGAAACTTTTTCACAAAACAAAACCTTTCAAGTCACTTTTCTCTTTTGTGCTTGTGCTTTCTTAACTTTGAAGAACAAGGTGGCCAGCAGTCACCTTGAGGAAAGCCCTGAGAAATTATTTCTTAAATGTGTCATTTCATAATGTGAACTGTCTCCAATTTATGTATTTATGCATATTTCACAGCACGTTTGCATTACCTTACGCTATTCTTCTAAAGATGTAGATCATGACTTTCATGTATAATGATTGAGATGTATCACTTTATGTATGAATAACACTGCTGGGGGTCACAAAAGCTGTACAGGTGTCTTTATCAACGTTCTTCAGAGCTGAATGACTTTGTTAACATTTCTTCAAAATCCCTCATGCCAAAACAGTCTAACCATGTAATTACCAAATCCCCTTCACAGAATTTCTCAAAGCATTCTGGTTTAACAAGTTAGGACATCATTAGACTTCTGCTGTCTTTCATTCTGTTAACATATTTCTTCTCCTGTTGCAAAAATAAATCATTTCTTCTTTTGTTATAACAATCTCTCAAGTTCCCAAACAGGGAGTCCTTTCAAGAACACTGTTCCTTTTTTCTGACACTGCTACAGTACGAGGATCTTTAGGTGGTCAGCAGCTCCAGAAGCAGAAACTTTTAAGAAGGACATCATATACTGCAAGAAGTGACGTATCAGACACTGGCAAAACTGTCACACAGGCAGATGTAAGATTGATGTCCACATCCAATTACCAACATGTAAATCTAAGACCATTCGATAAATGAAGGCTTTCCGTGAATTTGCAAAATTGCAGCCCTTCTTTTGCAATAAACTATTGTAGGATTTTAAACATAATAAAAAAAAATTACTGTAGCAAGAATAATGGGAACTCGTAAAAATAAGTTTATCATGAAAAGCGCCAAATGCTGATGGAGCATTGTTACATGAAGGAAAGCAAAAAATTTCATTTCCTTTGTGAAGTCAGGAAGAAAAAAGGGGAGACGGCAAGAGGATGAAACAGCTTCTACTGATTCAAGAGGAGATGATGAGCAGAGCTGTTACTTTTGCTAAGCTTTTTATACAAACTCCTAGACAAGCATTTTTTTTTTTTTCAATATTTTAACACTTAGATTGCAATATAGGTAAAATTTTCATCTCTTTGCTCCCCTGAATGACCCCAGGAAAATATGGTGCTTCCTTCTCTTGGCTTACTAAGGTGAAAGGAGATTGCTTCAGTGGGTCTTCAAATGTGTCTTTGAACTGGGCTTCTTTTCTGTGGAATTTTATGCCAGTCCTGTTTAATCTTTTGAGCAAGGTTATCTTCCAGAAATTGGAATGTACGTAACAGAGTAAGTCCACATTCAGAAGCTGTTACAGCACATTTAGTTCATGGCCGAAAAACTGTGTAGTAGAAGTTTTGTGAAGAAGGCAGTGTTGTTTGGGGTTCTGTCCACTAAAACATATTTTGGCCTTAAAATCCAATACGTTTAATGATTTTTATTTTTAGTTTAAAGCCCTGGTTTTGAAGAAACTGATTTCATTTGATGGAGTACTCGGGCGTTTTGTGCTACAGACATTGCTGCAGGCTTGAAGCATGGTATAACTGTTGTCTTCACAGGTGTCCTGGGGCTTCTCATCGAAGGGTTGCTCTGGAGAGAAGGAAAACGAGCAAGCTGCAAGCAGAAGCGGAGGGCGAGAGTGGTCCCGGCGGGACGGAGCATCCTGGCAGTTTATCTACGGACGCAGATCAGGGAATAGTGCCAGCCGAGCAGAGCTTCACGTCGCCCGCCCTTCCTGCGTGGACAGATGAGCCCGGCATCGACAATCCGCCTTTTGAGGAGAACACAGTAGCAGACAGTATGTCATCACTTATCTTCTCAAGTCTCTTTTATCAGATGTGGAAACATTTGCGGTGTCAGTTCTTGTCTCTTGCCAACCGTGAATGCGCATCTTCATTTTCTGCTCTTTTCTCTTGTGATTCCTGGGGAAATATTAGTGGGTTTTGGTTACATGCAAGTATACAACTGGGATAAGGTCACAGTTAAGAAGGAAAGAAATATCTTGGAATGTATGCTAGGTATCACGGTGCTGTATCACCACCTATCATATCATGGTGCAGTAGTTCATTAATCTACTGGTAGCGCTGGCCTTGCAGCGAGACGGAAGGAGTGTATTCTCTGTAAAATTACAAAAGTTGTTTTCTAAGGTGAGATTTCTTTTCCCCTCTTCCTCCTCCCTCCCTGCCCAGATCAGCAGCCTTCTCACACACGGAATGCTGTCCTGCTCGAGCGAAAAGGCAGCTGAGTAACTCCTGCATCCATCTGCACCGAACGAGCAGTACTGTCTCTAGCATCTGGGATTGTAGAGAGGGAGTGCTGAGCCTTACCACAGAGGAAGGTGGTCCTGTCTGCTTCCTTCTCCTCTGTATTTGCCATCCTTTAGCATCCCCCTTTTTCCTCTTTAGTTGTCTCCGTGCTTGCTTCAGAAATGGGCTCCTTCTCTTGACGCGGTAACTCAATGGCAGCTCCTAGTGCAGTTGTGAGACCAGCCGACGAAGAGGCGTGACCAAGTCATGCGTGGTGGGGTAACCCCTAAAACACATTTTTGTCATCATCACCAAGAGTGAATACACAGGTGACCCAATTGGAAATGAATTGTATGAAATTTATTACAAAGGACAGGATCCAAAGGGTTCAGAGTATCCTTTTCCAATCCAAATGACCCCGTTCCAGGAAGTATGGATGCTACTAAGTCATTAGAGAGCTGTTTCTAACGAGCTAGGTGTTCCAACAAGCAGTGGAACTATCCAGTTGCACTTGGTTAGTTTGCTGTTAAACCGTTGTCGTGTGGCCTTGTCTACATTGTCCTTTGGTGATTTGCTTTACTGAAAGGGAATGAAGTATAAAGGATATTAATCATCTTTCTTTTTAAAAATAATTGGCAGCAAATCAACAGCCACCTACCTTGCCTGAAGGAGAGATCACTACTATTGAAATTCATCGATCCAATCCTTATATCGAATTAGGAATTAGCATAGTGGGTGGCAATGAAACGCCTTTGATCAACATTGTCATTCAAGAGGTTTATCGAGATGGGATCATTGCCAGAGATGGAAGACTTCTTGCTGGAGACCAAATACTGCAAGTATGGAACCTAATTACGTATTCTGTCTGGTTGCTTTCCATTCACTCCTTGCAGAACTGCCTGTTAAATGAGATGGGAGATTTGCCTTGTCGGACTATGTTGTGTAAATGTTAGCTTTGCAGTTATCAGTTGGAAGGCAGTTAACATTCAGAGCAGAGCCTATTGTTCTAGCACTTTTGGCTATGATGCTTTATGTTGTTTATTGGACCAGTCCCTGGAATTATTTTTCCTCCTTAGCATCTCTTATCAATGTTTAAAATAAAGTCATATTTTTCTTTTTTTAAATGTTGCGAGACTTGGTCTTTGTTTCAACTTTATGCATGCTTTCCAAAGGAATCCAAGATTACTTCTGGCTAACAAGTTGGCATAATTTGTCCTATGTAAAAAGCAATTTGTGGATTGTAAGGCTGACTTCATCTGAACTGTTATTTTAATCTGGCTTCACTGTTACCTTCCAATAGCCTAGGCAGTTGACCTGCGTTTTTCAGTATGTGTAAGAGAGTCAGTGATATTCTTCACTGGCATGATTTGAAGCAAGGTACTCTAAATATTTTTCAAAAAAAGTAAAGAAACAATGAAAAATTAAGTTGGTTATGATCGAGTGTGTATTTTTGTTACAATTTTGAGTAATTAGCCACAGACAGTGTAAAAAGATCAAATTCTATTAATTTTGGACTTTTAATTTTATATTAGGGGAAGGGGTTGTTTATAGGACTCTTAAGAATGGCACTGAGTTCTACATAAACAAGACAGTCCTCCCAGCTTTTTTCTATTTTTAGTCATTCCACCTGAAACAAATATATTACCATCATTTCAAAATTACTTCAGTAACAATGTTTGCTTTTGATCTGATAGCCTAAGATCAGTCCAAAATTAGTATCAGCCTTTTTCATTTCATTTTTTTGAAATCAAGCCAATAGCAGTAGCTTAAATACTGCAGTTACTCTTGGAATGAAATTAGTTTGCACTTCAGAAAATAAAGTCCCTTTTGAGAAACATGCCTTTTTCCTCTCTTGGAGTGTTAGCACAGCGGCTCGCCAAGAAAGCAACCCAAGAGGTTTCCAAAATGTTGCCTTTTTAACAAGCAGTTGCAGACACTGATTGAATGCTGCCTAATTTGTTTCGATACTCAAAGGCTCTCCTTGGTTGCCAGAATAGGGAGCTTGAGCTCCGGTGAAGCTTCGGAAATTCTTGCTGTTCAGGCGGGTGTCAGTTATAGTTTCTGAAGCCGTTAAGTGGTAATAAATCGACTACAAATAAGATTTATAAGCTGCAGTGGGTCTTCCCCGTCAATGTGCTGGCACTGGGGCTGTCGGATGCTAGAGGGGTGTCCATCAGAGTCCTGTCACACCAAGGGAGAGGTACAGCAGGTAAAAGCCAAAGTTTTTGGAAGATACAATATCTTTATTGCTTTGAATTTACCTGTGCGGGTGGAGAGCTGTTGTATTAAAATGACCAGGCTCGGTCTCTGCCGGCTGTGATTTAGTGCAGAGTTAGATGCAGTTCAGCGTGCACGCTTCAGTTGGGTATTTCTGAAAATGTCTTCAAAGGCTTTTATGAGCAGTAAAGGACTAAAAGCCAGCCAGAAAGGACTGCAAGGTGAAACTCAGCATTTTCTTGCCCAGTCAAACAAGAAGTATTACCCTTTTAAGATTTGAGGGAACAGCGTTTAGTAACAGCTACATAAAAGCATATGTTGTCTGCAAGGTATAGATAGGTGCCTAACATTTTCAAAGTGCTCTACAAACTGTCCCTTTTTTGTGCTGGACTGTGACTGTAATTCATGTAAAACATGTCCTAATGAGAATCTCTTTCCCCGAGAAATGCTAAGGCTGTTTTATTCTGAAATTGTGAACTGCCTTGTAGACAGAAGAATTACATTTTATTGCATATATTCCTCTGTGCCCTTTGAATGCTTCCATATTTTATGTATTTACTTTAGCTAGCGACAGCTGAAAATAAAACTAGATTTAATTTAAGGGGTCTGATGGATGAGCCCTAGCGAGTTTTGCTGGTGGCACATCGAAATGTTATTTCTCCTAGCAATGCTTCCTTTCTCTCTGCCGAGGTTACAGCCTGCGTCGGGGCAGCAGCAGACCAGGACACGGCCGTGATTCGGTGTCTGAGCTCGTGGTGCTGCTGGGAGCCGTGGCTTTGTACTGGGTGTCAGGCTGGAGGTGGAGGTGGCTCTGGGAGGGTACAGCTACCCCTTTGCTGGGCCAAAATGACTATGGCCAAATTGTTTGGCGTTGACCTCTCGGGGCCCTTCAGCTCAGATGCATGATGTAAATGTGGTGGCTGTCATACACAGAATTTTGGGTCCTTTCTCT
Source organism: Aviceda cuculoides (assembly GCA_035590195.1). NCBI lineage: Eukaryota > Metazoa > Chordata > Aves > Accipitriformes > Accipitridae > Aviceda > Aviceda cuculoides. The sequence goes on along the minus strand of JAVJGG010000027.1, from coordinate 5,374,557 downwards.
TCCTATTTTTTTTAAGTGATAATATTGCTATTAGATGGTGGGAAGCTGCAAGTTTATATTTTTACTTACTTAGGTTGCAATGGGGAGCATTAAAAGGCTTGGGTAAGGCAGGTCAGTATAGTCCATTTGGTGTTAGTTTCTATCTGCTGAAATTACGGGGCAGGAGTTCCTCCACCAAGGCACAATAGTTCATGCTAAGGATGAAGTTTTTGTGTTAACTTTGAACCCCATCTTACAGAACAAGGTAAATAGAGCTGTTGTGCTGGTTTTTGTGGCGCTCCTGTTACCTCCCGAACCTCATTGCCCTGTCAATTTTTATCTGGACTTTATAGTGCAAGAAATGACTGAAGATTACTGATCTTTGTATCAGTGGGCCACGTAACACACGTAGTTCTTGTTTATCGGGAGGGAAGGTTTAATCTGTTTTTCATTTACAACCGAATTTTCAGTGACACAAGTTATAAGTCTGAAACTCTGACCTAGGTCTTTTCCAGCCTAAAAGTAGGTTTGTAGATTGAGCAGCCAAAGTGGGTTTGCAGGAGAGGGTGGAAGGACAAAAGAGGAAACCTGGTAGGGTCAGCTACGTAGGCTGGTCCAAGGTTGGTTTTGCAGCGAGCTCCGAGTTTAGTTCGGGAAGGGCTTTCTTTCCGTAACCAGCTAAACGCGTGAAAACATCATTCTGGGGGTTTGTTGTTGTTGTTGTTTTGCAGGTCAACAGCTTTGACATCAGCAACGTGTCTCACAACCACGCTCGAGCCGTGCTTTCGCAGCCGTGCTCGGTGCTGCACCTCACCGTGCTGAGGGAGCGGCGGTTCGGCAGCCGCACGCACAACCCCCCCGACGGCGGCGGCTCCCTGCGGGAAGACAGCTTTCAGGTGACGCTGCACAAACGCGACTCGGGCGAGCAGCTTGGCATTAAGCTTGTACGCAGAACGGACGAGCCGGGAGTTTTTATTCTCGACCTCTTGGAAGGGGGGTTGGCCGCTCAAGACGGCAGGCTCTGCAGCAACGACCGTGTACTTGCAATTAATGGACATGACCTGAAGCACGGGACACCTGAGCTTGCTGCTCAGGTTATACAGGTAATTTCCATTCCCTACCTGAGTCCTTATGGCAGCTTTATTTCTTGGGCAAAGTCTTGGGTAGAGTCTGTTCCGGACAGAACAGCTTGTGTAACACCTAAAAGCCTGCAGCGATGCAATTTGCTGTGATTTATGTTCTGGAAATCATAGTGCAAAACAGGGTCTGCTTTGGCACCTGGCAGATAAACTTCACCTCTTCAGAAGTGAAAAGTGCGTTAGTCTTCCCTGGCATTCACCCTGAAGCTTAGAAGACTGCTTATGTGAGCAAGGAGAGTACCACGTAGCTATCACTTAGCAGAAAAAAAATGAGTATTATATTTATGTATGTACTGTAGTTTTAATCTCTCAGTAAGCTCTATGAAAGTGGGCTTTGTTTTGTGTTGATTTGCCTGTGCATGGAATTGGGGTTAAAACAGGAAAGTAATTTTTCAGACTTCGTATACTCAACAGATAGCCGCTGGGAAGGAAAAAAAATAGGTCTTCCGTGAGTCCCATGCAGTAAAACTCATTTTCTGAGTGTTCAAGAAAGAGCTATTCCCAATGTCTGGCTCTGCTCTGGACACAGATATTACCCAAAGCTCGATGCAGTGTGACATATGACCCTTCCCTGTTCCCACAGGAAAACCTTTACTCTGTGCCTTTCTCCCAGTCTGTAAGGAAACAGCTGCAGCACATTGCTGCTTCCTGCTGATGGGATGTTGGTGAAAATTGCTCTGGTTTTAGGAAAGTTGGAGTAGACCAGTAGTAGGTTCTTGCAGTCTAGTGCAGTTATCTTTGCTTAACCCAGCACCACATAGAGAACTCTGATAAAAACGAGTAGTAAATATTTGTTTCAGGAATCATTTCAAGAGCTTCCCTTGCAGTTAAAGGAAAGTAGCAACGATCTTGGGAATTGAAATTTCAGTTTCCCAGTCTTTGGATACAGTGAAGTGGTCAGAATTTTACAGTTTTACCTCTATCTATTGAGGTGTGGTTTTGCGGCGATACAAAGAGTTGATGTTTTATTTAACATCCGGTAACCGAGTCTCCTGATATTCCCCAAACTCCAGAATTTGGTGGTCTGTTCATATATAACATCTTTCTTGGAAGTCTCTTTGGGAAGTACCAGCAGTGTTCAGAGCTTTGACCAAGATCTGCAGACCCTGGACCCATCACATGGGCATTTCTTTCTTTTACTGCTACACATTGCAGTTCACAGAGGCTGCAGATGGAATTGGGTGATTTTTAGTGTTCGAAGCTTCATAACACAAAGTGAGAAACGGTCCTTTTGGCAAAGGATTTCCACCTGATGTAAATGTAATATCAGAAACAAAGGAAGAGTGTTAATAACCCCTCCGTTCTGGGGGAATTACAGCAAGAAGCAAGTGAGGGACAGTGCAGTCTAAGCAGTTTGTGGCACCCCCAGGAACTGGAAAACAAGTTCTGCTGTTGTCTTGCTTCATATTTCATCATACATTTTTTCCTCCCTCTCTGCTAACAATATCCTAACAACTTCATTCCTGTGGTTTATATATTCAACAGGCTAGTGGGGAGAGAGTGAATTTGATCATCTCTAGACCCCTGAAGTCACAGACGGTCAGTATTATCCGAGACACCGGGACTCACAACAGCAACCCACACCAACACCAGTCCCAGCAGCTGTTTCACAGCAGACCTAACTCACATAAGGTTGGTGTTTCTCCTTCTAAGAGGTATAAATACCATTTTACTCATGTGATGGTCTAAGTGTGTGGGAGGGCAAGACTGGAAGAAAGGGTGATACCTTTTTTACCTACTTCAAAAAAAAAAAAAAAAAAAAAAAAGAAATAAAGAAAAAAAAGGGTGCCAACTTCCAAGTAATCAAGTCCTGCATCATGTCTGGAGTGGGAACAAAAGATATGCAACAGCTTTTCAGTATTTTCTTGGATTTGCTGACTACAATAAAAGAAGCAAGTTCTCTCATCTCATACAGCTGTAGTTGTTAGACCTTGTCTAAGACAGTGACTCATGTGTTACTGCTGCATAGGTGAGCTGTCTTTCAAGCACGTAATTTTTTTGTTGCCGCTGTGCTGGCTGCAACCAGCAAGGACAGGAGCTGTGGTGCACACCATCCAGCGTATAAAGAGCATGTTGGAGGGATGTGTCATCTCCTCCATGAGCCAGCAGTGCTGGCTGCAAGACTGCTGAGTTCTGCAGCATCAAGCAGGGAGAGAAGGGCAGAATGAAGAGACTTACATGAAGCTAGTGTCAAATTATCTGGAAGACCTGCAGAAATAAAGCCTTTGCTTGAGATGTTCTTGTAGTTAGAAAAATATGACTTCTCACTGTGGAGAAGTTGATTTTGTGAAATAATTGGCACGTTGACCATGTCAACCAAGCCACCTTGCCTCCTGTCCACTCTGTTGGCATCACTGTTTAACGTCAGAGTTCTGCTGGGAGGATTTACATGTGTTGATAGTATTTTCTTTTAAAAGTTTGGGTAATTTCAGGAAAGAACAATTGAGGCTTTAGGAAGCTTGTTTTCCTCCTGAGGGACAAAGGTGAGGTTCCTGAATACAGTAAGTGACCGTTAGTACTTGCCACAATTTTAGGGCCTATCAACACAATGATATCAGAGCTTGAACCCACTTTGCATCTGCCAGCATGGGTTGTGTTCATATCACAGTTCCAGAGCTGGTCCACTGGCTGAGCTGATTTCTCTCACTTATCAGTGCCATCCCTGGGCTCTTTCAGAGTGGGAAGCCCCATGTAACCACAAGTGGACATTTCCCGTGTTTCATACCATTTATCTTTGCCTCTCTCTCATTAACCTGCAGTTGGCTTAGAAGTCTTGTGGCTTAAAAAATGTTTATATAATTGCATGGCACCAGCCAGTTAGTCCTAAAGCCTGAAGACTTAAGAAGGAGCTGTCTTTATAAACTATGGTATGTATACGTATAGCTACATATGTGATTAACATGTATATACGAGGAACAGAGTCAGTCAGAGGGAGCATGTGGCATTGGAAGTCAAAGAAAGCAGTGTTGCCATTTCCAAGAGAAGGCAGGGGAATAAATAAGTGTTTGTAGCTGGAAGAATCTCCCAGGCTATTTCTTCTGTTATTTTGGATTCCTTGCAAATACTCTGTTGATTTAGGAAGCTACTACAGGTGTATGTGCTGTGGTTTGAATGTGTCACTAAATATCCTGAAGAGAAAGGGCTGCAGCAAATAAAATATGCTTTGATTCAGGTTTAGATCCTTTTGATGGGGCAAAACTAAGTACAGGCTAAACTTTGTAATTCAGGTGTTAGAGAATGAAATACAGGATCTCTTCTTGCTTCAAGTTTGGGTCTTTGTTGTCATCATTAGGGAGTCTGCCCAAGGCACCCATTACCAGCCTATGGCATTGATTGGCCTTAGCTACTTGGTGCTCTGGGAGATTCTGCGTACCAGCTGTGAAAGAAAACATGATGTAGAAGGGCTTTAAACGGTCTCTCTTTGTCATCATGAAAACAGATGTGTCTTCATTTCTCAGGAGCATCTTTATAGTTCTGGGCCATATTCTACTGTCTAATGGGGTAGTGCTGATGTTCACCAAGACAGCAAAAGATCTGTTTCTGGTTTGCGTCCACTCTTTTGACCATATGGTTTTGTAGTGCAGTCCTAAAATTTAGCCTATTCCAGTGTAGGATGATAAGAAAAACTGGGGTGAGATTTTCAACATGAGCCTTTATAAACTTTCTGTCTGTATTTAAGTATCTACATGAGTGGCTTTTTTCGGTTTTGTTTTGTTTTGGGTTTTTTTCCTGACCTGGAGGAAATCCAGCTGAAGCTGATTTGCACTACTTAGTCCTTTTAAGCCATTCTGTTAAAGTGCCAAAGTATACCTCTGGGGTGTATTTAGTTGTGTTTTGTTCTTTTTTTTTTTTTTTTTTTTAAGTTTTAACAATGTTATTTATCCTTGTCAAACAGGATCTCTCCCAGTGTGTTACATGCCAAGAAAAGCACATTACTGTGAAAAAAGAGCCACATGAATCTCTGGGAATGACAGTGGCAGGAGGCAGAGGCAGCAAAAGTGGCGAACTGCCCATCTTCGTGACAAGCGTACAGCCTCACGGGTGTCTGGCAAGAGACGGCAGGATTAAACGAGGTGGGGCTTGGCTTTCCTGGTGGCACGGGTGGCCTCTGGTTGCTGTTCGATGATGTGCTGGTTTGGGCTGGGACAGAGTTAATTTCCTTCACAGTAGCTGGTATGGGGCTGTGTTTTGGATTTGTGCTGGAAACAGTGTTGATAATTCAGGGATGTTCTCCCTATTGCTGAGCAGTGCCTACCCAGAGCCAAGGGCTCTTCTGCTTCTCCCCCCACCCCACCAGCGAGCAGGCTGGGGGGGCACAAGGAGTTGTGGGGGTACACAGCTGGGACAGCTGACCCCGACTGACCACAGGGATATTCCAGACCATAGGACATCATGCTCAGTATATGAAACTGGGAGAAGAAGAAGGAAGGGGGGGATGCTCGGGGTGATGGAGTTTGTCTTCCCAAGTCCCCGTTAGGCGTGATGGAGCCCGGCTGTCCCGGAGATGTTGAACACCTGCCTGCCCGTGGGAAGTGGGGAATGAATTCCTTGGTTTGCTTTGCTTGCGTGTGCGGCTTTTGCTTTCCTTGTTAAACTCAGCCCGTGAGTTTTCTCACTTACCTTTCCGATTCTCTCCCCCATCCCACTGGGGGTCATGAGGAAGCGGCTGTGCGGTGCTTGGTTGCTGGCTGGGGTTAAACCACAACACCTTGGTAGCTGCTTGATGATAGCACCTTCACTACGAGGTTGCACTGCTTTTTGGTAGTTTTTTTAAAATTTTCCTGTCAATGGGAACAGCTGTAGCACAGGGACATTGTGGCATTGGCACTTAATGGCATTCAGGCTCCAATCCCTCCTACACCAGCGTCAGGATCCCCATCTTTTTGCTGGGCTAACAGATGGCTCTGCAGAAGACTGGGGTAAGTAATGATCTGCAGAGGTTGCTGCTGGAGTGAAAACAGTGTTTTACACATGTCAGGCTGGGGCTCTGGACAAAGCAGAGGTGATTTTTATCCTGGCGTTATAGCAGGCAGAATGGATGCAAAATTACAGTGCCTGAGAAAAACAGCAAAAAAACCTGGGGGGAGGTTTACTGGCTGTTTGCTGCTCTTTAGTTAAAAATAGTATGATTAGGTTCTAGGAATGATTTCAGAAAGGCAGAAGTTTGGAGCAAGAGGTAATATCTTTTATTAGAGAAACAGATATCGCTGGAAAAAATGGCCAAGCTTTTCTCACAGCTTCATTACTGCTGTACCATGATTCAGTTATTAATAAATATATTCTTACAATTTGAAAGGGGTCTGTTCAAGGCCCTCTGGAAATTGATTTGAATTGTGCCATTACTTCTGATGGTGGTTGCTGCCTTATAAATATACTCAGCAATGACATTAGCCTTGCTCTTTAATTGAGGACTGACTTCTTTCAGCAGGAAGGTGTTTCATGGCTGATTATATATGTTCCTTTGCACCAAATGACACCTGCTGTCATAATAGCTTCCATTTTTATTGCAATATAATACAAATTATCTCAAAAGGCTTCATAAATTACTGAAAGATTTACAGAGGGAACAAGATATTTTAAAACCTTATGTATGAAGTCTGTTTTTCTGTCTTCTTTTAGAAAGTACTTTTTTATTATTTAATTTTTCACCTTGAAATTAACGGGAATATTAAAGCTTTTTTTTTTGTTTATTGCAGGAAACCACTGAATAATGAACTAACAGACATTGGGTGGCTTCTTTGCTTCCCAGCAATGGAAAGGATGCAATCCTAAATACTTGGAGAAAAGAGAGAGGCCCCCCACCCCCTTCACTCTGCAAGTACAAATTCCAAAGAAGTGAAAAAAGAAATTAGTTCAGTAAAAAATACCTCCTCATTTAGTCTGACCACCTTTCACTTGCTTGGTCTCTTCATTTTCTCACTTTTTCATGGAGCTTTCCAGATTGTACAAGGCTTTGATTTCCCTAGAAAAAGTGAGAAAACCTTTTTGCCTCCCTTATGACTTTAATAATAAATCTGTCATACTCTGCCTGATGCATCATGAAGAAATGAAAAAAAAAAAAAAATTACAACTCGTTCAGCAGATATTGGCAGCACTGGCATGAATTCAATTTGCCCATGGGTGGACAACTGAGTAACATAAAAGCAGAGTTTATATATGCTCCTGACAATAGCTGAAGGCTCTCCTGGCATAGCCTGAAGGTTCATGACCCATAAATATTTCTCTCCTGGCAATTGCAATCTCAGCCTCCTCCTACAGCAGAACTTGTAAAAGCTGTAGACAGTCTATTGCTCTCCTGGGACTTTGAGGCTCCCCTTGCAGATTTTATGAGTATCAATCACAGGCATTATCTCGTAAGACTTACAGGTTACCAGCTGGTCTGGTGTGTAAAAGCACTGCTTGCAGTGCTGGAGACTGTAAATGCCACGAATTTTAACTATTTCTGTTTATGGGATATGTACAAAAATTACATTTTCATTCTTTAGAACTCAAAGTTTCTGTTAATAGAGCAAAGATCCTATCTGAGTGTGACCAGGCACATGTGAAAACCAGATTTTACCTGGGGAAACAACCCAACAGTTGTTTTCACAATGCTTCAGACCCCTTAGAGAGGTTTCTGATAGAGCTGACAGTGTTCTCGGGACTCTGGGAGGTGATCAGACACATGCTCCTGGCAAGACATGGCTTCCCTTAGTAGTACAGGCACCAACACCCCGGTTTAATGGAAAAAGACAATGTAAAGAAAACCCGGCTTTTTTGTAGATCAACCCATTAATTTCAGATTAGTTGGTAGACCTTTTTAAACACCCATCTGTCAGAAAGGGAACAAACCCTTCAATATGGAGAGCTTGCTATTCCACGTTTTTTGGTGTCTTTCTTTTTGGGTCTGTTCCTTGCATTTGGTCTTGGCAGATTGAGGCTGCAGAGACATCTGTGACTTCAGTGTATTTATACATAGGAAATAAAAGTCTTTGAGCTCAATTTCTCCATATGCCTCTTCCAGTTTTCTATTATTAGAAGGCAAACATCTTGGATGGGTTGCCAGTTAGCTATATGCAGGGCTGCCAATTGTCCCTATTTCATATTCTAAATTGCAGATATTTTCAGGCTCATCTTTTGGTATCTTTAGTATCTGCCTGGTGACTCCCCCCCCCTCATTATTTCACTATTGGCTTATATGAATGAGTCATTAAATTTGATAAAACACATGGAGAGTGTTTCTGAGTAGGTCTCTGATTCACCTCCTGTCCTAGCTCCTTTCAAGGGAAGACTAAGAACATTTTCATGCTCCTGACATTAGAAACTGTGGCTCCTTCCTATGTTTGCCAGAAAAATAAATGAGATGCTGGTGTCCCTCCCACCCTCCACACCCAAAAGTAATGTTCTGCCCCTGTATGTGCAAAGAGGAAAATGAGAATTTGTGGCAGGGTAATCTGGCACCTGGGGAGACTTTCACAATTCATACCTCCTGTTCTTATGCAAACCCAGCCTTGTCCTCTCATTCCCTTGCAGAAGAGAAGGCACTATGTAGCCACAGGACCAACATTCCCCAAAAGGAAAAGCAACCAAATACCAGTAATTTAAAATATACATGAAAATTTTATGGAAAATAATAAACTCGGGTGTGTCTACTGCCTCATCAGCAAGACCATAGAGCTTAACTGGGAGAATGAGGACACTGTCCCAGCTCTTGCCTTCGCCTTTATGTTCTCTGAAGACTGAACCCACACAGGAAAGCATGATGAGGAATATACCACTTGATTTTCCTCAGATCAAGTGCCATCAGGCCCATGACAGAAACAGCGGTCCCTCAGCGGCAGGATGAATGTGCCACGTGCTGAAAATGTACCAAGAGTGTCACCCAACACGTGCCATGCACAAGTGCTGTAAGACCCTTCTATTAAAATGATCCCTTTAAAACCGGGCAGGGTTTCAAAGCTCCTCTGTATCTGGCTTAGATTCAGCTCACACGCTGGGAGGCTGAGCTCTCAGGATGCCCTGGGCTTGCTCTCCCCATGCTGCAGGACAGCACGGCCAGGCACCAGACAAAACCCAGGTGTGGGGATGCTGCAGACCACCGCTCTCCTCCCCGTCCCCACCAGAGGTGTCTGGCAGGGCTTGGATGAGGGTTAAGTGATCTTCCCCCCTCAGAGAGGGCATCTCCTCCCTGAGGTCATAAATCACCGTCTTGCAGTGACACTTATGCACGGAAAATGCACTGCTTGTGGGTTTAGATGGTAAATACTGATTCTGTGATAACTGTGCTACAAGAATGCTTGAAGGAACAATTTGAGACACAGATTGTCCCTGTGGCAGGTGCTGTGGGATCTCACCATACCCAGGGGGCTCGTGGGGTAAAACAGGCAGCAAAGGGGGAACGGTATCATTTCCGTTCTAACAGTATTGCTAATATGTACCATCTTGCCCAAGGTCACCTGGGAAATTAAAAAGCATTGATGGATTAAAAAAAGGCAATGAGCTGATTTTGTGATGAAAATGTTTGCTCTCTGGAGCTAGATGCCATTGAGACCTTCCAACCTTCAGTGCCAGTTGTGCTCCGGCTTTGCCTCTGTATCTCTGCATCAGAGTCTCCATCTTGTTTCTCAGTTTAAAATGTTGGCTGATCCACTCCTTTTACTTCCAGCATAAATCTGATGATAGGAAATTATGCATCAAGCTCATTAGAAGCATTCTCATTTCCTCCAGGATGCCTAGGGGATGTCCCAGCAGGAGGAGAGAGTTTTCTGCAGAGACACATGGAAAGGGGGAGAGATTGCCAGGAAAAAGCATCCATAAAATAAACACAAGGCTAAACCAGGTGCTGAGCTGGATGTGGCTAATCAGAGAAGGTGGTTGCAAAATGGGTGGATGTGGCTCAGACACTCTGGAGCTCCTTGCTGGGGTACCAAAAGCAGCTCCGACCCTGTGGTATTCCATACTTGCATGTCCCTGGGGCCACTGGCGGTGTGAAATGCAGAGCTATGGGGCGCTGGCCCCAGGCTGCTTCTGAAACATGAGATACTGTGTACTGCCTACAGCAGGTTACTGACTGCTCCTGAAAATCTCTAAAGAAATGGCTGGTTTAAAAAAAAAAAAAAAAAAAAATCATTGAACGTCTGAAATCCTTGTGTTTTGAATCTGACTCCATGAGAATATTGCCAATGGCTCCTGACTTGTAGAGGGTTTATGCAGTGCTTTGGGCCCAGGACCAGTGCTTGGACGTGGTGGTTCTGCAGCGCTCTTTCCTTTCCTTTGCAGTGCTATGTCCATAGCCTTTTGCATATCTTAATGCAAATATGAACGTAGCACTGAGTTGCGCAAAGCCTCGTTTCAGCTGTTTTCCTTTAGCCTTGAAATATAAGCAGACAATTATTCTGATAGTTAAGACTGAGCTGATACAGCAGGAGCAGATGTGATGCTCTTTCACAGTGCTGTTATGTATGCTGAGCCCTGGACAATGAAGAGGGGGGTGGACTTTGTGGTCTGCAGAAGACCAGATGTCCCTGGATTCCCGTGTAAGGGCTCCTCCACTGATCAGTGTTAGACTTGCCCTGAATGTGTGTCCCCTTCAGGTCTAGGGTAGTGCCAGGCATAGCCTGTGCCTCTCGGTCCTTCTGCATGTGCTTTGGGCTATTAACCTTTGCATGGAAGTCCAGCATGTCAAGACTTGCCACATTTGATGCTTGACTGGGCCACCTGTGCAGGCCAGGCAACGTGTGTGCCACAGCTTATCTGCGAGGCGTTCAGATGTTCTCCATCACATCTTTTACTGTCAAATGTCACTTCCCTTGGCTCTTCAGGTGTCACACCTGTGGAAGCCTGGGTGACTTGACCTGCAACCAAACCGAGCTGTTATTGACCAGCAGATTCAAAAGTTATCATGGTGTGCACACCGATATGCTCCTCGTGGCCGGCCAGAGCCAGCCTAGCACATCTGAACAGCTCAGGAGAAGGGAGGTGGAGGGAGGGATGTATGGGGAAAGGTGCCAACAGTAATGTGATTTGGGGCTTGGGGCAAGAGGAGAAGCTTGCCACACGGTGGGGATGCACGGTGGGGAGGATGGAGGATGTCGTGACCATGTGAGTGATAGATGCCCTGAGGGCGAGCCAGGTTTATCAGACTGGGAAGCTGTAGGTGACAGAACAGAAATCCAAGGGAAACCTGGCTTTTTGGGTTCTGCTGTGCAGGGAAGTGCTGAAAAGTCCAATATGCCAGAAAAGCCTGCCCAGATTACAATGATAATGCAGATAATTAATACAAGTCCTTACCTACTAATAGTGCTTAATAATGAAAATTTCTTACTGTGTGTACTAATAGCATCTAATAGTAGTAAATTAATAACATCTGGGGTTTTAATAGCAGACTATGGACATCTGATCTATAATCTGAAAATAGCTCATACCCTACTGCTGTGGAACATCTACTGTCCACACATGTCAGAGAGTGAGCGGAAGATATTTGTTTTTTAGTTCTTTATCCTTGCTGGAGGCGTGGGCAAACACAATGAGCTTCCTAACACATTTAGCAGCAGCCACATGGTATAATGGACCAAGGCCACGTATCCTGTAAAGTAGAACAATTTAAATGAAAAAAGGGTGGAAAAATACCAGCGAAACAAGCAAATGTGCCATGTTTTGGTCTGCTGAGGAGGGACATACTCCAGAAATGGCTTATCAAGCTTTTCTCTTTTCTCTCAGGATCTTTGTGCTTGTCCTTTGCTCAGGTGCTAATACACTTGGCTGCAGAAGAAAGCACATGTCCTAAGCTTCATTTTTTTACATTACTTTTGCAGTGCAAGAAGCAGAGGCTTCCTTTGGTGTGGCACTGGAGGGTCTCTGCCTCTGCACAGTGCTGGTGGGCTCCCGTCTGCAGGACATGACTTGACCAGTTCTTCTCTGGGTCGTGGCTGGATTCTCCTCCTCAGCTGATGTCACCCAATTTCATCACAGTCCATAGCCACATGCAAGGGGTCTGTGGGGTGTGATGTCTGTGGGACACCAGGACCGAGGCCCAGCTAGACCGTGGGGAGTGCCCTCAAACCCTCTGGCTGTTTCTAGGGGAAAAATTGCTCCACAGCTCTGGCCTGCCTCTGTAGCCCCATCCTTCCTATGGAAACCATGGCGGGGGCGGGGTGGGGTGGTGGTGGATTGGCTTGGCTGGATAAGGGCCATTTTGTAATGGAGGGATTAGCAAGACCTGGCAGACTTGGAACGTTTCTGATCTCCTAGTTTAGAAATAGCACAGAGACGTCCAGCACTCTTTCCCCTGGTTTAGGAAATAGGACTCAGTAAAAGACACTGCTGAGCTGGTTTTGAGGTGATGCAGCTCCAACTGGAGCTAGGATGAAAGCCTGCTCTGCATCCCTTCAGAGACTGGGCTTCCCCTGGTGCAGATGTGCTTTCTGCTGCTGCTGGCCACCATCAGGGAAACTTCCTGAGATGACCAGGGCTACGGTAATGCTACCTGCCAGACACGATGCTCTCAGGATAGATATTGAAATAATCCAAACTTGCACACTTTTTTTCTCAGCCATCTTCAGTACAGGTCCAAAGATCTGCTGTGTTGCAGGGTGACCCCCAGGCCAACTCTTCTGCACCGGTATAACCTGGAGAAGTCAGGCAGACACAGCCATCAGCAGCCCAGCACCTATCTCAAGCAGAAGCCACAGGTTCACTTTGCTTCTTAAGCGTCTCTGGATCTGTAGCCACTGCTTTAGGTGAGTTACCAGCTGGGACAAGATGCACAATAAAATATTTCCCAGCTATGGCATGCCACTATTATACTATCTGTACTGGTCAGTAATTGTGACTAATGCCTTGCTCATAGAAGGTACATTCAAGATTTGCAGCAAGAAACAAAAGGTAATGGTCCAATAAAAGCTCTGTGGCCAAATCTGCAATGCATGTAAGGATGTGTTAGTGTATCATATACAATTTTCCACTTTTCTTGGGCAGGGGAGAGACCTTCCTTAAGCCAGTTTAAAGTTGTAATAGGCTGAAAATCAGATAACTTGCTTTGCAGTATGTGGGATCAGTAGAGGAATAAAAGTTATAATGACCTTGAAAGAAAACACTGGCTTCTGTCAGCTAGGTCAGGCAGTACAGTAGCATACCAGAAATAATCAAGAGACTCATTCTCCAGCTAATTAAAGACTTGAAAATATAATTTCATGTTGTGATTGTTTGCAATTAGTCACAGATGCTACTGATCACTGGCTGTGCCATTATATTTCCATGAATATATAAAGAAATGCATTTTAAAGTAAAATCAGCCAAAGGCCTAGAATTTAAGGTTAGATTTGAGAAAATTCCAGCTTCCTTTTATCAAGAACTGTTAACTAAAGAAAATTATTGTGAATTTCTTTAGTATAACGTTACATATGCATATGTTTTACGGTTTATACACTGCTAAATGCAGATATCCTCAATGTAGCTTTAGGCTTCCTTAGTAGTAAGCAGGGAGAAATAGACAACTTGCCTGATCACCTTCAGATATCTGTCTTGGGAGAAAATTAATCACACTACCAAAAAAAAAAAATCACAATTTCTCTTCATTTCTCTGCACATAGGGAGCCTGGTGAGACTCTCTCAAAGGTAAGTGAGATGTATCTGGTGAAGTACATGGTCATCATGGTTCAAATTTGGTGGAATTCCCAATCCTGATTTAGACCACTGGAGAAATCTCCAGCAGTCATGTTTTATGGACAGTCTAACACCTATGGGAGCAAGTGGAGTACAGCTTCTTACAGGGCTTGGGCATGTGATGGGCATTAAGTTGCTCAAATTGACCTGCTCTTGAGGGCACCAAGGCAGAACAGCAAGACCGCAGTGAAGCGTGCTGCTACAAACAAAAAAAATCACCTGGGCGGTACATACATTTACATGGGGAGTCACCTCACCCAACTTGGAGTCTAAGTCCGTTGCCTAAGTCTAAGCTAGTCACGCCAATGGATTTCTAAAGCCAGTGAAGAACATGCACTTCCAGGAGGGATTGGTTTTATCCCAAGAGAAGTGGGAAGAGACTCTGTTGGCAATGCCTATTGGTCTCCATTAGGCATGCCGAGGCAGCGCAGGGCCAGCGTCCAGGTGAAGCAATTCAGATATTTGCAGGTAAGTTGGCAACTTCACGAAAATTTTGAACATACAGTTTCGAGAGTAAGATCCTAAAATAATCCCTCGTCCTGAGTCCAACCCCTTCTCCTTCTAGCTAATGAGGTAGCTTAACAGGAGTAAGGTAGAGGAGACGAATCTCCTGGTTGAATGGGAGCCTGACCACGTAACAGCATGGTCCGATTGGCATTTCCTTGACTTTCCCATCCTCTCTTGTTGGCAGGCTATGGCCAGCCCTCACGCTCTGGGTGCTGCTGCACATCGGCGGCAGGAAAAGGCACTGCTGATAAACATGCTTTCTGGGGGGCAGTGAGCACATTTCTTTTTATTCTTAAAACGAAGAAAGATGTTATGGATAAAGTATTTCACTACAAAGTTCCCTGACTAATAAAATTTCATCCCCAAGCTTACGAACACACGCCCCTGCAGAACTGACTTGGCACGGAAAATCAGTAGTGACAACTGTAATATTAGATCACTGTTGCAGGGGACAAACCCCTCCACCTGGAGGTGAAAGACTGGATGGTCTCAATGGGTTTTTCATCACTAACTTTTCAGATTGATTGTACAACATATCTCTAGACACTGGTTTGCCATTGTTACTCAACGTTATAGAATGAACTGTATTTGCATTTAGGTCTTTCGATTTAAAGAAGTAGATAGGTATACAAAAGAATGAAGTAGGATTCATAGCAGCTGTATATCCTACATATGAATTAAGGGCCCTTTTCTATCCTTTCACCTCCCCCCCACCCCAAATCCCCATGAATCTGGAGAGTCTGGTAGTCTACCTTTAAATTTAAAAGAAAAAAAAAAAAAAAGAGACACCATTTTCTTTATTTTCTGAATTTTTACATCAAGGATTACTCATCTCAACTTTATTTAAAAGAAGTTATCTATGTTCTGTGGGCTTCCATCAAGTTGTTAATGTGACATTCACCTGAATAAAATGTATCTCTTCTAACATTATTGACGTGGCAGACCTTAGGGAGAAACTTCATTATCCTCCCTGCACCAGCCAAGTGGATGTTTTTCCCTTGCGCTGATTGTGCTGATATTTTCCAGTAGTAGTTTTCTAGATTAATGGCGGTGTCTTGGATGCAGAGGGACTCCTGGAGCAGGGTTATATTAATGAATGATATCACAGGTAGTGCTTAAAAGCCTTCAGGAGACAAATTGTTGGAAGCAACCAGAACAAATTGAGTGTCCTGAAGAGTAACGTTTCTGTGGGCTCTGACTGTTGGTCTGAGGAAATAGCGTGGGAGATCTGGGACACAAGCAAATATCTTGCTCCTGGTCATATTTTCCTTCAGGCTGAAAATATCAGAGCACAGTGCTAACGCAGTGCTTCTGCTTCTGGCCCACCAGCTAGTTTGGGCAGGGTCAATGCCAGTGTCTGCCCACCTCACCCCATTACACGCTACCACATAACCACGGACCTGTACTCACTCCCCAGCAGCGACAGAGGTTTTAGATGTTTCTGGTCCTTCCACGACCGCTGCTGCTGCTGCGTTGGTGGGATGGGGCCTGGGGGTTATTCCTCAGGATGCTGGTCTCCAACCCGGTGGCTTTGTCTGGGCTGCTGCACGCAGCAGTGCGAATCCTCAGCAGTGAGGAGGCTGCGGTGCCCGACGAGGAAGCTGTGCGGTCCCTGGCTGCCGTGGCCACCTTCCAGACGTGCCTGTGGCCACCCCCCATCTCGAGGAGGTCACACATCACACCACCCTCATGAGCTCACAGTGGAAAGGGGAAGCAGTGAAGGGGAAATGCTCCACGAGGGTGTGATGCTCTTCCGGACCTCCAGCACGAGCCCACCACCCCCTGCTAGTCCAAGAAGGTGCAAATGTTTGCATAAACACTAAGGATCATGACTTGTATGTTTGCAAAAATATTTGTTACCATACTTGCACGATCGCCAACATTTTGGAAAGAATCTGCTTTGCGGACCGGCTTCATTCCATCCTTGCCAAGCTTGCATGGCCTGTTGGTTGCAGCCTGGGGGCAAAATGTGGGTCATTGGCCAGGATAAGCGAGTGTCCATTTGTGGGTCTAACGAGAGGCACGAGGCGATGGCTCCGATCCCGATTTGTCTGAGCCGTGAGCTGTCGGGACAGCCACCGTCCCACCCCGGGCATGGTCCGTGGTGCAGCAGAGAAGGGCTATGGTGGGGGAAGTGAGTAGGGGCAGATAGGGAGGGGAAAACACAGCGTAGTGGAGCAAGATGAAGAGCACTGGGGTATGTGGGGGGAATCACAGAAGGAAGAGGGGAGAAAAAGAAAATAGCCTGGGGGGAGCCATGGAGAGGAGGCAGAGGCAGATCCGGGACATGTGCAGGGCAATTAACCGAGCACAACATTGTTAAATCCGTGTCTTTAGTGCCTTCACCACTTTTGTGTGTTGTGCATCACTGCTGGACTCCGGGGATGGTACCAGTGGTGGTTTACTGTCCCAGAGGCCATTTTACTTTTTGACTTCCTCTCTTCTCCCTCCTGATTTTTAATAGGCCACCAAGTATCACTGTTGATTAATGGGGAAAATGGAAGGTGAAAAACCTTTATGGGCTATTAACCTTAACGAGGGCAATAACTAAGTGATAAGTCCATGCATGTTCCTATGCAGAAGTGAGTGCCTGAAAGCTGCTCAATATTTCACATGGCAGAGATGAACTCATGAACAATGTTAACATGAAATAGCTCCAACACAGCTGGTTCAGGAATAAATCTGCTCCCAGCAACATCCAGTACAGCCTCTCTAACCTGAACACACACTGACCGGTTGTAGGAGGAAAGATGAACCGGAGACCCTGACAGCTACTTAAGTAAAAATTGTCCTTGAGTGGTTAAAGCCCTTTGCTAAAAATGCCAGCCATTTGCAATTCATATAAACAACCAACTCTGAGGCATATTATTAGCAACATCCATATGCTATTCCGCATTACTGCGAGGACTCCTTGCTTAATAAGGGTCGAACAGCCACAGACGTTGGCATCATTTTAGTAATGCACAAAGCAATTTTATTTCTATTTGCTTGCATGTGTTAACAGATTTTGAAGATTTCCTGTAGCATTTGTGGCAAGAATTGTGACGTGTCATTAGAATAGAAACAAAACCCTGAAAAAAATCAGACTTTGCATTCCATGTGTGCTTCTATGAGCTCTGCTGGATTTTTTTAGACACATATAAAGGCAGGTTTTGCTTTTGTATTTACGCAGTTCTTGATTTCCATCAAAGTCATGAGTTTTATGTCCTACTGAAGACACGATCTAATTTACCCTGTAGGAAGGAGGAAAATACGAATATTCCCAAATTCTAGTTAGGAATCTGGTGTGGGAAGAACAAGCGACAGTGTAGCTGAAGGTTAGCACTCTTTGTCTATGAGCCATGTTCAGCGTTTCAGTTGGCTTGGAAACCCTGACCCATCCTCCCTGCTCTTACCCAGCTGCACGAGGGGTGCCTGGCCCCAGACACCCCATAAGCAATGGGGTGAGCCAGACATCTCCAGGGGAGGGTGGTGATGATGCAGCACAAGGCTACATTTCTACCCCCAAAACCAGGGTGCATCCTGTGCCTGCATCCGTGACCCCACAGTGCAGGGCCCTTTCTCAAGCCGCTAAGCCCCCATTCCCTCACCCAGACTTGAAAGGTCGGAGGCTGAATGCCTACCCTCTCCCACGTAGGTATGGGTGTCTAGTCATCTGTCTCTTCTCTGAAAGGCCGTCTTTCTGCAAGGAAATTTTGGGTTAATTTCCAGGGTTACGTGAGATGATGAGCAGTATAATCCGTGGTACATCCTGCTGTTTGATGAGCTTTCTACTCTAGGTAGTTAAATAAGTTTACTCTGTGTCATGAAATAAGTTAAATAGCTTATAACACCTTGTTAACTTTTTTCCAGTTCATGCATGGCACTCGGAAGGCATGACATGCTGTGCATGCGGAGGTCAGCTTAAAACCGATGAGAAATCTGAGTAAGGGTGAAAATGACACAAAGAAGATCACCCCTGTTACACATTTGTGCATCTGATCCCCTTGGGAGACTGTGTAACGTTGCCGACACGTCCCTAGGATTTTCTAAGCACAAGTTGTCCTGACCTCCCTCATAAATCTTGCAGCCTCTGTTCTTTTCAAGGTGCTCGCACGAGCCGGATACGCCTCGCTCCAGCAGTACACGAGCTGCTTTCCCGCACCATGGCCATCTGTTTCTTAATGATTATGTCTAGCCTGGGTTAATCTGCTCTTTTAGGGTATGTCACGATGCGAAAACCACAGTATGAACACCGGCTTCTCAAAGAGAGTTTCTTGGCTACTGTAGCTGATGGCCAGACCACGGAGTCCAGGCTAGTTGCCCGCTGGGAAACCCTGAGAGCTGGGTTTGAAGCTCCTTTTACACCCTACGCTGTGGGGACCTGCACTACTTTAGTTGTGCTAGGAGGGAAGAAATTGCTTTTTTCCCTACTCATCCTCCATTTGCAGATCCAGACCTCTTAGTGCTCTGAAACAAGACACTCCCCAGCTACTGAGTTTAGGGGAAAAAAATGATACCTAGTTGCCCAATTTGCTTTTACTTAGAAGTCCTTTTTTACCATCCTTCTTACCAGCTGTTGATAAATCATGATGGGATGGAAATGTATGTTGTCACTCCCCTGCTCAGGTGATTCCCTCTCCCATGGGGTAAATAGCACAGCTAGCAGTCGTGCTTCATCCTCATGCTGTCTTCCAAGATTTTCTTTAAAACCACCCACTTTGCAAGCCGCTGAGAAGCAGCTCATCCCCTCGACACAACCTGCATAGCACCAGGCGAGCAGGGACTGTGGAGTCATGCCTTAAATCAAGATGGTTTGCTTTCACATAAAATCTCACCAAACTGGAGCGCATAAACTAGAGCAAGCTCTTTTAAGGCCCAAATAGAGTTTGCTTTTGGGAAAACCTAGTGTAAGAAGAAGGTGAATTGGGCGAGCCCTGGGCAGAGCCAGGTCAGCACATTTAGGCAGTGTTGAGGGTCCCTATGCAGCCAGTAAAGACCATCCTCTCCTGTCTTTACATCCCAGCTCCAGGGCTCCGGTGTGAATTACACACTTCATAGCCATGGCTCCAGGTATTCCTGGATAAAGCAGCTTTGTTAACGAAAGTTTCAGCTCTTATTTATTTGCTTTGCTTTGATTAATTTTTCCTTTAAGTAGACAGAAAAATAGGATTTGTCCCCTGCATCCCTCCAGATCTACGCGATGGAGTGACCTGCGGCTGAACTGCTCAGCCCAGGCTCCTCCCATGGCTCAGGGAGGAGAAATGGCCACTTTTGGCATGTGGTTTGTCAGGTCAGTGTGGATTTCTGCTCTGGGACAGGATGAATCGCACACCATGGGCTCCACTGCCTGTGGAAGCGGCTTTGGGTGACCAGCTCAGATGTCATGTCCCCGTGGGACTGGAGGAGCCCTACGCACCATGTACCGTATCTGTCTTGTAAAGACAACTTCTGGTTTGCATTCCCAAAGGTGTTGGGGTTTGTTTGTTTGTTTGTTTGTTTGTTTGTTTTAAATTCTCTCCACTCTATCATAAACTGCTTGGTGAAATATTGGATTCAGATGTTGCAAACCCTCACGTAGCTGCCTCCTTAGTTGTACTGTTAACTTATGATGTTTGATTTTTCCAGGTATCTTAATTCTGACACTGAGAATGCCTAAACAACCCTCTTTTTACAGAAAAAAAATCTTAAAGGTTCTTTGTGACATTTGGATTTTTTTCCATGCAGATCATTTCTGTGGACATTCTTAGAGTTTAGTCCTATCAGTAAATGAAACAAACTACATTATCTTGTTTGTGGTTTATTATATTTGATTCTTGCATCTTTGGGGTCTAAAAATACCTGGTCCTGGAGTATAGCACAGTTCATGGAAGAACTGTAATACGTCAGTAATACACCCTGCACTTTCCAATCACCCTGGCATTTCAGCTACCAACCCCAGTGGGTGTTGAACTCCCCTTTGCTAAATCCCATGTGCGGGTTTAATAAACCACTTGGGATTACTTCAGAGAAGGCTGAAGAGAATTTGCTGCGCAGAGAGTTTTCCAAGCAAGAAGCATTCAAGCACGGTGCTCCAACTCCATTTGCATCTCTGCTTTTTAATGGAGAGCCCTATCGTGCCCTACACCATGCTGCTTGCCATCAGTGCCACTTCTTCTGGACATTTCTGCTCTCTGGTTAAGATCATCCTTATCTTACTTGTTGAGTTTTAGTCCGTTTCCCCCTTTAAAAGCGGAATACAGCAAAGTATACGAGACAACTTTTAAGAGAGCTTTTGCTACATCTAGTGGCAGAGCCCTTGAAGTGCCTGAAAAAAAGGCAGTTTAGCAAAAAGCCAGTCTCGGTTTAAAACTCTTGCTGTAATGAAACCTGATGTGCTTTCATATCGCTGTCTGTTTACCTTTGTCTTTCACCACAAAGCTCTAATATTATTGCCTGCTATGGCTTTTCTCGACTCCGGCTGCTGTCTGAGACAGTGCTGGTCTGGACTAGCTGAGAATTTGATTCAGACTGAATTATTACCGAATGCAGAAAAAAGATAGGTCGGCAGGGTGGGGGGGGAACAATCCCAGACCCCTACAGACCACCACGGGTGCCTGCATTCCTGATGTTTCCATCCTTTTTGTAAGGCGAAGTGAGGAGCAGGCACGGTGGGGACTGACAACCTCCTGGGACTTACTGGGGGGGTGACGATGACGGAGGGGCAAATCCCACCAGGCCGGGATGTGGATCGCTCCCAGCTGAATGCTCGCAGGAGAGAAGCTTTAGTAACGGCAACTACTCTTTACCAGCATCAGAGTAGTCTGTTTTCTGAGGGACTAACCTGCTTACAGCCAGTAGAAGAGCTTTGCTTAATTCCAGTGGGAACTGGATGCAGCCTTGGCAGAACGACACATCCTCCTGATCCTGATCCGTGGGGGAGCAGGCTTGGCTGCTACTGCCCACGTAGCAATAAGACCTGTGAACAGGGAAGATGGGATTGTGATGGTAATACTGACAAAATAATGCAAACCAGAGCTGATTGCAAACCTACTAAAAAAAAAAAATCAGCACTGTTGTTTGAAGAGTTGTTGATCCAGCTTTAAAAATCACATGGGTTTTGAAGTGGAGTGGTTGTATAAAAAAGTGGTATCAAACCTCATTAACCTGCTTTTTTCCGGAGAAAGAATAGTGCCTTGCACTGGGCACCGGGTCTTTATGGTGGGAAAGCAAGGAGGACCTGCTTACCCAGCTTTACTCCAGAGCTGTGGCAAGCGGCTCCTTTTTTCTGCTTGCTTAGGGCTGACTGGGGAGACGACAGGAGAAATTCTACATTTTTCATTTGCTCCCGGAACACAAGGCAGCTGGCCAGCCACAGCAGGAGAGGGTGGCTGGCAGCCGGCTTGCATTTGCTCTGGTACGTGGTTTGCTTCTCCTGGCCGGGATTTAATTTGGGTGGCCTGGTTGAAGTCCCCTTGCAGCACCCTCCTTGGGCTTTGCAGGCTGGAGGACATCACCCTCGTCAGGGAAGAAGCCAGGGGAGATGGAAAGGTGTGGAGAAAGATGGGGAGGGAGGGTTACTTGTGAAAATGGAGGATAAGGCGGCACTGAACGTGGACCTGGGGGGTGCGGAGAGGTTTTCCCTTGGGCACCGTGGTCCGGGTGTCTTGGCGGTGGGCGCTGCCCATGTGTGGCTGAGCAGTGATTGCTCTTTGCTGGGAAGAGGCTCCCTTCATAGTTATGGGAGGAAACAGGCATTTTTAGAGCACAGCATCTTGCAGAAGGGCCAAAAATAGCTCACTGCCCTTGAAGGGAGCCTGGAGTGACCGTCAGTGGGTGAAGACCAGCGAGACGACGTCCACCCCTTCTGCGCTGCAGTGACGGGGAAGCTCCTGTTCTCTTAGCGGTACCCAGCCCCACAAACAAAATTACTGCAGGTTTAAAGATATGATGTTGAACCTGTTAATGGATATTGCAATATCATTTTGGAAGGTGTACACAGAATGAGGGAGAAAAAACCTAAGACCTTGGAGGACAGTTTAGCTCAAAGTATCAGAAATAAGATAAGACACAAGAATGTGCTGGGCATACACCGTTCATGCCTTTGGACTTTCACAGTAGTGTAGGCAAGAACATTAGAAAATGCTCAAGGAGGATAAGTTGTGCATTAGATGGGAGATGGTACAGATGAGGAGGCATTTCCATCTCAAAGTGTTACTTGCTCTTGTGAAATAACAGGAAAATAAGGAACAATTTCAACTTCAACAGTTTGTACTTGAGCTATTCTTTCAGTTAAAAAAAAAAACAACTTGATGGAAGGAACAGCCATCCCTGTTATTTACCACTGGTGTGAAACCACAGGAGCAGAAAAAGATCTGTAACTTTCTTGAGCTACAGGTTATGATTTGGGAAGATAAGGTTTCTAATATCAGGAATTATTTGTATATGACAAGCTTGATCTGTTCCCATAATATACAGTGGGAATCACTCCATTGCTCTCAGAGCTGTTCGATCAGCCCCATGCTGGGCAGCCTCTCTGATGCCTGGAGTTCACATCAATGCAGAGAGATTGTCCAGATATAACACGCTGTCAAAATACTCTGAGGAGCATTACAATTTATTTTTTTTTAAGCAAACATAAAAGAGCTCAATAGCTCTCAGAAGCAAAAAAATGTTTTCATGGAAAACAAACAAAATGAAGAGTTAAAAAAAAAATTCCCCCCCTGCCCCCCCCCCCATTTATTTTGACCCTGCTTCTTTCAGTTACATAAAAAGCACAGGCTGCACTTTTTAAATGATGGTTCGTGCTTCATTTCTATGCATGAAATACAAGGAGCAGACGTGTCTCCTTTGGAAATGGGACCTACTTTTGCTTCCCAGACGTCACCATTTAAAAAACGTCACTCTACTTCATGCCTCTCTGCCCTGTGCTGTGGCTGACGGCCACGTGGAAAAAGAGAACTAGTTTCTCAGTTCTCCTGATGAGCACAGAAGGTGAAACGTGCCTGGCCTATAAAGGCTTCCCAGCTTCTTCCCCGCGCGGCACGAGCGGCTTCCCGACCTCCTCGCAATTAGCGCTCCCTGCGCATCAGTGCCGGCCAGGCGGGAGCTCCCGCCCGGAGCAGCGGGCAGCAGTTCTCACCACCGCCTGCTCCAAACCTCAAAGCGAGCCTGGACAACCTGGAGATAAAAACACAGAAGAAAGCAGAAATTTCAGGGCAAGGATAGACCTTTTCATTCACTCGTTCCTGCACTCACAAGTTGCAAATTCTTGGCTGTCTGGGTGCTGGGACTCTTCTGTGCTAGCCAAGGGGTTTGACAGGTATCCAGGGGATGGTTAGGAAAACTCTTGTTTTCACTCAAAACTTTGTTCACTTACTTCGGTGGCCATTTGAATATAATTAAAAACTATCAGAAAGGCATAGGCGTAAGAAAAATGGAAATAATAGCAGTTTGTGGAAATAATAGCAGTTTGTGGGGTGGCAGGAGGTGGAGTTATTCAGGTTTCCTTTCTAAAGGTTAGGAAACTACAAGTAGAAAATAAAAGAACACAGAGGTTATGTACTTTTCAGTTACATTAAGTCCTGTAAAAAGTAAAACACTGCTTTTTTAAGATGCAGAAGGGGGATAGTAACCATTCATTGCATCTCTGCCTTCAGTGCTTTTTTGCTAAATGTAGGTTCATCTGTTATTTAAGACAAAATAGAGAATATGAAAATGATGTGTTTTTAAATTGAAATACATACTTTTTAAATCCCCTTTGGCCTTTAAGCTGTCTTCCACCTCTGATATCTAACAAGGCCATCTCAGACCCAGTCCCCCAAATCCAGAAGATCACTTCTGGTCCAGCTGCACCATCCCAGGGCCAGACTGACACCGGTTCAGAGAGTGTGAACTCTGGCATTTCCTAACTTCTGAGCATTTGACATTTCAACCTGAGCTGCCTTTCTAGCGTAAACTTTCTTACATGTAACATGAGATAACTTTTATGAATGTGACGCTCCCCCAAAGACATGTATAATACCAGCCACCCATCACCTGGAGTCCCTGCCCTGGGTGCAGACTGTGAACGAAGATGATCGCTGTAAGGAAATCAGAAGGAACTGGTATCTGTAGGGAACAGGTTAAGAGAAAAACCTGTCTCTGCTCCTGCTTAAACTGCATAACCCATGTGGTTAATCTGCCTTTTTTAATATGAGGGGATTTTTCTGGAATTAGGTCTGCAAATGTTTTTCCTTATTAACAATGTTACTTGCCTCAGAGCCTGGGTTATTATTAGCAATTTTATATTCTGCAGTTGGTACTTTTCTTGACCATCGTTATTAGCATTTTTATTTCAAAATCCTTCAAGACAACCTGAGATGCAGGGAAATGCATCTGGCATTCCCTTATATCCCTTGAGGGAGGTTCTGGATTGCTCGTTTATGTTTTAATTGCTATTTTATAGCCGTATATTTCTAGATGCCTTCTTATGGACCTGTTCCCATGTCATGAAGTCATTCTTATAGACAATCCAGACACAGTGGTCTGGCACAAACCAGGTCTGCTCCAAGGTTTATTACTGTGATTAAGAGATGGAGAAATAACACAAGCGTTTATACATATGCAAAGCCTTAATAGCTAAACAGGCTTTTCCAGGAGCAGCAGCGCTAAGAAAGGCTGGTTTCCCAGCAGAAAGCTCCTTCACAGCCGGCCCAGGTCTCTTCCCAGCTCCCACACCACACTGGGCACATTGCGGCCCTCCTCTACGCCCTGCCCAGCCGGCAGTGGCAGCAGGCACTGGCCGGGGCTGGTGTGGAGCATCTTCTCCGCAGGTTGCCCAGCCGGTGGGCATGTTGCCTCAGCTGGTGGCCACTGCCTCTCAGGAGGGACAGGGCTGAATTACACAGGCGTTTCCATCCCTGCTTGCACCAGCGTGTCTTTCCAGTTCCCAGTCTCTGCCCGTCACTAAGTCTGGGAGAGTTAGACCTTTGAGGTCTCCATGTCACTGTTGAGTTTGACTCAAATGGGCTGAAGGTACCAAATGGCTGCACGGAGGCCGCAACCCACCTGCAGTCGCTCGTCCGAGCTCTGGGCAGTGAAGAGGAAGAAAGAGGCACTTCTAGATTCCCACCCATGTCTCGGCCAGCTTCCTTGCCCACGTACCAGAACCACGCGATCCAGCGACCATCTTTCAGACGGCTGCAATTCTGTGAAGCGACTCCTAGATGAAATGCATGAATGTCCACTGAACTCTGCCTCCCTGTAATTTGACTTTTTCCCCAGCCTGCTTGCATGCCTGGGAATGAAGAGGAATTTGTCAGCATGAAGAAATGTCTTACAGTGTTAGTACTTGGATCATAAAAAGGGCCGGTTGATGGAATAAGGGTCTGCCATACCAGTTTGTTACTAATTATTTCTCAAGGTATCAGTCTGAATCAGCATCAAAAGTTTTCAGATGGCATTTCATGTCTTTTAAATCCATCTGTTCCCCATGGTCCAGGAATTTTTTCTGTGGTTTGAGCCTCCATTTTTTCCTACAACAGCAGATTTTCTTCCTTCTGATGTGGGGCCTCTCCCTTCCAAGCTGTCTTTCTGACAGGGAAACAAATATCAGAAAGAATGCTGATGTTTTGTCTTTAATGTCCAGACGATTGAAAATAAGCCAAACACTCTCCACCCACTTCCTTTTATTTCTCAGTTCCTTTAATTTTTACCCCTTCTCCTTAATTGGCCTATGCTGGTCCCGCTGGCTCCAAAAAGTCGATGAGAAACGAAGCTGCGTGGCAGCCCCGAAGCACTTCAACAGGACTGTGAAGTGGTTTCGGGACCGGAACAGCAGCAGCTGCTTCCGATCAGGAGCCGTATTAGCTGAGGAAGATGAGGGATTATTTTGTGCCTTCACAGCAGCTCCGGCAAGTTCGATTTTCCAGTCTAAGACTGCTCAGAGCTGATGCGACAGCTAAACCCCGTCTCTGCAGCGGCTTTATCCGTCAGCACAGTGTGCGGACCGTGACCCTGCAGGAGCAGGTTTTAGCCTTGTAGAAATACTGTCAGGGAAAATTTATGTCTGAGAGATGTATTTGGCATTGGTGGACTGAACTTGATTTTGTTGATATATGGAAGGTTAAGCATTTGTCTAGAAAGGTGATAGTAGCTTTATCTGTTGGCTAGGTATAAAAACCCAAAGGTGTGATATTTTGTATGTGTGGTTAAGTATGAATGGTGGAGATGTTGAACAGAATTATTACTTTTTAAATGACAAAGTGGAAGATTAAATTATTATTTTTTTAAATAACAAAGTGAAAGGTGAATTTATGATGCATTGTATCTTTTATAAAGTGATAGCGAATGCTAGGAAAAAATAGAGCTTAACATATCAATCACAGTAGTTAAGGAATGCTTGGAAATGAGTATGCAAGGTGCAGGGAACGGGATCTAAAAGGTGTGACGGAGTCTAAAATTAATTTGTTGAACCTCCTTCCTGGGTGTTCTGCCAGCTGCCTCCTGGCAGGTACCTTCAGGCAGACAGGACTGCCCTGGCTGAGGCACCAAGAAGTCCATCCCTTGGTCCTCACGTAGAGTGGGAATCATCGTGAGAGGAGATGTGCAGCCATCTGCATCTGCATGGTGGCACCATCCCTTTGCCCCCAAGGGTTTCCAAGGCATTCGTTTGGGACTGGAGACCCCCTGCTCTACCATGGGAGCTCAGAGGAGAGCTCAGCTGGAGATACTCGCCTACTTGCTGAACCTCCCAGCTGACTCCCTTTACCGAGCCTGGCTGGGAAGCAGTTGGTTGTCTCCATAACAGCCATACGGTGCTGAGTTTTGGATTTGTGAGTAAAACAGCGCTGATTGATTGATAACACACCAGTGTTTTGGCTGTTGTTGAGCAGCGCTTGCGCTACACTGAGTTTTTCTTTTTTTCCCACTCTGTCCCACCAGTGAGGAGGCTGGAGGTCAGCAAGAAGCTGGGAGGGGGACAGCTGGGACAGCCGACCCCAGCTGAGCAAAGGGATATTTCGTGCCATACAACGTCACGTGCTGCGGTAAAAGCTCAAGGAAAGGAGGAGGAAGAGGAGGACATTCATGGCTATGGCGTTTGTCTTCCCAAGTAAGATTTACGTGTGCTGAAGCCCTGCTTTCCAGGAGGTGGCAAAACATCTGCTGCCGAAGGGATAAAGTGAACAAATTTCTTTTTTTTGTTTTGCTCGCATGTGCAGTTTTTGCTTCATCCACTAAACTGCCTTTACCTTGATCCATGAGACTTCTCACCTTCCTCCTATCTTCTCCCTGTCACGCAGGAGAGGGGAGAGTGAGCAGATGTGTAGGTGCTTGGCTGCTCGCTGGGGTCAACCCACCACAACCCCGCTCCCTGTCCTTGGTAACAATTTCAGTGAGGATGGTCAGGAACTGAGTCTCGCAAAAGTGTGTTATTGGGCTCCAGCTGAATCCCTTGTTAACAACGTGGTATGAGAGGCCAAATTTGGGCAACAGGTAATTTCTGCTTCATTTCACCTGAACTAGCAAGTTTTTTTTGGCAGATCACCTCAAGGGGGCACAACCTTCAGGAGACACCGAAGTTGAACTGCTACATGGTTTTGTTGTTCTTTTTTCTTCTTTCCTTTATAGTTACATTTTCAGAATAAAAGATTTGTTTTCGATCACCAGAGCTCCTCTCATCTAAGCTGGTCATTCCCAGCTGCTCCAGTGCTGCAGGACACAGGGCACTGAGGAAGCCACCTGAGGTCCATGTGCTGCAGCATGGTCTGGTGACAAGATTTCCATCCACCACACCATAATACGCCATTGCCCAGTCCTGGGACCAGCCACGCATGAACCTATATGGTACAAGCACTATCTGGATATTGTGTTCATTTCTAATGTCCACAGCTCAAGAAAGATGCTGAATAATCTTTGTATTCAGAGAAAATGCCACATGTAGTAAGTGATCACAGCAAGAAAACCTAAACAGTTACTGCCTAAGGCTCTGTGGAATAGGTTAGGTAGAAAGCAGAAGAAGATCATCTCACATCCAAACAGACATCTAAAATCTGTCCAATGAATCGTACCCCAAAGTGCCTCTTTCTTGCCTTTGGTTATAGTGTCAGACAAGTCCCTCGGTGACAGATGCCATATTGCCATCCCCTAAATTCAGATGAGATGTCTGACCAGTGGTACGAAGAGTGTCACTCAAAGGAGTCCAGCCAGGTTATCAGCATCTGGAAGACTTTCCTCATTGCCTATGTTCACCTTATGTTTGGTCACATTTTACCGAGCAGCTAGATGTTCTCCTGAGCTCCAGTGATCTGGCAGAGAATGGCTTGCTCTTGTCATTTTAACCCACTGAATTCAATACAAACTTTCTTGTCAGAGAAAATATGGAAACCCAGAAAGAGGCAGAAGAAAAAGAGCTCATCAAAAGCCATAGGAAAGAGACGATGAGAAGTAGAAGCCAAAGGGGAAAAAAGTGGAAAAGATCTAGCCTAAATCAAATGGGGGGGGGGGGGGGGGCTGGCTAGAAAGTTTAATTAATTCTGGCTAGAAAGAGAAAAGGAAATGAAAAATGAAACAAAGAGCAGAACAAGCACGAGAGAGAGAGAGAAGAAAGATGCTGGGGAGAAAGAAGCCCAGCAAATTAACCGAAATGCAGCAATATATGCTACAGAGAAATCCTTTCAGCAGGCTCAGAGAATCTGTCTCCATTAAAGTTTCATAGTGAAGGCTCAGTGGGGATTTTCAATATTTAAAAAGTGTTTCTGAAGCTAGCCAAGGGGAGATGCACTGGTAACTCTTGAAAGGCTAATGCATTGAATTTTATTATGTCTTCAAATAGCATGCGACAGTGTCTAGCTCTAGGTTGCTTTAAGAGAGCACTCCTGTCTCACTGTGCTCCCTCCTCTCATTAAAATGTCCCTGTCTGGGGCGTTTTACATCCTCTGCTTTTCTCTCTGGTGATCACGGATGAAGATGAGACAGGTGCAGGAGGGCTGAAGGCAGAAGCTGGGAATAGTGGGGCTGCTGGTCCACCACCCCACAGCGCTGGGGCAAGACCCTCACACCCTGCCGAGGGGCAGAAGTGGGAATACAAGGTCAAGGCAAAGGGTTTCACCGTCTGGCCCCTGATGCGGAGAAGAAGGAAAACTGGTTTCATTCGTGCAGACAGAAGTGACGGATGCCATCCTGGCGACTGGTAGGTGATGGCTTCAACCGCCCTGGCATGGGACATAAAGTCCCCGGGCAGGGACGGTTTGTCCTTTCTTGAAGTCCTGCCTAACGAGCGGGAGCGAGGGCCCGAAGGGAAAGTAACTCACAAATGCAAAAGCTCTTACGGGCCGGGCCGTCCCGCTTTTCCCAGGTGCGTGGGTGCGGGTCTGAGAAAGGAGGAGGGAATGTCTGCTCCGCAGCCCAGAAGAGGGGCAGCAGCAGGGCAGAGGGGCAGGTCTCTGCATGGAGCAGCTTCCCCGCTCCAGAAACAAAGCCCAGCTCCTCGCCCCTGGTTCGGTAGCAGCTGGCAAGCTCTCCCCTTCTTCTTGTACTCGGAGTACCAGGCCAGCAAAATAACTACTTGAAAGTTATAAAATAACACGGTTTAGTCTCGTGGCACGCTCTTCCTTCTAATCCTCAACTTTTAGGGGTTCCTGAGTTGCTGTACACCCTCCCCTCCCAGCCCCATGGTATGTTTCGGGAAAGTGCATGCTTTCAGGGATTATAACAGTAAAAAATCAGAGCAAGAGAGGTGGCAACGTGTTTCCCTGGCAGGGGATTCTGCCCGGTGCTGGGCAGCGGTGGGAGCGGAGCCCCGCTTGCCCACCGGCCGGCAGCGCTCCCCTGGAAGTGGACGGAGCTGACGGCGGGCACTGCCTGCTGGCGTTGATGGTCCCTTCCTTGTCATGGGTTTCGTTTTATAACACTTGCATTTCTTTTGCGCCATCCTGAATATCAGTAACTTTCAACAACTTTCTAGAAATAACGATATATGTGTCAGGGTCCTTGTCTAAACAGTGTAAATCTCTCTTAGCACCTCACATCACGGGGTCTGCTGCATTGCAAAGCATTCGGTACAAGGATCAGACTCCAAAAGCTTTTACGTCAACTGGCACTTACATGAATTATCCCCTTTTTACACTAAAAGCATTTGGCCCAAGGTTAAGACATCCACATTTAGCCAGCCGCCTGCACGCTGAGCGTGTAACACAGCGATCGTCAACAGAGGTCTCGTCGATGCAGGCCACTGGGCTGGACTGGGGATTCGGAGGACTAGCCTGGTAGCCTCGGGGCTGGCAGCGCGGCTCCCCTGACCACTGCCCTGCCCCTAAGGGGAGCTTGGAGCCTGGGCTTGCATATAGCAGCCCATAAGCAGGCTGCTAAATTTAGGGGGTTTCGTTGAAAGTTGAACTGCTCCTCCCAGGTAGCTACTTCAGGACAGGGTTATCTATCTCACCCTTCCGCATCCAAGCGGGGCGGGGATGTAACACAGAAAAGTCCCGCTGGGCTGGCATCAAACCAAAGGTGGGCACCACTCAGCCGGTTTCTCAATTAATTTAGAAAATGGGAACTGAAGAATGGTCATTCAGATTCAGCCCCAAACTCCACCCGTCTCCTGCCTCTAGCAGATACCGCTGGTGGCAGATGCCAAGGGAAGACTAAGGACAGACAAGTGTCTGTAATACCTCCCTCGCCCAGCCCCTGTTCTATTTTCAGCCTAGAGGCTTTCCCTTGGCTTGGTAGCCCTCAGCAGATCCCTCTTCCAAGTATCTGTCCGTGTTACGAGGACACGGGTCGGGCTGTGTGATGGGAAGGAAGATGTGGCACTGGGTGCTTTCTCAGCATGACTTGTCTGGCCGGAATGTGGAAAACCCCCAAGTTCCCTCCCATGACTACACAAGGAAAATACACATTCCAGACTTGTCTGGCTGGAATGTGAAAAAAACCCAAGTTCCCTCCCATGACTACACAAGGAAAATAAGGTGGTAGCTCAGATGCGGAGGTCTCCTTTTGGCACATGTATAAAATCAGGTGGGAAGAATCCCATCCCCACAGAATCGTAGGCTCAGGAAAGGCAGCTCCACCTGGTGGCCACTCTCTTTTGTGCTGCGTGGTTCACTGAAACTGCTGCTCATTCGTTGACGATTTTTAGTATTACATATTTTTCAGTGAGAAAGTATGCAAAATGTTATCTGTCTAATGGTTCACAGGGAACCATGAATGCCAAGAAAATAATAAAAGTAATAAGTAATTGTTATTAGAAAATGTGATCCGATGCTTGCCTCAAAATTTAATTATGATTGAAATTCAAACAAGATATTGAACAAAACTTGAACTGAGACAACAAAGAGCACTGAATGTGTTTCAGGGCTTTTTTGTCATAAGCTGCCTGTTGAGTCACAGTGACCAAACCTGAAACCTCTTCTCCTTTGCATGACTTTCTCTGATGTACAATTCTTTTCTTTTGGTATTTGTGAAAGCAGTTCGGGGGTATTTTAGACCCCCTTTTCTTCCAAAGAAACAAGCAGAGGCATCCTTCCAAACCAAGGGACACATAGGGAGGTTCTGTTCAGAGAAGGCTTTATTTGTCTCCCAGCCAGCTGTCCTGCTCCAGGTCTCCTAATCCAATGCCAAGGATACTGGGACAGAATGAAATGGCCCAAGGAACGTGTCATTATGAGGAAAGAGCAGCCTGCCCAGCTCTCCTCCAGCTCCCGTTCTCCTCCGGGGCCGAGCTCACCCTGTGCTGTCCCCGTGGGGCTGCGGCACGTTGGGCTCACGGGCAGCACAAGCAAAGGGTCACCTGGGCTCTCTCCTGCTACGGAGCTCAGCACAGAGACGATGAAACCTTGGCCAAAGTCTGATAGCTTCAGTTCCCAAAGGACTAATGCTGCTTAAAAGTAGAAGCCAAGATAGGACAACATAAAAATACTTGCCTGCCCCAACAGCAGGTCAGGGCTATCTTTTCTCTCTGATGAACCGAATGGTTTTGACCCATATTATAACCTCTGGTTTGAATTTGGAGATAAGTATCGTCATATCAGCCTTACGGCAAGGCTCAGGAGCAGCTGGTGGCAGCAACGATGCAGTGTTTCACAAGGCTGGGTGAGGCTGCAGGATCTGGGCAGCCTGGTCAGACAGATGCTCACCTCCACTCCACGTTTAGAGGGGCCCCGGGGCAGGGGACAGTATAAACTCTAATGAAGCCACATTGCCAGTGGCAGGAATAGAGCTGATTCCAGGTACTTGAGAGTTTACAGCCACAACAGTGGATTTAATTATCATTTCACAGGGCTTTAAGTGAGCTGTAAGACTAGTCTAAATTTAACTCACATTACAGGGTCAGCAGTCTCTTTACAAGCTTCCTCAGCAGAGAAGTGTCAAATTAGGGCTATGTCAATAGATAAAGGGAAAAAATAAAGCCATTGATGGCCACAGATTTCCCAGCTGATATCTTTATACTCTGCTATAAAAGCCTATCACCCTTCATTTAAAGAAAGTGAAAATTGTTGACAACTCTTTCAAATGCTGATCATTAGGAAGCAACTGGAACTAAATATAATTAGAATC
Organism: Aviceda cuculoides; assembly: GCA_035590195.1. NCBI lineage: Eukaryota > Metazoa > Chordata > Aves > Accipitriformes > Accipitridae > Aviceda > Aviceda cuculoides. The sequence goes on along the minus strand of JAVJGG010000027.1, from coordinate 5,341,795 downwards.
AAATAATGTGCACCTTTCACTGAGGAGTAACAACATTCAGTATCTTCTGCTGATTTACACTTCGAGATAATCTGAATCATTGGTTTGGGACCAGATGTTGGAGCCCCTCCAGCTGCCACAAGACTGGGCGCATCGCCAGTGCCACCGGGTCCTGGCGCTGCAACTGGGCGCTCGGTTTATAGCAGGTTTTGAAAAATGCAATGCTTTGCTTGGGAGTAAATGCTAACCAGGGCTCTTCTCTCGCTGCCCGCCTGGAGCCAGGGCAGCCCATGGCCGTGGCAGCAGACATTTGGGCACCATAAAGGGGTGGACTTTGAAAAAACCCTGTCCTTGGACGTTGAAGCGCCTGCACCTGCTGACCTGGCTAAGAGGGGTTTTTTGGGGTCACCGGCGCCTGTGAAGCAAGCTGGGCACGGGGATCTGCTGGAGGGTCGTGTCCCCCCGGGCTTTGGGGGACAGCTCTGAGCGGCGAGAGCCCTGTGAGGACACCCAGCCCCTGGCTTGGGAAAGCCCATCTCCTGTCCCGCTGACCTGCCCCGCATGATGTCCCTTCCCCAGGCGGCGGGGGCCAGGGCCTGTCTGCCTGACCGAAATCCCTGGCAGGCAGCAGAAGGAAGGGAGCTGCCCGTACCAGGCCTGGGACTCCTGCACAGTCGTCCTTGTGTTTTGCTTATGCGGATTTCTCCTTCTTGGTCGTTTCTTTACTGGATAGGACCCGCACTATGTCACGCATCTCATCGAAGCTGGATGTTCACCTGCATAGTCAATGGAGAGAGTTAGGTACCTCCAGGGGGTTGTTAAACCTGGTCTCTGATGAACCGTCCTCGGAAGATGCCTGTCTATCTATCTCCCTTGCTTGCTCAGAGACATCAGATGACCAGCTTAAGGCTAAACATCTAGCTTTTGCAAGACTGAGGTTAGCCATCTAGTGAGACGCATCCTCCACAACCATGGAGAACACTACCTGACAGGCATCAATTACACAGGTCCTAGAAAAAACCTATTTAGCCCCCTTTATACATACTCTTGTATGAGAATATAGCTAAGCCTAGCACACAGCGTACCCGAACAAAACTATGTGTTTCGTCCCACCACCCCTTTATCCCAGACCACTGCTACCTGTTGTACTCCCCCCTTTTAGAGCTTAGGGACCATCTCTGAAGTGCCCTGGCTGCTTATCTACAGGGTCGGCACAGAAAAGAGGTGCTGATGGTGCCCCGGATCTTTGCAGAGCGGCAAACCTTGCCCACCCCGCAGACTTGAAAGAGCTGAGGTTGGAGGCAGCTCCCTGTTTTCTTCCTCCCAGTTACCTGGGAGCTGGAAAGGTGAGCACAGCCCTGGCTGGAGGAATGGCCTCTGGGTGAACCCTGTGCTCTGCGTCTATTTGCATTGCTGAGAAGTGCTTCTTATCTTTTGGACTTTCAAACCACGGAGTTTGAAGAAATACTGGAGTGAAATCATAGCTGCTGATGATTAAAGCACTATATTTAGGCTTCACGGTAACTTAAACGACAGATTATGAACTCTGAAATATTTTTTACATGAACTCTCCCCCCCCAAAAACCAGTAAGCTAAAATACCCAATTTGTTCCATTGACTTCAGCCAAGAGCAGCACAATTCTGGTTATACATTAGTCATAGGGGACAGCCTCAAACCTTAAATTAACCAGGAAAATAGATAGCTGGAGAAAATGGCCTGCTGATACCCCTTGTTAGGAGGAGCCACTCGGCTTCAATCAGCATTCAGATTACTGGGGGTTTGTTGTTTTGGGTTGGTTTTTTTTTTTCCCCAGAAAGACCCCACAAAATTTCAGTCATGTGAGACCCACCACCCAAGGTGAAGTGCCTGAGTGGAAATCTAGATTTGGAGGGATTTAGTCCTGGGTTGCAGGTAAATATCTTGGGTAAAACAGTGTGGATAAAGCCCTGCTGAGCCAGCTGACCTTGGGGAAGGCAGACAGCGTGGTTATCTGAACTTCACTTATCTGAAGTCTCCTGCTGTTTGAGGTGGGATTACGTCGTCCACCTCACACCGAGAGAGGGGATTCTGTGTGCCCCGACCAACCTAAGGTGCGTGACCCAGTGTCCACAGTTACATCTCGGGAAGGCAGCTGGCTCTCCTCTGGAGAGTAAAGTGGCTTAGAAATTAAAAGCCCATCTGATTCAGGCTGCAGGGCTCCTATGCAATCATGAAGGGGAGAAGCACACAGAGGAAAGAAAGATGGAATATCTGGGGGAGAAGCTGAGGCAGTGTGACACCCCCCAGGCAGTCATGAGGATTGCACGCCTCCAGAGTTTTCCCAAAGCCTCTGGTGACTGCTGAGAAACCCTAGGACAGGCATTTTGGTCACTTCTGTGATGACTTTTTATCAGTCATCTCTTAAAATACTGTTGGTTCTTCACTCCATCATGGGGATTCGGAGCACCCCATACCTATCTCCATCCCAGCTTTCTGTAGCTATTCCCAGCAGAACAGCTTCTCCCTGGTGAGCCTGAACCTGGGACACACACTGGCTCCGTATGGACCAGTTTACAAATACGACCACGGTGAGTCCTCAGGCCCAGCGAGCAAGCAGCATGGCTGGCCTGAGTCCGTATAGGTGAACTCCCTGCCCTCGAAACGCCGCTGACACATCCATACTGCCCACGGGGAAGAGTCCCCCGAGCCTTGCCTGGGCACTGGTTGGGCGGGCGACGGTTGGCAGTCACGCAGCGTGGGAGGAAAAGACACCGTGAAACCCAGAGGTGTCCTAGGGCTCACCCACATGAAGAAGTCCATGCGGAGCAAGCTGGGGGTGAGTTATGGCCCCAGCAGCCACTTTGCACCAGGGAAGGATGTGCAAAGCCTTCTGGACTCTGAGCATCTCCAGTTACTATGTTGGGATCTCTGACACGGCGCTGCCGGGCTACAGGTTCCACCTACAGACTCTTCACCTCCTCCCCATGCCCAGCTCAGTCCCAGTCCTCACTTGGAAACCAGCAGTGGAAAAAGTCAACCATCCCGGTCTAATAAATTCAGGAAAAATAAAAAAAATATGTCACTGATGACTTAAGCTGGAGTTCCCAGTGTTTCCAAACCAGCAGTGCACCTCCAATTGTAGGCCTGATGCTCTCTCATGTTGTACCGCTGACACAAAGAGTTAAATTAAAAAAAACCAAACCACCAAACCAAAACACTGAAGAACACGGAATAATTATTCCTAATCCCTTTTTGCTTAAAAAGCCCCAAACAAACAAAAAAAACCCCTAATAAAACCTTTTCACACAAGCAACAGTGAAAGAAACAGTATGGTATATTTACAATTAATTTTCAGCTTATGAAATCACTTTATGAATGAAATGTGTGTCTGAGTTGTAGGAGAGTCCAGAAGGGAGAAAAGATAAAGCCAGCAAGGGGAGAGCAGATTTATATAGTGTCTGCTGGTTGCCTTTCGTTTTCTGAACAGCAGGAGGAGATTAATGATATTGTCACAACAACACTAATGATGCTGTAAAATCATAAGGACAAAGAGAGCCAGGATTTGATAAAAGTGAGATTTACAGCTGCATCAGTCAATTTAATTATCTTTTACTAGGCTTCAACTAAGCAGTAAGACTAATCTCCATTTAATGTGTTTTACAGGGTCTGCAGGCGCTTTACAATCCTCCTCCATTCAGAAGTGTCAAATTATGGCAATATTGATAAAAGAGTGGTGTAAACGGTTGTCTAGTCAATCCCCGAACCAGTTAATATCTTTCTTTACTGCCTTGTAAAAGCCTATTACTCTCAAGTTTTGGAGTGAAATTTGTGGGCAGTAATCTGAGTTGATAATGTTTGGAAAACAAGTTCGGAGAAGATAAAGACCCACATCCACCCGCCCGCGCTGGCTGTAAAGGGCTCTGCCCTGGCTGCGCTGCCTGCCTTCCCCTCCTGCTCCCCCCGCCGCCTCTCCCCCGGGAATCAGCTTTTACGCCGCGCGGAGGAAAAGCGGATCCAAGCGATGTCAGGGCTCGGCGTGTATTTTAGCAGGGGGTGCTCTGCAGCCCAGGGAGATGGAGCCCCGCGGTCCGTGGGGAGCAGCGGTTCTCCCCGGCATCGCTTTCCAACCCGTCTCTGGGGCAGAGTGGGACCAGGCGTGGGGGCTGGTGGTGGCCCCGTCAGCTCTGCTCCGCTGGTAACCATCCCAATCTCCGCGTGGGGATGGGAACCGCACCGCCAAACCCCGCGCAGAGTCCTGCCTCCACTTCCCACAGCAGCAAACGAGTGCGGGGGTTGAGTGACTGGAAGCCAAATGACTACCTAAGTTAAGGTTTTGTGATCAACATCATCTAGGGCTGAGCTGTGAGCAACATGAAATGTTCCAAACAGGGCGTTTTGCTTTGTTGTCATTTTTTCAGCCCCTTCCTTGGCCAGACCAGCAGCTGCTTCTCCACATTCTGTCTCCTGATGTTGTAGTACTGGACCTGTATTTGTTCTTATTACCTCCTGCAAAACCATGATAGATATATGTTAATTTTCTATGTGATGTTTTAAAAAGCCAAGGCCTTGGGTACTTCAGGTCACTAGGCTCGATTTTTGGCTCTCCATCACTTTGTGGAGTTATACTTCCACAAAGAAGGTGTAAAGCCCAACCATCTCCACTGTTTCATGGCTGCCGAGCCCTACCTTTCCACAAGTATATTTCTTTGAGCTCTAGAGAAACAAGCTTCTGGCATCAGGGACAAAGAAAAATGCTTAAACTTGCACTTTTTTCAATCTTTGATTTTCAATGAGACTGCAGAAAACATAATTCGTAAACCAGACGGCAGCTCCCAGCAAGCTGCACGCTTCAAGCCTGGGGCAGTCCCTTGTTTGGCCAACTGTTGTTTGACACTTAGCAGCTTGAGAAAATCTAAATCTTTCCAAATGACTTCAGGTTGTCTTTCCCTGCTCTCCAAGCAGAGGAACACCAGTCTTTCTCTGGCCAGGTATAGCCGGCAGTGATTTTCTCTGATTTACAGTGGGCTCTGCCTCTGAGAACTTGGTGATGGAAATTTAGATCCCACTTTTCATTTCTTTATTTCATACTGCTGTCTGTATTTAAGTGCTGTGGGCCAGCCTGTTCTTTGAGCTGTCTTCTCTGCTGGTCAAGTGGCTCTGAAGACAACTTCTGAGATACTTTGGTGACGTTAACCTGTGTTATTGGGCATTTTTTGAGTGAGGAGTCAGGCTCCCTGGGAAGCAAACTTCAGGCTGCAGGCATGCCCTGTGTCATTGAAAGACAGCTCTTCTGCTCATGCATTGCCTAAAAAAGTCAACACAGTGTTTCTACAACACTTTATTTTTAGCTGTCTCAGAAAGTTTTTCTACCAATAATGAAATAATCCTCTGACAAGAAACAAAAAATATTTCTCTTCCCAGGCAAGAAAAAGTGGCATACATTTTTTCGAGAATTACCCAGAAAGTCTCCAGCAAAAAATAGTAACAACAGTCAACTCTTCTTACTTCTAGTTACGTTTGAAACACACTGCAGCCCTGCCTGATAGCCCGCTTGCTTTAGCATCCTAACACATCTAATACCCTAAACCCCGGCAGGTATAATGCGCTTCTGGCAGCGCTCCGTGGCCCTCTCACCTTGCAGCCGTTAGGTCCTGGGAGCACAGCGCCCAGCCGCGGAGTGGGTGCTCCTGGTGCAGGAGGTGCTGGTGGACATGCCCAGGACAGACGTCTCCTTCTGCAGGACAAGTACTACCTCCAGCCCCAGCTCAGACCAACCCCAGGACCCTTCTGGGGGTCGGGCTGTTAGAAAATCAGACATGTTAAAATCAGACACGTTGTGCGTGACAGGCTTGGCTGGGCTCTGTCACGCAGCCCGTGTTCCCAGCTGCCCTCTCCACTGGGCTCAGGCGGTGGGACTCCACATGTCAGCAGATCCCAGCCTGGAACACCACGGACAGGAGCAAGACAGAGCTCTGTCAGCTCTGTCAGACAGAGCGGGAGGGAGGCCTTGTGCGCCAGGGCTTTAAAATATTGGGAAGCTGGCAATGCATGGTGGTTCCCATCAGCCTGACCCCTCCAAGACCAACAATCCCCTCAGCGCTCCTATGTCCAGGGACTCTTGGAAGAAAGGTTTTTTCAGTCAAAGTGGTGGCTCACCCTACATCAACAATGGTCTCAAACTTTACTGCCCATTTCAAGGAATCTCCACTAAGCCTAGGGGAAGAGGTGTAGAAATTGGTAGGAGTTTTGTCCAAACAAGGTCTTCAGGATTGAGCCTCTGTCAATAAGTCCTGCAACGTGCTCATCCGTGCAGGAAATGGGGAAAAAGTCAGTTTGGGATTCTTATCCATCCGATCTTATCAGGGTGGTAAATCTGGTCTTTGATCTTTTGTCAACAATGCACAAAGTTGGAGGCAGCTGCCGCCACCCTGCTCAGCATGCAGTCACCAGGGTCTCATAAAACATTTATGAAACCTGTCATAAATTGTCCCGATAAGGAGCAGGACATCAAGTTTCAGGAGTCAGCAGCTTCTTGGGGAAGACCTTCCCTCTAACTCCAAGGTTCCTTTGTTTAAACAGCAAACAAAAGCCACCGATTGCACCCTGCCATAAAACCTGGGAGCAGGGAATTTTCACCAGGCCTGCTGCCTGCTGAATTTGTGTGGCAGGTACTGGCCTTCACCATTTGCCTTTCCCACTCATCAGTCCAAGGGTAGGAGGGAGAAGAGGGGAGGGGGAGAGGAACTGAAGAAAATTATAGCTGAGGGAGGAAGAAATTGAATAAAATCTTTACTGAAGAAGGAAAGAGAAAGTTATAAACAAACAGACAGTGGGACTGTTTCTAGAATAAGGAAAAAATGGAAGTTTGAGCTGAAATATTTGTGGTTGTTTTATTTCTAGTCTTGATGAATTTTGTGAGATTCTCTGGGTTTGGTCCTGTGGCTGAGCATGAGGTGGGAAATAATGAAACCCACCTTCTGTTCCTACCTTCCCCAGTTACTGCAACTATGACTCTGGACAGTCTCTGCCGCTTCCTTACTTTCTTTATAAGGAAATCAAATTGACTTGCCTTGTATGTTCTCTGTGCATACCCTTTCTTTCACGATTTTTTCCACATGACTAAATCCCTAATAGAAAAAGAGGTGCCTCCAGTGTCCACCCTGAGACATCTAAGCCTCAAGAATACGATCGTGCTCCAGCACCGTGCAGTGATTTCTGCTTACTTCAGCAGCACGGAGCACCTCTCGGAAGCATGACGTCCACATTAACACCGTGATCTTCCTGAGCTAGAGTTTAAATAGCTCTACTATGCAGGGCACCATGTTGATCACTCGGGATATTTCTTGGTTTTTGGAACAATTCTGCCCTGGGAGATGCAGTTGGAAAAGGAAACTGCTGCTAGGATCAGGTGTGTATGTGTTGCAGTCTTGTTATTTACACAGAGGATTCAAAACCTTGATTTTCTGAATGCACAGGAAGGTCAATGACAAAATACAGCCTATGTTTGCAACTCAAAGCCCCGCTTCTAGTTAGCACCAAGATCAAATCCTTCTCCCTTTGGTGCCATGAGGCCACATTTTTCATGCATATTCCAGCTATCTTTGGTTTTTTTTTTTTTTAGCAAAGACACAAAATAACACATGAGATATCACTTGGAACTCAGATTCACAAAATAATATCTGGTTTACGCTTTTCTTTTATTTGCTTGTGTTTTCTGTGATGATATATTCACAAAGTTGGGGTGCAAACCACTGTTGTTTCTGATATCTGACTTCATAAAGAAGCTTAATTGTTTCTTATAAGTGATTTAAATAATGCAAACTATACCCTACCGTAACAACATATATTTACAGCTACATATTCATTTTATAGTGTAATCTCCATGAGATAAGCAGCTATGGTGTTCTAATTGGTATTATTGTATTATTTACCAATCAAACTAATTAGAAGTTTGGTGGTGCAATCACGTCTTTGCTACCTGTTAATTCAATCTTGTTTCAGGTCACTGAAGTCACTAATAATAACAATTGTTCAGTACTAGCAAGAACTTGGTGCCAGAACAATTCCAAACAAGAGAGAGAGATACAAAGTTACCTTAGTTAGGTATGTGTTATCAGTTGCTTGTAGTAATAAAGCACTAATTCAACCCTTGTGTATAACCACAAAACAACTGTAATAAATCTCAGATTTGGTAATAAAACACTACTATATAACCTGATTAGGTGATAAAATAACAGTTAATTTTTAGAAATATTTCAAAAATACAAAATGCTTCTAATCCTAAGTATTTCTTTTCATACAACGTCTTGGATAAAGGTTCCAGGGGTACCAGAGAGCTGTCTGTATTTCACCATCAGAGAAGGTGACCGAGGGAAGCGATGGATTGCACTGGCTAGCCTGTGCCTCGGGCCATTTAGGTGACCCAGTTCTCTTCCTCGCTTCCTTTCAAGCAAACACAGGACAGAAGAATCTCTACTTGCTGCAGCGAGATGCAATTAGTCAGTTGATTGATCAACCGCTGTCACACATCTTAATTGTGTGAACTCGCTCTGTCCCTGTATCAGGTTATGTTTTTCTACAGAAAAAAAGGGTCTTTTAAATGTTAGCACATTATCTAACACCACTCAGAGGGGTACGGGCAATGCACTTACTCTGTCGCACGGTACATTTTCTGAAATGCAACAATAATGGCATTTTGCACACACTGGTGCAAAGTCAGTGTCCAGCGCCCTGCGTGGGCAGCCGTCTAGTGGCTCCGAAGGTGGCCGTAGGTAAGGGAATTGCAGTTCCAGGGCTTGCTTTTAGTTTTGAAAGAAGGGCTTGAACCAACTGAAGTCACAAGGAGGACAGGACCCTCCGGCTCCAAACATCATGACTCCAACCAGGGACTTCCACTGAGGAGCCATAGGATGTGGGACCACAGCATCATGTTAAATTGTCTGCACGAAAAATCCTCTGTACCTTAGTGATGAGACACGCACAAAGAGCTGCATGCAGAGCAAGAGGTCTGGAAAACTTAATTTAAATAGGTACAAATTCTAGACCGCCCGTGCCTGCGGCACATCTTCGGACCACAGGAGAAAGGGGGGTGCTGAGGGGGGTGCAGGGTCTGCGGAGGTGCCCGCCGGAGCTCTGCACCCTGCACCAGGAGCGAGCGGCACCCTGCTTGAGACCCCGCAGCGATGACACGAGTCCTGTCTGCACCATGACCAGGCAGTTTTGGAAAATCAAAGTGCTGTATGACTAAACATTTATATGGGTCCTATAAATCAGAGGACCAGAGACTCTGCTATCTGTTCATCGTTTCTCTGTTCTTTTCAGCTCTTCCCCTCCGCTCCCTGTTCAAAGGGAACTGCTACCAAAGTTAACCCTTATGCTTTCCTCTGTTTCTTTCACTCTCTTCCAGACTTTTCCACTTCTATACCTCTCATTCTTGCTCTTCTGCTTCTCTTCGCAATCCTGCATTATCTTGGCAGGCCTTTGTCTCTGGTATCATTTCTCCTACTTTCTGCCCTTACACCCTTCATACCCTTGCTTGCCTCTGTGCTAGCTTTCTACACTACGGGCTGTGTTTAGGCTGCTTGCTTGAAGTGCCTCATTTAAGTGTTGCCATCAGCGGAGGAAGGCGGTAGTGTCTGGCAGCCCTGGAGAGCAGCCTGGATTGCTCGTCACCTTCTTGGCCTTAGCCACCGTGGTGGTCACAATAACTAAGCTGGGTGCATACAGGAGAAATGTACTGTACGTTCTGTACTAGGCTATGTACTTACAGTGCTCCCTTCTTGGGGGCACAGAAAAGCATACGCGGCGTCCCGCGCTATCCCCTCCACTAATTAAATGTACCGGTGGCATCATCATCGCCTCCGTACACATCTGTAGAAGGGAGGAGTAAACCTGCTTTCCCCACACCCTCAGAAGTTCAGCACGGTGTAGATCATCTGCTGCTTTACTACATGCCAAGAGGGGCTCTGTGCCAAAACCTAGTAAAAGCTAAGGGCAAATGGTTACGGTACCTGGAGTCAGGGTGGTGTGGCGTCCCACCAAACGTTAACGCAGCTGAGTCGGGGTTTACAAAGCTTCCAGGACTGGTTTCAAAGGAGGATTTGAAGACAGTTGCTGAGGATGCAAAGCTCTCTGTTTAGACCAGCTCGGTGAGGACAAGGTGGCCATTCTGTTCTGCTGTTGCACAGAAGGAAGATTAGGAAATCGGGTGTTACTTGAAAAAAAAACCAGCCCTGTCCTCCAGTCAGAACTGGGGATGTGTCCCCACAGAGATTTTTTTCACAAAGACTTCACCTCTCTGTCCCATGGGGGTGAGCTGGATGTTTTCCCTCCGAGAGGAGGGTTGCTAGTCTTTCGGAAGACCCCAAAAAGACAAGCCACAGAGAAGTGCGTGGCCATCGACTGCCCTTGGTGCACACTAATGCCCTCTCTCCTCTCATCAAGAAGCTCCGTCTTCAAGATCTAAAGGTGGCTCCAGTGACAACTGGGGAAGGTTTTATACCCTTTGTGTCCCCACTGGACACATGCTGCCTTTTCTTAGGCACCAGAGAAGCTGATGGAAACGAGCTTTGTTCTTGCATTCATGAAATAACTCTTAATTTCCCTAAATTGTTCTTTCCTGGGCACACGCTGCCTTCATATCCTATTGACTGCAGTAAAATAAGACTTTACTGAACATGTGTATTTTATACCTTAAGGATGACTGCCTGTGATGTAGTTGGTAAAATGGAACAGAACTACAAGTAAATTATGTTCATTATCCCGATGAGTAAAATCTGCTTTACTGCAAACTCCTAAGTAATGCTGAAAAAGATTATGGGTAAATGCAACAAAAGTGATTCATCCCCCCAAATGTAAAGGTTTTCAGGAATATGCACCCAGACAGCTAACTGATGAAAAGGCTTTTGTCAATAGTACGCAGCCTTCTTTGTACCAGTCAGTTCCAGGTGATTTCATCCTGCACAGAACTGTCACTTCTGCAAAGCGTTGGGATTTGAACTTGTGAGACAGCAGGGCAGGCTCAAAATTGTACTGCTGTTTCACACATGCAAAAAAAATCAATAGAGCCCTTTCCTGGTCTCATGAAAAAGTCAGACTTTTCCATGTTTTGAAGCAAGAGGGATTACAGTAGATAGCATCCTGACTGCAGCACACACTTTTCTGCAAGGGCTCAGCCTCCTGGACCCAGATGAACCCCTTTGATCAGCTCCAGCCCCACCGAAGTGTGAACTGCAGCAGCCAGGATCAGGTGCTATGCAACCCCCTGTGCTTTCTGAAAGCTCCCACAAGGATTTGATTAATTCGGGCAGAAAGTGAGTCTGTCTGGTCTAGCTGACGGGCCTGGCTGGTGTTGATACCGGGTTTGCCGTCCGTTACTACGTGCTCGTTATGGCTAAGGCCATAACTCTGTGCCTTACGTCGGCGGCACGTAAAGCAGTGGATGTATGGAGGTACGACAAAACCGGCTGAAACTTCACCGGGGTGACGGTGGGAAATAAACATCCTTCCATTTCCTAACGCCTTCTTGATAAATGTGAAAGAACAAATCTCTCGGCCTGAACAGCTCTATCACTAGTTAGAGTAGAGGGAACATGCTCTTCAAAAGGGCAGGCAGACTCTTGTGCTGGAGATAGCTGTCCCTGCTCCCTCCTTTTGACCCCGTGGAGATGCCTTCTATGTAGCAGGTCTGGTGCTGCTTCTTATAATTGGTGCAGACAATTTTCATGAGTTTCCGGTACTGAGAAGAAGGAACTATTTTCTTTATTTATGTCCTCTTGGGAACATGTTCCAAAGAGGAGCTTCCCTGAGTGACTGCATGGTCACGTACTTACCGTAGACTCTCAGACCCATAGGATAGTATGGGTTGGAAGGGACCTTTAAAGATTATCTAGTCACAGGACCCTTACCCAGCAAGGCTACTGGATTTGAACTCCTAATTCCACTTCTTTACGGATTTTTTATTGTCTCACTTTTGTGGGATTTGAAGCAGATGCCTACCCTGAGAGTCACCAACCAGAAAGGATACGCAGGAGCCAGCAAAATACCGGCTAATCAAAATAATTGACAAAATGGTTCTGATTCCTCTTTGTTTGAAATTATTTACAATTTAGGGGAGCAGCAATAGTACAGGACTTAAATTCTTGAATGAATTCGAGACTGAATGAACTTCTTGCTGAAGTTCAAGGCTTCAGCAAATCACCAAAGGCTTCAGGAAAAGCTTCCAGAGTCCTGAAAAAAAAAAAGAAAGAAAATAAATGGACTTAAACAAAGACCTCTAGAAGTCTTTTCCATGTGCATGAATCTCGTAAGATTTGAGGCTGAGATTTCATGCGTTTGGAGCAGTCTACTGAAGACAGAGGCTCTCCTCGCACCGTCCCATTTCACCTGATTGCTGCTCCTCAGTCCTGAATCCACGTTCTTGCAACCACGACATCCAGGTGACCTCACTATCACCCAAGGAAAATTCACCTGGCTGCTTCCTCCTAGCCCTGCGTCCCTCAGGCCACCCGCTCCCCCTTGGCTGATGGAAGCAGGAATTGCTCCATTTTCCCAGGAGGCCAAGAAGTACAAGAGGGCAGTCCTGCAATGCTCAGTATCGCTGAGCTCTGAACCGTGGCCAGCTGGCTGGCTGTCAGCACACAGTCCAAACACTGTCCAAGGCTGCGCTGGCTGCAATAAAACCTTCAGGGCTGCAAAACAGGTCAGAGATCTCAAAGAATACAGCTCTGCTTCGATAATGATTAACAGGATGGTGGCAAAAGTCCCTGAGGCTTTGGCCAGCTCTGTGTGTGTGCATGCACACGTGTGCGTATGCCAATGGGAAAGTTTATCTATCCCGAGCCCAGAAAACCCTTTGCAGGGGCAAAGTGTTTCTCCTGGTGGGCTGTTCATTCAACACATACTATGACCCTGTGTTCCTAATTTTCTCTGCATTGGCAGAGAATTCCCTACTACTGTTACATTTAAAACCAAGAGGAGAAACAAGCGTGAGGGATCAGTCTGGGTTAGTATTTCTCTAACTTCTGTAACAGACAAGTATGCAAGACCAGATTCCAGTCTGTGGTTCACAGACATAAATCTGAAACTGGAGGCAATTGGAGTTTTCTTAACTTCTGGACCTCCTGACTGAGAGTAGAATCTGGAAATCTGACCTGAACTGATGCCGTATAATCTTTTGAGTGTTGTGATATGTGCCAGTGCATATCCTAAAACCAAGCGGTTATCTGTTAAATTGTTAATTTCCAAAGCAAAATAACTTTCCAGTTACTCCTGGCCCCCATGCAAATTCTTTTCCTTGGTATTAACTTCTACCTGTTATGCTTTAGAATCATAAAGTCTAGGAATTTTCCCCATGTTTTACAAAGCATGCTATCATAACTTTTTGGAAAACAGGTGTTTAAAAAAAAATTCAACTCTAAGCTGGTTACTGTTGCTATATAACTGTGTGTGTGTCTGTGTGTACATATACTCTTATAACAGATCTATAATAGTACGCAAATGTGTTCTGCTTTTAGATGGACGCTTAGAAAGAAAAACACTCATAATGAGATCAGAATCATTAGAAGTACCTATTGTCACTCTTTCTATGCTCCATTATATTAAAAAACGTTCCAAAAGGTGAAACACTGGGGGCGGATGCTGGGAGCACGGTGGAGACAGAATCCCCTTCCGACCCCTCTTGGTTTCCCTTTGGTCAGCAAACAGACGTGCGGGGACACTGCTGCGGTTCAAGCCCGTTTCTCCGTTGAATGATCAGAACCATTTCAGCCGCTTCTTGCAGTTAAAATTGCCCAAGCGTGGTCATAACAGAGGGTCTGCAGCCTACACCAGACACCCACCGCCAGCCCCGGACAAGCTCTGAACTCCTGAGGTGCCTAAAGCTGCCGGCAAAGGGGCTGGGAGCTCCGCAGTGGGGCACGGAGATCCATGAGGAATGCCAGATCAGGTCCCTTGTAATCAATGGCCGTTTTCCTTCCTTTGTCAGGATCCTGCCCGGCAATCTGATCTTTGCACGAGTTTCCTCTATCCCAAGCCAGTGTCAACAGAAAAGCAAATGGATGAAATGTAAATGGAGACCACAAAACTCCTGAGTAAGAGCGGATAACATTCCTTGACCTTCCCACTCATAAAGCTGCATTACTTCCTCCTCTACAATGAAGATTAGTTGCTGTACAGTATTTACATTAGTTTATATGGCTACATCCTCAAAGCCTTTGTTGAGCTGAGGAAGGCTCTGCCAAAGCCCAGGTGTGGGTTTGCAGAGGCAGCGGGAGCTGTGGCCTCCTGTTAACCCCCCCAGCTCTGGCTCGTGCTCTCACTGGTGTGCTCGTGAGAATGACTGGAAGACTGCAAGGAAATAAATGCACAGCTCTTAGACAGCGATTGCTGGGCTGGATGAATTCAGCCCCGTGAAAGAACACTTCGTTTAGCTTAGGCAAAGCAGGTGGGGGGGAACAGAAAGGCAGCTGAACCCAATTTCAGCATCAGAATATTTTTGTGCATATTGTTTTAAGTCTTCTTTTGTATGCATATGAAAGAGGAAAATAATAGCTGAAAGGAGCAATCACTGGAATTAGGACTCCGGCATTCAAAGAGCTTACACTAGTTGACAGAAAGCAACACTTCCAAAACCAGTGGGCTGATGTTGGTGTAACACTGGAGGGAAAACAAGCCTTCTGAATGAATGTAATGCAGCCCTTCCATTTGTTCTGCGCTCATCTGTAGCAGAAATATCAGGAAATCTCTTTGTTCTGGAGAAATAAATTAAACATTGTGTCAGTTTCCCCTTTTAAATAAGCATTCTATTAGGGAGCTGATTTTTTTTTTTTAAACTCACTTACTGGCTTATCTCTGAGAAGATAAATAGTTTAATTTGCTTTATGATATTACTTAGATTAACTAGCTGGTGTTTACATGGCACACTAGGCATGTAGAGCACTATAAATGTTCATACCTTTTGTAAAAGTCATTGCATACAGCTTGGAGCACCTTTAGAGTATTTGTTATGAAAGGTTAAAATGTTCTGGACTCCATTCTTGCCTTTGCTGAGGCTCAAACAGATGTTTCAAACACTCTTTGACTGACCTCTTAATATTATCCATGAATAACATGGGAAAAAATGTAATGCTGCCTCAGACAGACTCGGTCCAATGTTCACCCACCCCCATCTCTCCCCCAGCCTTCCAGGAAGATCCCGGAGAAGAAGCTGAAGACACTGTTGAATTTTTCCTTTCAGTTACTTGCTGATTTCTACTTTGCGATTAAAATATTTATTGATGATAGCACCTGGCGGTTATGCCCATAGATAAAATTGGCTTTGGGATCTTCCTGAAAGCAAGGTTTTAAACCTTTCAGTATCTGATTACAGGGAGCCATGAGCACAGCTTCTTTCTTCCTCCCTTCCATAGCAGTGCTTGTGTTTTCCCTTCCTGCCTGTATTCTGCATTTTTCAGCCTCTTCATTTGCTTCTTAGCAACACATTTTTAAGGCAACGGTGCCTACACTTTTGTCATTAAGCCTCAATATTCATTGCATGAAGACACAACCACACCGTTTTTGGTTTAGCTGCTGTGTCATGGTATGGGAAGCGGACCAGGAGGAAATGACGGCACGCCAAGGTGCCAGAAGGGAGCGAGGCTGGTACCCGAGGCACCCGAAACAGCGTCCCTGGCCTGTGTGGTTCCTACCAGGCATCTTTGATGGTGACCTTTTCCTCTGCCTTCCTTAAAGTCAGTCTGCCCGGGCTGTGGGGAAGGGCTCGCCCGGCCAGATGAGCGTCAACCTCCGAGCCTGGGACCTGGAGCACCAACGAGAAGCAGTCCCACCCGGCATTCAACTGGGCTCTGCGCGTAGCAGGGACATCTGCAATGGGGCAGAAAAATCGCTCCCTTATTCAGTAGAGTCCTTTCCCTCTTCACAGCAGGTAATACAGGCTTCTCCTGGCAAGACGCAGGTGTGGATTGAAATGTGTTCAGGCAGGGACTGGGCTTGCATCCCGGCCGTCCTCGAGGCGTGCGTGCTAGCCACAGGGCTGGGCAGGCAAAATCGGGGACAGAATTAGATGAAGGCGCTGTGATGGCTTGGTCTCTGGTTCACTAATGCTGGTGTCATCAGCACATGGGGTCTGCAAAGCCACCCTGAACGGCAGACAGCGCTTCCAGCTCTAGGAGGGAAAAAAGGGCTGTGATCTGTGTATAAAGGAGTGTCAGTTTTTATAGTTATATGTTTCAATGACAGCCATTAACGGCAAAAGTCACTCCTCCAAGACCCATGCTAAGAATCTAGGAGGACTCCATGTTCGTATCCAGGCTGCCACATCACATGAACGGTGAGACCAGACTCCACTTCACACACCTAGTAACTTTTCCTTGTATAACCCAAACCCTATAGGGAATTTAAGGCAGGCACTTAAATATTCCATGCACCTGCAACTGCCAGCACAGGCTCTTTGCATTTCATTGCACACGCCTGGAGACTGGAGAGTGGCTTAACCCTTTGACTCAGGTTGATCTCCAGTGCCTGGTTCAAGGGAGCCCTAGAAATGTGGTTTGTCACTCTAAGAATGTGTCCAACCCCTCCCAAACTTAAAACGGCTCCCTCCAGGGATTCAGCAGGCGTTCTCCAGTGTTCAGTACAGAGAATTTCCCATTCCTTATCGCCTATTTCAGGCTGTGGCAGGATGCTGTGTCCCTGCAGGAATGAGAATTTGCTCACTCCCTGGTCCTGCGGATATTCCTTCCTTCCCCACGCTGGTCTCCACTATGACCTGTCTGCTCTGAAGCCACTCTCCCATGTGCAGGGACACGCTCCGTGTGCACCTCAGTGTTGTGGGGCTCATACGCCTCCAAAGATTTCCCTTGGGCTTAATGCATGCTATGCATTGGCCTTACCTAGCATTTACCCAGCATTATAGACAGGTGACAGGGGATATTGCTTTATGGCTAGAAAGATAAGGAGAAAGCTGACAAAGGTGATCAAAGGTACAGAAGGCTTCTGTACATGGAAAAAAACAGGTAGAGAGAACTCGTTAGCCCAAAAAACAGACAGGAGGACATGCTAGCAGGTTATAAATTACAAACAGCATGGAGAAGATGAAGAAGGAACCACCCGTCAGCCTTTTTTTAATACAAGAGCTAAGGCGATTCACACAAAACCAGCAGGCTGCAATTTCAAGAAAAACAAAATGAGACTGATTTTTATACAGTGTGGAATTTATATGGTTGCACAGTGTTTAAAACTGTGATGCTCCCGGTGAGAGGGTATTATGGATGTAAAGTAAATGCGCCCAGGTTCACATATGTTTTGGACATCCTCAGGGAGGTGAAATCCACTGAGGCGTCTTAGGTGCCAAGGCCCCAGAGGCCCCTGAGCCATAGATTGCTGCAAGACGGAACAGATTTTTTGGAAACACCTCAATATCCTTGCTTGGTCCTTCTACTTTTCCTTGAGCCTCCTCTGTTGGTTTTCTCCATTGGAGATGGGCATCAACACCACTTTAACAAGATTAAATAGCCTCCTTCTCTCTTCAGCCATCTGCTAGGGACAGCGTGCTGGGCTGGCTTGGTATGGCCACTCCTACATTCTCACCATCATCCTTATGCCATCCTGGTTTAGTGACTAGCAGTGCTCTTCTAAATATTTTGGGAACTGCTCAGGAACAGGGTCGGGTAACTCCCATCATACTCCAGCTGCTGGATTTACACACAGCTATTTGCAAATAATCACACAGTTGAACATAGGACCGAGTTGCACTCTTCCAGCTGCTCCCCTGCTGAGGGTCTGACAGTGCTCCTTGCACCTGGGGATGCTGAGGACTGGGAGGAGGAACACAACCCCTTCAACCTCCCCTCCTACCTCCTCACCCCAGGAAAAGGAAGGGTGAGCTTCTGACTATGTGGTTTCACCTTTGCCTCTCCATCCCCTGTTTTTCTCATCCATGTTGTGTTTCAGAACAGCTATGCACAACGACGGACATGGCAGAGGTGGCACCCAGAGGTAGGCAGATTTTAGGAGCAGATGATCAGTGACTGGTATCAACCAAGATAAAACTACTCTAGTTCTGCCCAATTAATTCAGCAGTGCAGAGCCAAGTGCTGTTTTCTTTCTTTCCCGTTTCCCCTGAAAGCTAATACTTTTTGCAACACCAGCAAAAATGTCAGCAATCCCATTATTATTTTACCCTCACGGCAACTTCCGAGCACAAAGCTCCCAATCATTACAGCCACTTGAGTTTGGCCGCTGGTCCTGGCTCCGCACTCCCACTGTTTAATACAAACGATACGGATGTAATCACCGTGGTGTCCGAGCGGCCTCAGCACAGCTCTCGCCGCAGCTGCCAAGCAAACCCTGGCAAAGCAGCCCAACAAAAGCGAGGATGGATGCTCCCCCTAAAACGGGGGCTTGTGTGACAGCAGCCAATGCGGAGAGTCCGGCTGCGACCATGGAGGCTTCCTACGCTATGGAGAACAGGACAGGAGGGATAAGAGACACGAGAAGAAGGAGGTGAGACCTGCTGTGTGCCGGGTGACCAAGAGGGATGAGGCTGGAGCACAGATTGCCATGGCAACGCGGTTTGGGGAGGCTTCGGCTGCAGCCGGTCCCGCCGGTGACGCACACGGTGACACGGTGCCTCGGCAGGAATGCTGAACACGTCAGCTGGACTGCGGTGGGCAAGGATGTGCTGAGCTGGGCAGAGCCCAGACCTGGTGTCTGAAGGGGTATAACAGCCCCGTTAGCCTCGGCGGCACAGGACGCAGCCTGGGCCATAAAGCAGTTCTTATTCATTCACTTGGGCATCACACGGACACCTCCGGAGCAGAGAGACACAGCTATGGAGCTGGGTTTGCTTCATTTAGGATTTGGCTACTGTTTGCAATACCGGCCACCCAGCAGCCCGCATGCGCTGGCCAACAGAGCCATCAGCATCGCTGCCTCGCCGCAGGGTGAGACTCGCCATTTTCCGTTCCTTTTGACCAACATGCTGCTTTTGACCCTGCCCGAGCCAGGGCTGTCCCCAGCAAAGGAGGCGAAGCCGTGGTAAGGCGGATTTGGAGCTGCTTCAGGAGCTGTACTCAGCCCCGGCCCTCTCAAAGCCTGCCTGCCTGCCTACGGACTTGCTTGGCTGACTCCAGCTCTGTTTTCATCTGGAGGGTTCATAAGAGCTCTCACTTGTGCGGGTTCCTTGGCCTCTGAGAAGCCAAGAGCTCAGCTACAGCTGTTTGCTCAGCAAAGTTGCTGAAAAGCGTCTTTGTCTCCGTCTGGCTACCCACTTTCATGACATTTATACAGACACGATTTTCTTTGAAAGCTCTGTGCCTCTGCCAGGTCAGACTGTACTCAGTCAATGTTTTACACTCCATGTGGAGGGGACACTGTTAGCCCAACCGCTCTGCATGCTCAGACTAAACGAGGCTGATAAGTAGTTACCAACAATTAACTTCCCATTTTGGAGGACGTATGAAGAGAAGCCTAGCATGGTTCTGCTCTGATTAGGTATCGTTCAATGGGGTCATTGATAGGGCAAGGGGTAATGGTTTTAAACTGAAAGAAGGTAGATTCAGACTAGATATAAGGAAGAAATTCTTTATGATGAAGGCGGTGAAACACTGGAACGGTTGCCCAGAGAAGTTGTGGATGCCCAGTCCCTGGAAGTGTTCGGAAGAGGTCAGGCTGGATGGGGCTTGGAGCAGCCTGTTCTCGTGGAAGGTGTCCCTGCCCGTGACAAGGGGGTTGACTAGTTAATCTTTAAGGTCCCTTCCAACCCAAACCGTTCTGTGATTCTCTGATTCCATGATTATAGGGATGATGGAGTAAAGGGCACCCTTATAAAACCGGCCCATGTCAGCAAACCAGGAGGAGTGCTTGGGAAGGTGGGATTAGGATGTTGTATGATCTGGACTGACTGCAGAAATGGCCTGAAATCAGAAAGACGAAATTCACATGAAATAATATGCAAGTTTGACACTCTTGAGGAAAACAACTGAGAGTGATACGGCAAGAGTCTTCAGGCAAGCATCAGGTCATTACACAAGGTATAGTGACCATATTCTCTATCTCTACCAACAGTAGGACAAAAATAACCTGGCTTCTGAAAAACCACGGGACACAGGAACACTTCCCAAGCTCTAGATCCAGCTGTCATGTCCCAGCTGCAGTTTGTGATGGGATCTGAGTGTACACCCCCTTCATTCCCTGAGATTCTGGTTTTGGAAGGACAGCCAAGCACAAAGGACAGGGATGGAGATGTCACATACTCCAGCAGCTCCTGTGGAGAAGGCACTGGCCTCACTGCTCACACCCAGCCTAGTGTGCAGCAAGGCTTTGCTGCAGAGCAATTTGCTTTTGAAATTACGACATTTTTTTCCCAGGGCCCTGATGACTCCAGGGAAATTGTAGAATCCATATGTAGATGATAGCAGGCCAATTGGAGGCCTTTGAGAAACAGGCTAGACAAAATTCTGTCAGAAGGCATCCAAGGAGATGAGTTAGACTAATTAATCTCCAGCCTATTATATTTGATCTCTGATTGATAAAAAGCCAAAATCTTCACACATTTTTCTTTTTCAGAAAGGGGCATTTTATTTATTAACACACCAAAAAAAAAAAAGTCCAACCCCAGTACTTTCAACTTGCCTTTGACTTCAGGAAATCATGATCATGCTGGGAACTTCTCTGTTAATTCTATCAGTGCTTGGAAACCAAATTCCCTGGGGCCTTAAAAATGCCGTCATCAGACAGACTAAATAGGTAAATAGACATTCATGAACCAGAAAGCTGGCAGGATGCATCGAGCAGAAAAGTCTTTAAAAGAGATTCTCTTTGATAAAAGATAATTATAACAACATGTGACTGTAGCAACAGCGAAGTGATATGCAGAATGGAAGAGGTAAATATTCCCTTTAGCAAATGGATGTCTCTCCTGTCTTCCATTGAAATTACGTGCTGAAAGGCTAACATCAAAGATTTGTTCAGAAAATTGTTATCTCTGAACTCCCCGCACACACACAGCTCTCCTGAGCCTCAGAAAAGCCTTTTTTTCCATTTTACAATGTGAATGGTGTTTCATGGGGATGCATTTGGATTAGTTTTTAGAGAGCAAGCCTGGGAAATCTAGAGAACAGCGAGGCTCCCTCCTGCCTGATCTCCTTCGGCAGCGATGCCGGGTCCCCGCGCCATCCCCAGGGAGGTCCCCGCCATTCACTCCTTCAAGGAGCTGTGAACAGCACTTCGGTCCCTAAATCTCCAAGCTGGTGTTAAAGAGTGAGGTTATGGAAACAGGGAAAGGGAATTCTTTGAGAAATAAATAACATAGCTGCCTGTTTTGCTCCGTGCTGCATTTGTTCCTCTTGGAATGACAGAAGGCACAGGAGTTTCTCTTCCTTCCAATAACCAGAGCCACCAGCCATGAGGCCGGATCCACCGTGGCTGCACAAGCAGAGAAAAACCATCCCACTGCCCAAACGAGGTCCTGCAGGTCTTTGATTTCAGTATTTACTCTTCCCTTTCGATTCCCTGCATGAAGTATTTCCAGGTGACCCTGTGTGGGTCAATAAATAATATATCATCCCCTGGTGAAAAACACCTAGCTACGTCAAAGGCGCCTTTCAGTCTGAGGCTGGTGGGAGTTTATCTCTTACCTTCAACTGGCAGTTTAGAAACATTACGACAATCAGATAACCAGAAATGAATAAGCACTCCGATGGTTCAATATCTCACTCCACAAGTGACAATAAAAAGCTCATAACTTTTCCAGTGGCATATTTATACGTGCAGCAGGGCAGGGTCTGCTGACCCCGAGGAGGTGGCCCGCACGCAGGTCACACATCTACTGCTTAAAGGAGAGCCCACAAGCACAGTTCTCCTGAAAATATTTAGGTCTCACCTGTAGAACTTCAGACTGTGCCTCCGCAGCCCAGGTTGTTTTCTTTTTACTGAGGACCTCATTAGCCTGCACAAAAAAAAGGGCTCCCTTTTTCTTAATATTTTGCAAGTAGAAAAAATGGGGGTGATGTACAGGTGTGGCAGGACAAGGTTATAATCCGCAATTTGTGAGCTCCAGTTCAGCCCCTCCGCTTGTCCCAAGCTTGTCTTTCCATCTGACTGGCCTGACTTCCCATGGGACCTATAGCGGGAGTTTTATAAAACCTCAAGGAAAATGCATGGTGGTTTCTAATGGAGACAGGAGAGGGTGAGTGGTCACAGGCTGCTGTCAACCCTGATATAAGCAAGGGAGCAGCTGATCTGCGACAGCCCTGGCAGCCGTAAGTTTAATTTGCCTTTGTGTGCAAATGTGCTGCACGCAGATGGCGGGACTGGAAGCAGAGGCGGTGGGGATCTCACTGGTCTCCAAGAAGGACTCCTCGGGATTGTGCAGGAAGCGGCTTCAGCCCAATTTTCTGTCAGGGGAACTTCATCTACACCAGAGGAGCTTTTGGCTCCATTATTGCTAATTCCTTGCTAACCCTCCTCCGCATCACCTATACGGAAGGAAACATTGTGCACGTTCTGTAAGCAAAGCCATTGCTTTTCGAGGGTTTTTTAACGTTTCCAACCCTTTTCAGGCTGGAGGGGTGGGTCACACCTTGAATGGCAATGGGGACCAGATTTTGCAGCTCCAGATCTCCCCTTGCTAAGCGATGGCACTAGCGTGGACCCAAAGCCAAGTCACGTTTCTCTCCAGGCTGATGGGCAGAGCTGACGAACTGCCGTGGGCTAAGGTCAGTCCGTAGGACACAAGTGTTACGCTGCCCGCTGTGACAACACGGGGTGTTAGTGGCGACATTTAAAGCGTCCTTGGGGCTGTACGTTACTGGGGGTCTCAAGTCCCCCATTTCTCTGCAGGACAATGTACTGGGTTTGGCTGGGATAGAGTTAATTTTCTTCGTAGTAGCTGGTAGGGGGCTGTGTTTTGGATTTGTGCTGGAAACAGTGCTGATAACAGAGGGACGTTTTCGTTATCACTGAGCAGTGCTCACACAGAGCTCCTCACCCCACCAGCGAGCGAGTTGGGGGGGGCACAAGGAGTTGGGAGGGGACACAGCGGGGACAACTGACCCCAAGTGACCCAAGGGATATTCCAGACCATAGGACAGCATGCTCAGCAATAAAATTGGCCACGGGTGGGGGGGGGGGCCTACAGCAGCAGGACACACACGGGCTGAGCACCAGTTTGGGCCTGGGGCAGCGCAAGGCGCAGCCCTGCTCCACTAGGTGGCGCTGTGGCACCGCAGCGCGCTCTCCTCCTGCAGGCGCGCGGGGTGGCCATTTTGTGGCCGCCCCCCCCCCCCCAATGGCTGCTGCTCCTGACGGGCGGAGGTGTTGCGGGAAGGTCGGGGTGTCCAGGCCGTGGTGCTGACAAGCACTTGGATGTCTCCGTTGGAGGCTATGGTCCGTGCCATCGCGCGACGCGTCCGGGATGCGTGGGTCGCGTCAGGAAGGCGGCCTGCCGCAAGCAGAACCCCGCTGAGGAGAGCGGCGCCATGGTGGGCCTGAGGTCCACGTGAGCTGGATGGCCAGCGATGGGCACGGGATGTCTGCAGAGGTCCGCGCATCCTCTCAGGCTCCCAAGCATTGTGTTGCGAGGCGCTGGCGTGGAGGTGTCCTGCGGCAGGGTGAAGGAATAGAGGGTGAAGAGTTGATGGAGATGATGAAGTGTTTTTCGAGGGTGCTGGAGGAGAGGGGGGCAGGTGGAAAGGGACAAGCCTGTAAGTCAGAGCGATAGGGTTGGGGAGAGTAAGGATGCTTGAGTGGGAGGGCGTGCTGGGCCAAGGGAACGTGGAGGCACACGTGCATGCCAGCTGATTTGGCAGCGAAGGTGAGGGAAAGCAAATGCCACCTTCTGCGGAAGGGCCGAAGGGTGAGGAAAACAGAAAAGAGGAAGAAGGAAAATGTGACCAAAAGGAGGGAGGGGCAGAAAATGTTTCCCAAAAGCAAGGGCTGGTCCCAAGGTTAGGTGGGCAAGGGAAAGCTGCAGGGAGGGCTAGAGATGGAAATTTTGAAGTGGGGCTTCCTAGGGTGTGGGGAGGAGGTGAGTGGCTGCTGTTGGTAGACCTGCCCCCCCCCCAACTACTTTGTGCTCTGTAACGCTGCTTTGGCAAAACAAAGTACTGGGGGGTGGTACGTATGTAAGGGTTGAGATACTCTTCTGTTAGCCTGGACGTAGGTCCCCATGCTCCCATTTGGGCTGCACTGGCACAAAATAAGACCAACAACTGCAACTGGGAGTACTTGAGAGACCTGCTTTTCATCCTCAGGAACTGGGAGTCTTTTCTAGAAAATTGTAAAACCTTGTTGAAGACAAGGCTCTTAGATGTTATAATCTGTCTTTCTGCCAGTGCTGAATTATTCTTAGAGCACATTCTTATAGCATTATTTAGTTACATTTTATACGGCCAATAAAAAAAGTTCACTGTCTAATCCATCTTCCAGAAAGCTCTGTGGACATACAGCTTAAGTTTTAATTTTGCAACTCACACAAGCATTTCTTGTCCTCTGAGATGATTTGGGATTAAGTTTAAGCAAAACGAGAACAAAATTACTAGGCTCGTAGCTCTCAGTCGGTTTGCACTTTCAATATTGGCAATATACTGCTGTTGTTTAAGTTCGGTCTGGTGCAATAACCCTAGCTAACATACAGTAATATCTCTAAAAACATTCAGTGTTACAAATACAAGCAATAGGAGAATGAGCAATAAAAAAATTCAATCATACTCTGACTCTCAGGTTGGTGCTCCTTTGGGGAATCACCTGTTAGCATAAAGTTTGCCCTTCACATAGTATGTGGTGTATCCCGGACTCTGAAAAGCCTGAGAATAAATGGACTTAAACTTGGGTAAGTTGAGGCTGGCAAATACAATTTGAGGAGTGCTGTGAGAAGTGAGAGCCTGGAACAAAGTCTTCCTGGACGAGCAGGAAAATCAGATACAAGTTGTCTCCCTTGATGACTTGAATGACTTACAGAAAGGATGAGGAGTTTGTGAGCTGTGACAGCAGGTGACATGCTGTAGGCCTTTGCTCCTGGAGCCACTCCGGTTTGCTGGTTAAAGCACGGGGTTACTCAAATGAGGAATAAAATGAGAAAGGATCATTCCTACTCTCTGAGGAATGGAGAGGAGGTCGCGTGGCTGGTGGCATTTCCCAGGTGCTGTCAGTGTTGTCCACGATGTCTTCTCTATCATAGCAGAGGGTTTTTAGGACGGCAGTGTGTACAGCCCCCTCCCTCCTCTCTTCCTTCCTTCCCTCTCCAAGGCGTGTGCCAGCAGTAATTCCCCTCTCCTGAACCCCAGGGACCTCACACAAACTTTCATTGGGGAGGTGGCAGCTGACTGCGTGGCTTTGTGGCCAACAAGTTGTTGCAGAACCCACAGGGGATGTCCACGTGCCGGTGCTCGTGCATCCCGACTGCTAACCCCTTGCCATCTCCACCAGCTGATGGCAGAGATGTTGCTGGCTGCAGAGGAATGTGAAGATTTGCCAGTGCTGGGTGCCGTTCCAGGTTTCAAGAAAGGAGTGTGCTGAACTGGTTACAGGCTGTTCTTCATCTGCTTGTCCCCTCCAAGCTAGCTTGACCCCTTCCGCCCCTGCTGTCTCCAGTCTGTCTGACTCCCAGTGCCCTCCTCCTCCTCCCCCCATATCTTTTATCCTTGGATGAACTTATTTCTGTCTGGCATTTGAACAAAGACACTTCCTTTCCCTCCTTGCTTCTCTGTGCCAATGGGAGAAGTATCAAAAGCAGAGGGTTGAGCGGCTTTCTGGCCTCTGGTCCATGGCACCCGGGAGCTGAAATAAACTATTGCTGAGGAAGTCCTGCTCCAACACTGACCTGTGGATGAAGCATGGGTCATTGTCCCCTGGAGATGGCCTGCATGCAGGGTGGGCAGCGCACCAGGGACGTGCCAGGGCAGAGCAGGCTCAGCGCCAGCATAAAGCATCTGCAGAGATACTGAATTCAGAGAAGTCTCTGGGGAACACGTGAGATCTCAGAAAGCAGAGGCTGATAAATTTCAAAAGCATTGACGGTTTGTGGTGGTGTTTTGAGCCCAGAACTTCTGCTATTATGTCCTGCGACGTATGAAACAGTCATCTGCAAACATTTCTGCCTAATTTAGCTCTCAGAAACAGCTGGAACACCACAATCCAATTACTAATAACAAGCACAAGGCAGATCACCAGCATGGGAAAACTCAAATGGTGCCTACCTGGCAAAATTGTAAAGCCACCAAAATC
This sequence comes from Aviceda cuculoides, assembly GCA_035590195.1. Taxonomy (NCBI): domain Eukaryota; kingdom Metazoa; phylum Chordata; class Aves; order Accipitriformes; family Accipitridae; genus Aviceda; species Aviceda cuculoides. Next base: position 5,315,613 of record JAVJGG010000027.1, on the reverse strand, counting down.
ACAAGGACGGCATAAATGAAAGTCTAAGCCACAGGTGGCACCGCGTGGAGCATTCTTTGAAGTGATAGCTACAAGACTGCTAAATAAGCTAGTGCTATCACACTCCCTTCGTCCTTGACATCCACTAGCAATGAGTCAGTAATAGCAATTATTTAAATTAAAAAAAAAAAAACAACAATTAAACAACCTTTTATTAAGTCATCAAAAAAAGTACATTTTCCCAAGCTGAGTCACCCCAGCATGACTGTCCCTCTGACTAATGAGGTTCTCATGCCACAGACCCTGCCACAGCATCCCTGCTCCGCTGACCTTCCTGCTGCCTTGCTCATTACAGCTTTATCCTTTGCCGGCTTTCATGTGTAACGATGACTGAAGCGAGACCGAGGGAACGATCTGCCTGCATTTAGCACCAAACATGGAGTGGTTTGTGGTGGTTCTTATCAGTCGGGTGAGGTACATTTTCTGGATAGGACTGAGAAAGAAACAATAGAAAGAAAATAAACCTAGTTCAAGCCTATGTCTGGATACTTGTCCAAGATGAAACGCGGCATGGCTAGTGACTTCCCCAAGGAGACAGGGCAGAGTGGCATTGCTCGATCTGCATCAGTGCAATTTATCGTCCTCCTACTCGTGTAAGAAGAGATACTCCCCAGCTCAGGACGGTCCTTTTAGGCAAGGCTGAGCCTTTCCCCACTGTATAGACATTTCTTGCAGTGAAGGTTTTATCTGTCTCCAAATTTATTAGCTTTAACTCTGTGACGACTTTTCCAGGGTAGGTATTAGATTCAGGTGGATTTGGAACAGATTGAGTCAAAATGGCTCCGCTCCATTTTCAAGCATGAAATAAGGGGAACTACCAAGGTTTTCAGCATAAGCGGCTTCAGAGGACTTGCTTCTGGAGAAACGGTTGCATCCCCGAGGCTGCTGGCCCATGTTACTGGCATGTCTGGAGTACTCATGCTTCTTTTGAACCCTGCGCAGTTTGGGCCAGCTTCTAGACCGCAGCTCACTCTTGTTTAGCAGAGAGGTCTCAGTAGCCCCCATCTCTTTCTTCTCTGAGCCTGCTATGTTCAGAAACATCCTCTGCACAGCTTCATCCCCCCATATCCACTAAGCGCCAGTCTTCATCACGCACGGCTGTGCTCAGGCGCTGAGCCAGCAGCTTCTCCCTGGCCACCCATGACTCTCCCAAGGGCTGCTGCTGCAGGAGTGGACTGTCCCAGCGCTGAGCAGGCAGGGATTAGAGGACAGCCCTGGTGACTAGGCAGGAGGACGGGTGAAGTGTTGAATTCAGAGGCAGGCGGGGCTGGAGCCCTGGGGAAAATAGTGCCTATGTTAGCATGGGAAATATATGACTGAAGGTTGTCAGCAGCTACTGAAAGTGTGGCCTTTTTTGAATATAAATCTTCCTGTTCTTTTTCTCCATCTTTTCCCCCATGCAGTGAAAAGATCAGTAGCAATGGAGGATATGGGCACTGGGGGCTGCCTGAAGCGGCGGTAAATCTTGACTGGTGCAAAAGAGATGGCTGGTTACCGAGTGTGCTAAATAAGCCCAGCGTGTCATTAATAAATCTCTGTCCTTGTCTGAATTAATAGTATTTTCCATACAAGCGAGAAGGGTGCGTCTTCCAATAGCCTGCTGTGCAATCCCAGGCACTCCCGTTTGTTTGCTTAAGGTCGTAGGGCTGCTGAAAGGCTGCATCTCGCGTGCTTCGCAGGAGCTGTGCCTGTTCACCTGCGGGAAGGCTCCTGCGTGGGGGCCGCATTCCCCGACTGCTCGTGTTATCCCTTACCTCCTCCCCATGGGCTGATTTGGTGGGGAGATGGGAGGCAGCAGCATGGGCAGAAGGGTGGCTCTGGCTCCCAAGTCCTGGAAGAGCCTAATGTGGGGTTTTCCCTTCCCCGAGGGCATGAGGGAGGAGGTGGTGGGAGACAAAGAGAAATGTGCCCTTCCAACAGCCCCTGGAAAGCCCAGGCACTGCCCGCTGAAGGCTATTCCCCATCCTCAACCCCCTCAAATATGTGACCCACCATCTCCCCCTCACTCCTCCCTCCCTACTGCCTGCCTGCTGCCTGCAGCAGAAATGAATTTGCCTGCACGGCTTTGAGCCAGCTCTGGCATTTCCGAAGCTGCTGAGAAACCATTTCTTACTGAATAGATGTGCTTATGAGAGCAAAACCGTTACCTGGATCCCTGAGAGCCGGGAGATGCAGGCACAGTTTAAAGTCCACTGGTTTGTGGGTGATGTACTTCACACTGCCAAAGAATGTGACTGGGCTTACTTCTGAACCCAGGAAGCTCAAAGAAGTTCTTCTATAGCATCATATTCTTGAAACTGCTACATGCCCCAACCCCCCTACCCTCCCTGCCCCTGTCTTTGCTAATTCTCTTTCATTCTGCTGGTGAAAATCATTACTTAATATACAGTTTTAAAAAACTCTAAACAGAAGAATGGAAGAAAAAACTACCCATGACATCAGCAAAACAGATACTAATAGACAGATATCAAAGGGATGCTGCCTTCAGCTACACACTTGAAATACTGCTGACGTCAATCTGGGGCACATTTTAGCCTCCTATGCTTTGCATTTAGGAAGCTGAAGTACATTACATATAATTGGTTCCACCTACATACAATTTGTTGAGGAGAAAAGCAACAAGATGCAGGTTCTCACCACGACTGTAGGCACAAGGCATATTCCTGACACCCCAGCAGCTTTCCTGCAGACCAGCCTCGGATGAGCACCCACAGGGTGTGCTGGTAGGAGCTGCCACCACTCCTGGCCACCACCTCCTCGTCCTTCCCCATCCGAACCGCAGACAGGGACTGACTTTGGTCTGTGCACAGGAGGGACCATGGTCCCATACCCACATACCACGTACAGCAGATGATGAGGGTGACACAGCTTTTTACCGGGGCCTGTAGTGACAGGACAAGGGCTAATGGGTTTAAACTGAAAGAGATATCAGTATAGACTGGACATAAGGAAGAAATTCTTCACTGTGAGGGTGGTGAGGCACTGGCACAGGTTGCCCAGAGAAGCTGTGGATGCCCCATCCCTGGCAGTGTC